>OW679199.1:26051235-26250596 GCA_940337035.1 Agriotes lineatus
CTGGCGGCAGACAACCGTACTATGTCTAGTTCTTCAGAACCGTCTACTTCAAGAGCTGGTACCGCCATGACATGTGTTTCTGATGACAGTCAGTATACAACTTTAAATGTTTATTCTCCAATTAGCAGTTATTCGGAACTACCCGATTTGGCATATACACATAATGCAGAGTTTCGTTCAATTGTTTTGAAGCAAATGATTTAACATATTAAGCAGAAAATGGAGAATTTCCTTCAATCTCAGAATTTTTGAAAAATTAGTATAAAAGAATATTCAGATTCGAAGCAACACTTAGAACCTGAAGAGAACAGTTCAGATTATTATCAGCCAGGTCAAAAGAAGCCAAATCTTGCTGAAGATACCTATTATTTATTTATTTTTTATTTATTTCGTTCTTTGGGGCAAAAACAGGCTAAGCCCAGTGAATTGCCCACTACAATTTATACAAGATAACAAACTTAAAAATTAATTCAATTTAACATGAGTAATAGTAAAAAAAAAACAAGGAAATACTGAATAAAATGATTAGAAACTGAAATTAAGAAGAACAAAAATATGTATAAATTCTAGACTTAAACATTGACAAGGTCATAGCAAATATGTCGACGTCGGCATTTAAGGAATTGTATAATACAGCAAATCTGTTTAAGGGGCTGTAAGCGGCGGCGTTAGTGTTACACAACTCCAGATGGAGAGTTTCGGATCGCCTTAGCATTCTAGGAGGAATATTAATGGAAACTTTATATAACAGTTCAGGACAATCCAAAGCTCCATTTAAAATTTTGTGCAGCACCAACAGATCACATACCTTCCGTCGATTCTCTAACGTCAGCATATTGTATTTAATACAATAGTCGCGGTACGAAAACGGGCAACGATTATTCTCCTTATATGCTACGTATTTCATAAATTTAATTTGAATTCTCTCGATATTACTTATATGAGATATATATAAAGGATTCCAAACCGAGGATGCGTATTGAATTTTACTGACAACAAACCAGTAGTATAGACATTTAATCGCAGTGACCGAGGTGAACAACTTTGTTGCACGTTTAATAAATCCCACTAATTTTAAGGAATCCTGAGTAACGTGAGAAATATGTGCACGAAATAAAAGCTTACAATCCATTAAAATACCTAGAACTCGAACTTCTACAGCACGCTTAATTAAATAAATATTGTAATATTTAGTAAAATAATAATTAAAACAGTGTGGATTGATATTCCTGGTAAAAGAAATGACGTAACACTTATCGAGATTAAGAAACAGTCTATTTACTTTGCAATAATCAACTAAACTATAAAAATCGCTTTGAAGTAGTATGCAATCCTGAGCAGATCTTATAGGCATATATAATTTCAGATCGTCGGCGAACAACAGAAAATTGCAATGTCGGATGTAATCA
Source organism: Agriotes lineatus (assembly GCA_940337035.1). Lineage (NCBI taxonomy): Eukaryota > Metazoa > Arthropoda > Insecta > Coleoptera > Elateridae > Agriotes > Agriotes lineatus. The sequence goes on from OW679199.1 coordinate 26,052,645, forward strand.
ATTATATCATTTATGTAAATAAGGAAAAGTAATGGGCCAATATGCGAACCTTGTGGTATTCCAGAAGTAGTATGAAAAAATTTGGATTGAAACCCATTTACAGTCACAGCTTGCGATCTGTTCGATATATAGAAACAGAGCCATCTCAGCAGAGAACCGTGGACACCGACTCCAGCAAGTTTAGTTCTTAATATGTTATGATCTAATTTATCAAAAGCCTTGCTAAAGTCGGTGTTCACGGCATCCACCTGGATCCTCCTGTCCATAAAAGAAGATAAATAATCTACGTATTGCAGTAAATTAGTTACAACCGATTTGCCCAGAACAAACCCGTGCTGGTTAGGGATTATATATGATTTTAAAGAATATTTTAAATGATTATTTACAATTGATTCAAAAACTTTTCCAAAACACGATAATTTGGATATAGGCCTATAATTTCTGACATTATCTTTCATTCCCGATTTGAAGATTGGCGTAATGAACGATTTTTTCCAAATATCAGGAAACACACCCTGTTTCAAGGATTTATTAAAAATAATTGAAAGTGGAACCTTCAAGGTCTGTGCACAATTTAATAGGAAAACGGGAGGCAAACCGTCGGGACCGGGGCTCTTGGTAACATCCGTAGTAATTAGTTTATCAAATATTTCTGATTCTGAAATACTCAAGCAACACAGAGAATGATTAGTATTATCAGTAACATTATTTATAGAATCACCAATAGGAGCAGGAAGTTCGTAGACAGAATTAAAGTAGTCTGAGAATAAATTTGCAATTTCAATGCCAGTATGAGCAGACACGTCATCATAAAACATAATATTTGGAATGCCATTCCCTCTTTTACGATTATTAATAAATGTCCAAAACTGTTTAGGATTTGAGGCGATCGATGTCTCAGTTTTATTGATGTATGTGGTGTAATCAAGTCTAATCAATTCTTTCGATCTAGTTCTTAGTCGTTTAAATGCAAGGTTATCTAATTCATTTTTATATTTTTTAAATTTTTTAAGAAATTTTAGTTTTTCATTAACTGTTTTAATTGTGGAACTTGAGAACCATCTGGGAAAACGCTTAGCAGAGGTTTTACGAGAAGGCACAAAATCTCTTATAGCTTCATTCAAAACATTATAAAATATAACGACAGCTGCATTCACATGCATGTTGGATAACTCAACTTCCCAGCTGACGTTTGAAATTGCAGCATTGATAGAATTGTAATCCGCTGAATTGAAAAACAATTTAACATGGTCCTTATGACGCAAGTTCTTAATTACCGTAAGGGTAAGCAAAATTTCAATAGCAGTGTGATATAACACATCCTCAGGAACTAGGGGAGAAGAACACTTTGACACTGATCTGATTATGTAACAATTACTCAAAACAAGATCCAAAACTTTACCATGAGACCCCGAATTATATTTATTGGTATTTATTCATACCTTCTTTGTGTATTATGTCTGGATTCAGATGGCTATTAACATACTCTTTTGTTTCTATTACCTCAGGTAATTTAGAAATATTATTTTTCTGTGATTGACAAGTTTTGCGAGTTGATCTTTTATATTTTTAAATAAATTTTGGTTCTCCAATGCATTTAGTTTTCTTTTGCATACTTCACAATAAACCATTTATTTACTCTTTTTATAAGTACTTTTTTAGAATCACAATTTATACATAGTGACAAGTAATAAATTCTACACTTTTATTTCCTTGGTTTTAAACTGTCATTGTCCATAAAATTATATTTCTCCCACCTAATTTTTAGATATAGATTGTGTCCCGATTTACTAGTCAAAAGTTTCGTAAAATCTATAAATGAATTTGCAAAAAAATATTTTTTGTAAGTTGTAAATCATCTGAATTTTTAATATTAGAAAAGACATTCAAAACTTCCATGTCAATAATTAGAGTTATACATTCTTGGCCGCTAAAATAAAAATTGGCAAGCATTACTGTCTTTCATTAAAGTATCAAGTTTTCAATATAATTGTTGTGTTGTGTAACAGTTATTATTAAAACATTGATTCAACTGTCCTTTGTTGACAACATTATACTTATCAATTGCATCAGCAGTTTTAACTAATCTTCTGTTACCGGCATCAATATGTCTGTTAGTAGCACTTAAATTTATATTTTTTATACTGTTCGTTTCCATCTCTTTTAATTTGATTATCTGTATCTGACTTCAAAAAAATTATAATATATTTACTAAACAGATTTTATAGTATTTATAATACGTTCAACTTATAATTTTGTCTTAAGTTCTGAGCTGACTGCACCTATGGCTTAGTCAGATTTTGTTTGTAGATTATCAATTTCTGGTTTTATAATACTTACATTTTTAGGTTTTATTTTATTATTGCATTCATCGATTGTCTCTTTGATCGAATTTATCAGATTATTAATTTTATCTACTTCATCTTTTATATATTCTAAATTAACAGCATCACTAGGATTTTCCGGTTGTTTTGCATTAACTAATTTGTGTCCAGCGATATAATAATCACCATTTTCTGTTAGATTAAATCCTAAACCAGGTGGTGCTCTTGTTGATTTGCCTCCTTTTTTTCTATTATTTCTGAGAACGTAGTCATTATGAATCATTTATTGGTGTAACATTTCTTCTACATTTCATTTCAGGATTTTTAAGCAATTATAATTATTGATGTTATTTTCATAATGTTCTCTGAGTTTCTTGTCTAATTCCTTTTCTCTAAATATTAAGCTTATAGGTACCATTAGCATCACAAGAAGAAAATATTGAAATATAATCGCACTGCAAAAGAATTCAGTTTGGTACTCTATACCAATCCTGTGTTATATAAACTAGAGTGTTTTATTAACCAGACAAAATTATCCCACTAGATTTTGTGTCACAGGGATATTAGCGCCAAGCCGTTGGCTGCGCTGAACGGTAACCGTCTGTCATCTGTCAACCAAGCAAGACTAGAAACCGTTGGGAGTACGTACTGCTCGATCCAGACGAACAATGCATGCTGATTTAAATCTTGTTGCATTCCATTACGATGCTAATTATAATTACAGTCTTTATCCAAGTGTGGTTATTTAAATCTATATACAGTGTGTAGGTGTTGTTCTGTGCTGTCAACTGTATCTGTCAGTTCTATTGAGTTCTGTCACTCGTCACTGTTGTTTGAACTAAGATACTATTAAAGTTCTCTAGTTTGAACCACGTGCGTGTTAGTTAACAGTGTTTTCGTTTCGATTTTTTCTGCTTTCTTTTTATTTGTTTAAAAACCAATCTTTTTTAAGATGGATAAAATTAAATGCCATTATCGTTGTTTTTCCGACTTACCGTATGCTATTTGGAAAGTAACTAGAATTTGAATTTGCCGCCACTTTCAGTAACTCAAAATGGCGGACAAGCTTGCTCGTATAAATATACTACCTTAATATAAACCATTGCAGCATTTATTTTTCTCCGCGTCTAGCTAAATCTAGTGTGTTTTGATCTCTTTTTGTTACGAAATCATGACCAACAATCAACTTTTGTTTATTCCTATCCAGTTTGTCTACATTGATTATATCTTCTATATTTGACGAAAAATACGATTCATTTATATTTTGAATTTCGCCTCGCTTATGAGGATCTTTAGGCCGAATTTTTCATCATCAACTGTCATAACCTGGCTTTCTACGTTAATTCTTTAACTTTGAGCTATGAATGATTACCAATGTTAATAAACTTTTTACTCTCGGATAGCCACAGATGCCAGGGTTCAGTCTGGTTAACTCAAATATACAATCAAGTACACATCAAACAAAGCGGTTTATTTTGTATACCTATTTACATTTTAAAATAATAACTAAAATATTCCATGTATTTTCAAATAAAAGACTTGAATTTCAATGTATCACGGGCAGGCTGGCGCCTACTGGGTTAGGCAAGCCACGATACTTCTTCTCGTACTTTGTCGGCGGCAGGACGAAGGGATTCGTAGTTAGAAGAGCGTCCTCTACTCGGCTAAACTGGAAACAGAATCTAGGTTAAGTTTGTTTACTTTTATCGGGGGCATGAAATAAAGTTATATTTGCTTTTATTTCGGGGGTGTTGAGATTGGACTTGATATAAGGCGTAATCCCATTACGTCGAAGCTATTCTACAGTGCCCACAAAACCTCGTGTGCTGCAAAAACCTGGTGTGACAAGTGAAAATACGGTAGAATTACATATCGTGTGTCAGCTAATAACTTTTAAGCCAAATTTGCGTTTAAAGCTGTTACTGAAATTCCAGGGGTGTCTAGGTGATAACTAGGGGTTTTCTAATTACGTTATTCAAGGTGTGTAAACCCTCCTTTAAGCTACATGAATTACTTTTAGCTTGAAGCTAACCTCACAATTTTTGGTTTAGATTATGTACTATGAATTGCGGCACTGCAGAAAGCACGGGAAATCTTCAGGACGAGATTGCTCTAGGTAAGTGAAGCTTTGAATCTTTACGGTTACGTTAATTACGTGAGTTTCGTGCGGGTACTTAACCTCGCAATTCTTGTTCAAGCTTATGCACGGACCTGGAGGGCCACGTTTTTAAAATGCTTTCTGAATGAATTACGTGAATGTTGTCGGGAAGCGGTTTCGAGGAGGTCTAAGACTCATATCAGGCGTATATGTACAACGAACCACGTACGAGTTCTAGACCACACCGGTTTCGAAGAGCAACTTATATAAATTCCAGACAGGCATATATAAACAATGATCCACGTCTGAATTTTAGACAAGATAACTCCTGAATAGGCTCGACGGAGATCAATAGGCACTGAAAATCAATGGGCCACTTTGATCTTTCGGGGATTTCTGGGAAAGATTGGTTCTAGGACTAAAAGTCAAAATGTTCTTCGGACGGGACTAGGATTTGGGCCCTCAGGGGGGCCCCAGACAGGAAGCTGGTTCGGCTCGCTGGATGCAAGTCAAGTCCTCTTCACAACGTACGATACCTCTTATTTATACATTACCATACGCCGTAATTTGTGCAGGATTTTAGGCAGGGATGCGCTGGAAGACGACGGCGCCGGCGGCTCGTAATTTCTGCGCACCTCGATTGTTTCTTCGTGCCTCGGCGATGTTTTCGGACAATTTGTGACGAAGTTTTGGCGGCGGTCAAATTCGAACGTATTCCAATACGTAAAAATACGATTTCGGCCGGCGCTAACGTCACACAAGCCCCTTCCTATGGAGGAAACAGCCGGTGGGTGGACGCCCTCTTCATGGAAGTACCCCTTTCGGCTTGGAAAACACCTGGGGATCCTGGAATTCTCGGCACACAACTCGGACAACATACATTCTAGGGAACGCGGAAGTTATGGAAGTAACCGGCGTTTCTTCTGGCAGTGTCTACTAGGTGAGTATACTTTTGTAATACTTTTATCTGGGGGAGATATAAAAATCGCGGTTTCGACCTATACTCCTTTCAGGACTTCTCGAAAAAAAAAACAAGTTCGGAAAGCTAGGACAGGCAACTGCTAATATGCAAGGGAAACTTGCTTGCAGTTTCTGGTCAACAGGCGGTTGTTGTGGCATTAATTTCCACCTGGATCTTCACTGGGTTCAATTTCACGGGGAACATTCAGGAAAAATTTCAGTTGTACTCCGGTACGGGTTGCATACAATTCCATAGGTTCATGCTCTACAAATGCACGTTTTCTTATAGGCACCAAGGCGAAAGCGTGATCATTCTCAGGAGACATTCAACAACATGCATGCAATTAATAATACTGGCGGGTACAACGGGCATGGACAGGACTGGTAATTTTTTTGAATTTTCTGGATAAGCGAAATGAAATTTCATGTACTGCAATCAACCACGTGAAAGCAGTTTCAGGCTAGATGAGACTAAATATTCGCGGTATCGAATCATTTGTCTTTTCGTACATTCATTCTCCGGGCTCATAAAATTCTACGGGGTGCATTCTAGAAGAAATGCTACTTACTGATGCTGAGCTCGCGGTATCGACTCGCATTCATTCAGGTTTTGTTCAATCGCGGGAAAGTATTTAGGTTACGGGATTAACCGACTTTCTCACAATATTTGAACTTTAACTGGAAGAAATTAGTAGAGGTTGCGGAGACCAACTTACAATTTCATGGACATTTTGTATGTTTGCAGGTTACCTCGGTTCTGTGAAGATGGCTTCGACTTTGAAGATCTTGCACTGGACGTGATTTACCTGGAGGATTCGCGTTCCAAAAACTTCTCGCGAGGGAGGTTGTGCTGCAGGATAGCACGATGCTCCACGTCTATTGTAGCTGGCTGTACTTCTCAGGGTGAAGCTGTATACCAGGAGACGTCTCGGGGGGAAGTTTTTATGGAGGGAACTTACGAACACGGGGATGATCTGGACTCCAAAACTTAGTACTGTGCTCAAAGCTGATTTCTGGACTTCAGCTGGTTCTCTTGTACTTTCTGGAATATCTGGCGCCACTTGGAGGTGACCTAGTTGCGTAAACGCCCTGGCCTTCGACGGTTGGAATCTTCCAACGGCCTGGACTTCAAACAGGAGCTCTCTATGGACTGGATTTCCTCTTTTCCGCACTTGGAATCAACATTCCTCTGGAGGTTTCTAATTTTCTGGTGTTGGACAAGCTGGTGGCCTCTATGGGGCCGTTTTCCAACATTTCTGCAGGTAGTTACAGGCGGTTCTGGCGGCGGTAACATCTGGTTCTGGTACATGTCTGTGGTCGCGGTTTGTACAACATTTAAAATAATTAATTATACTTTAACTGATAACTAATTATTTTTCAGGTAAAACTGCTCGAGCGCCACTTGGATTGCGTGCTGGTGAAGCCGATGAATTACTTGACTATATACTTGAGTTTATGTCTCTGCTCGGGCTGGCCATGTAATAACCTGTCTTTCTACGTTAATTCTTTAATTTTGAACTATGATTGATTACCAATGTTATTAAACTTTTTACTCTCGGATAGCCACAGATGCCAGGGTTCAGTCTGGTTAACTCAAATATACAATCAAGTACACATCAAACAAAGCGATTTATTTTGTATACCTATTTACATTTTAAAACAATAACTAAAATATTCTATGTATTTTCGAATAAACGATTTGAATTTCAATGTATCACGGGCAGGCTGACGCCTACTGGGTTAGGCAAGCCACGATGTTTTCTCCGGTCGTATCTTCTCGGCTACCGGACGAAAGCAGTTCGTAGTTAGGAGAGCGTCCTCTACTCGGCTAAACTGGAAACAGAAATTAGGTTAAGTTGTTTATTTTTATCGGGGGCATGAAATAAAGTTAGATTTGCCCTTATTTCGGGGTGTTGAGAATGAATTTGACGTGAGACGTAACCTCGTTACGTCAAAGCTATCCTGCGGTGCCCGTGAAACCTCGTGTAATGCAAAACCTTTTATGGTAAGTGAAAAGGCGGTGGAACTACATATCGTGTGTCAGCTGATAACTTTTAAGCCAAATTTGTGTTTAAAGCTGTTACTGAAATTCCAGGGGTGCCTAAGTGATAACTAGGGGTTTTCTAATTACGTTATTCAAGGTGACTAAACCCTCCTTTAAGCTACCTGAATTACTTTTAGCTTGAAGCTAACCTCACACAATTTTTGGTTTAGATTATGTACTATGAATTGCGGCACTGCAGAAAGCACGGGAAATCTTCAGGACAAGATCCCTCGGGATAAGTGAAGCTTCGAATTTTTACGAGTACGTTAATTCCGGGAGTTTCGTTGCGGGCTCTTAACCTCGCAATTCTTGTTCAAGCTTATGCACGGACCTGGAGGGCCACGTTTTTAAAATGCTTTCTGAATGAATTACGTGAACGTTGTCGGGGAGCGGTTTCGAGGAGGTCTAAGACTCCTATCAGGCGTATATGTACAACGAACCACGTACGAGTTTTAGACCACACCGGTTTCGAGGAGTAAACGTATATAAATTCCAGACAGGCATATATAAACAATGATCCACGTCTGAATTTTAAATAAGATAACTCCTGAATAGGCTCGACGGAGATCAATAGGCACTGAAAATCAATGGGCCACTTTGATCTTTCGGGGATTTCTGGGAACGATTGGTTCTGGGACTAAAAGTCAAAAGGTGTGCCTCGGACGGGACCAGGACTTGGGCCCTCAGGGGGGGGGCCCCAGGCAGGAAGCTGGTTCGGATTGCTGGATGCAAGTCAAGTTCTCTTCACAACGTAAAATACCTCTTATTTATACATTACCATACGCCGTGATTTGTGCAGGATTTTAGGCAGGGATGCGCTGGAAGACGACGGCGCCGGCGGCTCGTAATTTCTGCGCACCTCGATTGTTTCTTCGTGCCTCGGCGATGTTTTCGGACAATTTGTGACGAAGTTTTGGCGGCGGTCAAATTCGAACGTATTCCAATACGTAAAAATACGATTTCGGCCGGCGCTAACGTCGCAATAGTGCCCAGTTTCGGTTCAGAGAAGCAGCGCATGTTGGGAAAAACCATATCATCTGGTAGCACTCATCAGTTCTGGCTGGATTATGATCTCTTTGACGGATATGGTTGAGGGGTTGTAGATTAGGAATATTTTATGTCACTTTTTTGTACTTTGTGCATTCCGCTGTGTTGAAAGTTGCACAACTTGCTCAATCTAGTTCCGTATGGTGGCTACTTATTGTAAATTTTAAATTCGTTTTAGTTTTGTAGCTATTAATCAGCCCTCAGTTGTTTATCGATTATTTGTGTATCTTCTGGATTTATTTTGTGTTTGTTATTTCCCTAGATTAGTAAACGGTGAATTTTACTCATGCATGAATTACCACTCGGTAACTGTATGAAGAACTTTTTTTTAATGCGATAAAGTTTGCTTTAGTTGTAACTAACTATTCCTATATTTGCGGACCAATGCTTGCGAATGATTTCATTTTATATTAAAGTATTTGTACTTGAGCTTTTATATATGGTTTATTATTTTCTGCAAACACTGTTTGTGTTAGTAACATTAAGATCGTGAAGAAAACCCTACACGGTAAGTTGCTTTACATCAACGGCTGGATCATCATCCACTTCGCCTTCAGCAAGCCGAAACGCTGCTTAGTAGCGTCTAAATAAACAACTCTACTAACTGCCAGCAAAGTGTAGCTGAACTAAAAACACGTTCTAAGCTAGCTAGTTGAACAGGATAATAATGTAAAATAAAACAGAATGAAAATGATATAAAAATATATTTTAAATTTGGTGATAGATTTTGCTTAACAGCCAAAGTAGTAATTATTGTAGAAATCTGGTTGTCATATCAAATCACCAATATCCCAAATATCCACCATATCCATAACCTCCCCAGCTTGGGTATCCAGCAGCATATCCGTAGTTCCAGAATTGTGGTTTGGCCTTGGGTTCAGCCACGGCGATGGCGAACAGCACGGCGAAGACCAAGAGCAACTAGCAGGATTAAAATTAGAAACGATACATCAAGGTATTTATGTGGTTACTTACCAGTTTGAACATTTTGAAGATTGTTGTGTATCGAGTGTTAATACAAACTATAGTTTCTTTTAAATATCTCCAGATTTATATATATATAATTTTGGAAATAACCGAATTTAGAGCGGGACCAAGGATAAATTCTGTTTGTTTACATATTTAAAGTGATTAAAGCATCGATTGTTTAATTAACTACCACACATTACGTCACTCAGATTTGTTTTTCGCATTACAAATGTAGATTTAAATTAAAATACTTTAAGGTCTCTATGGTTATAAATAAATAACGAATAGAATTTTAACAATTGAAGGGCTTGGCGCTCTAACAGAGACGTGCAATTTACAAAGAAAATTGAGAAAAAGGTACCATTTTCACGCAATAAAGGGCATATAGCAATAAGAATTTTAAACGGATATATTTTCCGTATATAGCTGCATGACCTTTTATTGAATCGAAATGGTACGTTTCTTTCATTAAAGAAAAACTATGTAAACTGCAGTTGGTATGTTATTGCACCCAGCCCTACAATTCTATATGATGAAAAAGCATTAACTGATTATATTTCTATTTCTTATCAAAAAGGCAAAGAAAATAAGAAATGAATGGAGTGAGACAGCAGTAGATAAATTTAACGGATTGTTTAAAATGTTAGTTATTTACGTTGCTATTAGTTTGTTGTCTTCGTCTTCTATTGATTAATATTATATATTATATAACCAACAATAACAGATAGTAAACAAAAGAACTAAACTAGACGTAAAGAAATATTTATTTAATCCCATTTAGCATTGGTAAGACTCTCAGTTATTAATAGTTAACGAATTATAACCCAAATTTGAACTATCTGGGAAATATAAACATCCAAAATTGTTTATTGCTATGAAAAAGGGTCAAGGACGGGAGCTTTTAAATTTATTCACTTCCCTAGACCGCCTCGGTGGAGCAGTAGATAGAGTGCAGGTTATCAATAACCAAATTCTCTGTTCGAATCCGGTAATATGCAAAACTTTGCGCAGTTTACTGCATCTGCACTGACCATGCAGGCTGGGTTACAATTAATTCCGCTTTTCTCGAAAAATGGTATGAAGACCACACACAACACATGCACAAATACGTGACGTGGGGTTGCTTAATGGGATGCTTGAGGCTTAAGTGTTCTTGAAGTTGGTTCACGCTCTACCCAAAACTCCAATTTTGCATTCATTATAACTATTTAACGGACGACTTTCGGGATTAGACCGTCTCATTGTTGAAGCAGAAGAACTCGACGTTTCGTCCTCTTTAAAAATTAACTTTATCAGAAGAGAAGTGAAGATACACCGGAGTTCAACATTGGGATCTTCTACGAGCATCTGAAAAATTGCACGGTTACAATTCAAGTTCACTTTCTTCAAATTTCGAATGAGAACTTTTAATTTCATTTATTGGAAACTGTTGTAATTCTGAATACGCAGATATAGCATGCGTGATAGTAACAGTACCGCTGCAGTAAGGGAGTGTAGCCTGTTTTACGCTGATTACCAGAAATTTTCAGACTAGGGCTATTGATAAGATGTGGTATGAGAAGAAGGTGCTAGATATCATAAAAAATACATGTTATCGAACCTGCAGATGCGCATATGATGCTCCAGCATTATTGCTGTCGAGTAACTTTTTTGATTGAACATTACGGTGACAGATGGTCGTAGAGTTCCGATTGCTTGGTCAGTAAGTTCTTCGAATATATCACTTATGGATTACTCTCTGTGGGATTAAATGAGGTCAGAGGTTTATTTTAATAAACATGCAGCCCGAGAAAAATAACTTGAAGGAATGCTCATCACTTAGGAAATTGCATACGAAAGAATCTTAAACGATTGGAACAAAATATTCGTCACACTTTGTTTCCCCAAAATAAATACAAATAGGACACGTTTTTATTAACGATTCGCCTCAAAATAAGATATAATCTCTAGAAGTTGGGATGAACCGTCTGTTTCTTATAGTAAATGACCAACGTATGGTATTAACACGAAATTTTGCAATAAATGTAAAATAAAACAACAGAGTGAAAATGACATACAGTTTTATTTTAATTTGCTGGTGGTTTTTGCATAACAGCCATAGTTGTAATTATTGTAGAAATCTGGTTCTTATATCAAATCACCAATATCCCAAATTTCCACCATATCCATAACCTCCCCAGCTTGGGTATCCAGCAGCATATCCGTAGTTCCAGAATTGGGGTTTGGCTTTGGGTTCGGCCACGGCGATGGCGAACAGAACGGCGAAGACCAAGAGCAACTAGCAGAATATTAAAAATTAGAAACAATACATCAAGGTGATTATGTGGTTACTTACCAATTTGAACATTTTGAAGATTGTTGTGTATCGAGTGTCAATACAAACTATAGCTTCGTTTGAATATCTCCAGGTTTATATAGGGAAACGAATAGGATGCATGGAGGTGTGGCGGCGTTTTAAAAATAAACAAATGGGTTAGAAAGCTAAGTTCGTTTTTGTACTTGAACTGTTCCATTTCGAAAAACCGAGTTTAAATATGGTAATTTTGGAAATTACCGAATTTAGAGCTCGACCAAGGATACGTGCTGTTTGTTTACATATTTAAGGTGATTAAAGAGTCGATTGTCTAATTAACTAACACGCATAATATTACTTGGATTTGTTCTTCACATTAGAAATGTAAATTAAAATTTAAATGTATTAAGGTATGTATGGTTAAAAATAAATAGCAAATAGCATTTTAACATTCAAAGTGCTTGGTGCAGTAACAGACCACGTGCAGTTTACAAAGAAAATTGAGAAAAACGTACCATTTTCATGAAATAAAAAGTCATGTAGAAATAAGAATTTTTAACGGATACATTTGCTATATATCGCAACATGACCTTTTATTGAATCATAATGTTATGATATGTTTTATCGGACTTTTTCCACTGTCTCGGGTACAAACCCTGTGGTAGGCACGAGTGTACGTGAAAAGACGTACGTCCAGCTCAGGACTAACCAGGAACACCTGAGGGCAGGAGTAGATCAAAAACTCTCGAAACGTCGTGTGATAAACACCCGAGACAGTGGGAAAAGTCCGATAATAGTAGATTATATTATAAGTGAGAGAAATGCATCATTATTTGCGAGTGAGAATTTTGAATCGTGAGTGCCCCAGCACGAGCGATACAATTTCTCACGAGCTTATAATGGCATTTCGCTCACGTGTGATATACGACGTTTTATCTTAAGTAGCAATTCGTATGCCTAAACAGTTTGAGCCGTCAGAATATGTCGCAAAACAGACAATAGATAGTTACAGTAGCACCTATTACCATACATTATACAACTGATTTCAGTGACTAAAATGAAGTTTTATTCACTAGTGAGTATAAAATACATTATACAACTGTTTTCAGTGACTAAAATTAAGTTTTACTCACTAGTGAGTATAAAATATTTTTATACTCACTAGTGAGTGAAAACAGTTGTATAATGTATGGTAATAGCTGCTACTGTAAGATAAAACATATTATAATAGACCACTGTCAAAAAATGTTATATTTATTTTACTTCTTTAACTATATAAATTGGACGTGGTCTGTTATTCCACCAAGCCCTACCATTCTAACAGGGTGTAGACATGCTTTACGCACCATAGGGATTTCAATGGTAATTTCTTCATATGAAAATATTTGCTTCCCTAATTATTTTAGAGCAAACTTGTATGTAAGTTTTTTGTAGAGAAAAAAATCTGTATCCATTTATGCCAGAATTTGTTATTGTACATTTCGGAAAACCGAAAATTTAAAGAAATAAAAAATGGATCGGTACTGGGATGCAGCGCTGGGAAACAATTAATTCCTCTGTCTATCAGGTAGGGTAAACGAACATACTCAACACAAATATAAACACGTGACGTGAGGTTGATTAACGGGCCAAAGGTGCTTGTATTTAGTTTACCCGCTACAAAAAAATCCAATCCGGCGGCTTTCACGGCCATTATTAGCTCGTAACGGACGACTTACGAAGTAAGATCGCGATATTGTTGATATAGAACAACGTGTCGACCACTTTCATAAGGGACTTCATCAGCGGAGACGCAAAAATTTACGGTAGCTTAATAGTGAGTCCCTCTAGAGCTGTAGTGCGTTATACCCTTCAACTAACGAATCTAACCGATGTTTCCATCGCGGTGGGCAGATCATTGGCCAGCAAGATCTCCGAATCTAACGATTATAGATTATTTTTTGGTGGGTTAAATATAGAAAAATGCGTATTTTAATTAATCTATAACCCGAAAACGATTACTTGACAGAATTTACTTCACACTGAAAATTTCATACGATAGATACAGTCTTTCCCAACCTGTGGTACGCGTACCACTAGTCGTACGCAGAGGCCACTGCGGTGGTACGTGCTGCACTGCACACGGAGAAAAAATTTTAAAATAAATTTTTAACTGATTGCATTCCTTCGTGCAACTGATGTCGACATGATAATGCAAATTGACAAAACTAATTTATTGTGTAAGTACATTAAATAAATGTTAAAAGAATTTTGCTTAATCGTGGCAGTGTAAGTTGGCGTATTTGGCAGAGATATTTTCAAAGCTTAATGAGCTCAACCAAGCCCTGCAAGGAAATTATAACACTCCTTTTCGGGTTCATGATAGAGTAAGTGCTATGAAAAAGAAGCTGAATCAAGCAGCAAAAGAAGCAGAACAGAAAAAGGTATCGTTTTCAACCCTCGAGAATTTTGTTGAAGAAAATGATCAGAAACTGAGTCCTGCACTTCTGACAGATATCAAAAGACACTGTCTTGGTTTGATTCAAAGCTACAACCTATATTTCCCTGAAGACTTCCGCAAATATTCCTGGATCCAAAACCCGTTTGCTGATATAGAAGCGGCACCAAAAATCTTTATTGCGAAAGAAAAGGAACAGTTGTGTGAACTAAATTGTGACTCAGAACTACAGCAAAAGTTTTTAAAAATGTCGCTCGTGAACTTCTGGGTTGAAAGGCGTGCGGACTACGCAGAAATAGCTGACAAAGCAGTTAAATTTTTACTTCCCTTCACAACTTCTTACTTGTGCGAGATAGCATTTTCTTCACTTGTGTATCTTAAGAACCAATATCGGAATAGACTTATTAATGTGGAAAATGATCTTTGTTTAAGACTGAGCAATCTTAGACCACACGTTCCCAAATTGGCTTCTAATATTCAAGCTCAGCCTTCTCATTGAAGTTTTGTATTATATTTTTGTTGTATTTTCCTTACAGTATAATGTTTTTTTATTTTCAACTTACGGTATGAATTCCTTGTTCACATCAATTAATAAAATATTATAACACTACACAGAATTTTATTTTTCATACTTATGGTTGGAAAATGGCTTAGTTAGATTAGTAAAATAATAAACATATTTTATTCATAAATGACCTCCACGTGACTAAGTGGTACGCAAAATATTTTTGTCTGGTGAAGTGGTACGCCAGGAAAAAAGGTTGGGAAACACTGCGATAGAATGATTGCAGCACAAAATTAATGGCACCCTATATGGTATCAAAGCGAAATTTGATTAATCTAGTAATGCAATGTGATATTTTAGTACGATTCGTGTACGCAGTTTTCAGGGGTAATCATCAGGGGTAGTTACTCTTGATATCTTAAAATTTTATATTGCTTATCATCTTGCGGGATTTTCTCATCGTTGAAGTAATGTTCCTGCTTATTCTAAAGGTTTATGTGTCACACTATAGTCCAGTCAGTAGGGGTTTTTGCCTTACAAAAAAATGGAGTATGAACGGTTTTTATATATGTTGTTCAGGTCGGGATCCTGCTGAAAAATCCAAGTTTTCGACCTTGGGGGGGCGCCGCGCAAGCAGCCATCTTGGATTAAAGGTGCTAAAAACTGGATTTTTCCAGATGACTCCGCAACGGTTAATCCTACGCCAAAAAAGTTCAATTCAAAGTTAAAGAAGACAAGATTCTTGACATTTTTTGTATATAACTATTTTTTGTAAGTCTAATATGAAAGGAGTTACAGCGGTGGAAAGATGAACATTTCTCTAAAAAAATAGTGTAATTTATCATTTTTTAAAATTTCTCTTGTATTATTTCTGGCTATTCGTTATGTAGTTATAATAATTTGATAAACGTATAGTAAACTCATTTCCACACCACCATGAGGTAGAGTTAATGGCGCTTTTTTTATTGTGGTATCCCCAGTAGGCCTAATCCACAGATGCTCCAGTTTAGTGATGTTTCATGTTCGTGATTATATTATTTAGTTTTTTTTAATTTTTGAAGGCCCCGGTCGGTAGATGTTGACGTCTCCATAAGATTCTTTATTCTCAATGTTATCTTCAATGTCATTGCTCCTGAGACTTGGGACTTCCATTGATGAAATGTCCTCATCTTCGTCCCCACTCTCGGTGTGAACTTCTGGTGCATTTTCGCATGATTGGCCATTACAGAATCTACACAGAATAGAGCACTTCATCCCACTTTTCCTGAAGCCACATGCTTCGCCGCATCCTTTTTTACAATGGCATGAATTAATTTTAATAAAGTCTCGGGTGATGGATTCTCTGTCATTGTTACTGGAGTGAGCCCATTCGTGCCAACTTTCCAGCCCCAGTCCTGTGCATTTTTTTCAATTCCATACCACTGTTGAACCTGGTCCTAAATGCGTGATACCGTGCAGCGTCCTTCGTTGGTGGCAAAGAAACAAAATTAAATGTGTTTCTTGCACTTGATCTTGTTGGTAACGGACTTCTTCCAAGGTATTTTCTTCCATGTAGCCACCAAAGCAACGAGAAAGCGTGCTTCAGCATCTGCGATATCATCTGGTTTGGCATCGTGATGTTTGAATGTGCCTATAATGTCATTGAGTCTTGTGCTTTTCTGGACAAGCGAAAACAAACTTTTTCCTTGGTTGTAGACGGACGACGTTGTGTCGCAGCCACTAAACGCATGGAGAAACAAAATGTTCTCAGCTGCTTTTTCATATTTGAAACTATTAGCAGCATACACTCTTTCGACAATTTTGCCTCTCATAGGTTTGCAAAGGTAGATGTTGCTAGTACCGTCAGCAGAACTAGAAGATCGACGTCTTCTCCAATGGCGAAAACTGCATCAAATTTTGAGCACAAAGAAATCGTCGTGTTGACAATCAACACATCACCATCTTCTTCCGCCTGCTTAACTGTAATACAGTAATGTTCGTATGTTTTTACAGCATCGAAAGCATCGTTTGCTAGAAATCGTTCTTGGGAAACTAGAACCGGCGTTTTTTCATCCAAAATAACATCCGCAGATATCTGCTTTTTCGATCGGAGAAGCCTTTCTGCAGTCTTGGTATTTTTTTGTCGCCATCAAACGGATATCCATCAAAAACAACGACTGTATGTGCGAGAATATAAGTGACTTATAGTTGCGTTTATATATAAAGAATTATTCCATAGCCATACTAGATGAAAATAATTTTTGATCATACTTTGTATTTCTCTAAAGAACGTTATTCTGATGTAGAAAAATATTACAAACAATATAGTGTAAATTGTTCTTACAAAATGTATCAACAAAAATAAAGTTGAAGATATTTTGGTGAAATGTTCAACTTTCAGCTGCTGTAACTCGTTACATATTACACTTACAACAAAAATTAATATACAAAAAATGTCAACAATCTTGTCTCCTTTAACTTTATATTGAACTTTTTTGACGTTTGATCAACCGCTGCGGGGCTATTTGGATAACACCAGTTTTTAGCACCTTTAATTCAAGATGGCTGCTCGCGCGGCGTCCCTCCAAGGTCGAAAACTTGGATATTACATCAGGATCCCGACCTGAACAACATATATAAAAACCGTTCATACTCCATTTTCTGTAAGGCAAAGGCCTTTTTCTGTCCCTACAGACTGGACTACTAACCATGAATACACAAAGTAATGATGGCAATTTTCGTCTCCGGCAAATTCCTCGAATGCAATTGCTCGAAATCAATTGCTCGAAAACCAAATTGCTCGAATGTAACTTTTCTCGAAATACAAGTTCCTCGAATCGCAATTTCTCGAAAATGTTTTGCTCGAATTTATGTGGTCTTAACATCTAGAAATTTATTTCAGCACTAAAGAGGGAGCAGAGTTTGAACGAATTACTGTTAGAACAATATGTCAGCGGTCAACCACACACCATAAGTCAAAGAATATATCGTGATAGTGCACAGAGACTTTTAAGATTAGTCAATAATTATGGACACGACAGAAATATATATTATCCATTCACAAAACTCGTGAACTGTCAATGTCTAATTTTTTAAATATTTGCCGAGTGTACATGGAAATTACAGTTTTTTTGGGAATGTACTTCGAATCTGTTGATTTCTAGTAATATTACAGTTAGGTTATGTTACATGTGTCAAAAGTTAAGCGAAGTTTTTCCTTGTAATAATTAACTATAGCTTTTTTTTCTTTCCAAGAATAAAACCCCCTTTCGTTTCTGTTCCATTGCGATTGAGGTGTATGCACAAATAGTAAAGAATTTTGGAGATTATTTTTTTACAAGAAAGTGTGACATAAGTCAAGTTTTTAAATTGCAAAAATTTCAGTGCTGCCAAAATCAGCAAGCAGAAGTTCCAAACCAGAATTCTAACGAGGTACCAACTTGACAGCGTTTTGACAGCTCACGAGTTTTGTGAATGGATAGTATGATTATGTCCCTGAAATAGCACATAACATATCATATTAAAAACATATTATATTTGGTTTTTATAATTTTTAACTTAATCACATAGGTACCTATACCTATTTTTTATTAATAACGGTTATAATTTGTAATTCGTGTTATTTTTTATATTTGATATTAACTTTATTTTTTTCGAGCAATTTACCTCGAACGGTGATATATCGTTGGCCATCAAAGGGTATTGTTACTATTATTATAGATGATTGGAACTATCAGAAACAGCTTGTAACGGTCTTAAAATATTTACAGCTTTATAGCGCACATCGACTTTAGACTTTTAACAACTTTACGCAAGCAAGTTTGCTGTGGAGAAATTTTTCGGTTCACAGTTTTAGACATTTTTGCATCTTAAATTTATTCCCGATGATGCTAGTTGCATTTTTTGTGACTCATTTTGGTAACGTTTTGGAAGCGGTTTTCCCACAACTTTCTTGTAATATCGTGCAGATTTGGTTCTGCTGATTTATTAAATTACTGCATCTACCTTTTCAAATCAGGATTTGATAGAAATTGGAGGTAAACACGTGTTGACTGACAGCAGTCGAAGGTAGGCACTGTATTTTTATCTTTGTACAGTCTAGCGTATAGTCGAAATTATTTAAAGAGCTTTCATTCGGATGGTCTTCTCACTAACCTTCAGGGATGACTAACAAATTTCAAAGACTGAAGAAGTCGGGGTTTACTATCGTACCACCTGGTAGCACGCATCCGATCTGGCTCTATTATTATTAATTTCCGACGTATTTGGTTGACTAGTAGTTGTAGATCAAGAGTATTCCATTTAATCTCATATGTACCTTTGTGCTTTCCGTTGAGTTCAAAATCGCCCAATCTGGTTCCTTATGACGGTTACTTTGTAACTACTACTCGTAATCAGATCAACAACTGTTTACCAATTATTTGCGTATTTTTCGAAATTATTCTGTATTTTTTTACGTGGCGATGGCGATTTAGTAGAGGTATTGATATCTTTCGCTCCTTCCACAGCTGTTGACTTTCCCCTCTTATGATTTAGGCAGTCCTTTGGTCCAATTGGGATGATGTGTTTAAAAGTGCGATGACGTTTTAGCTTGCACTTAAGTTAGGTCATGTGTCACGTTTGACATTTCTGGTTTACAGAGAAGTCATCGATAATAGTGACGGTGTCCATAGTACTGCCAACAATGCAGTAATTGTACTGTCGGATTAACAGAACTGACCAGCGTCGTAGGGTTAGAAGAATCGTAAATTTAAGGTGGACCGCTAGAATCGCTATCTTTTAATTTGTGCGTAACACATTATTCGTTTCTTTTCCTAACATCGTGTTCTTTCGTTATCTGTATAATAGTACATGAGAAACATTCACCCGATCAGTCTATTGGTTTGATTGGTAGGGAAACGAGAATTGATCGTAATCAATCCTACATCTGAAAAATGAATATCGATTTTGAGACTAATAACGAAACGGAATTTCAAGATGTATGATATTATGCCTTGCCAATGATCTCACTAATATTGGAATATATACAGAGTGTTTCTAAAATAAAGGGACATACTTTCAAGAAGCATTCCATGATCAAAAATAAATAAAACAATCTAACAAATCCCTGTCTGCAATTGAATTATTTCTAAGATCATTTATTTGCGGGCACGTGTTTATTATGACTTTTATTTATTTGTAATCATAGAATTAGCCTCCAAAGTGTGTGTACTTATTTTAGAAACACTCTGTATATATTATTCGAGATACGCAGACTTCTAGGACAAACATGGGGATTTACTAGTTTATATGCCGGGTGAGTTGCACGTCCTATACAGAACATAGTATGTGGAACTTACGAATTGCTTTATAGTCGAACTAGGTAAATAAGGACCTCCGTGTGGAGCAGAACTAACAGCCGTTATCTGACTAAAGTAACTTTTTAGAATGAGAGTTTACGCAAGAAAACTAACTACGATAATTTAGAGCTGTTCAAATCTAGCTGTTGAATAGTGAAGTATTTCACGTAGAGTTTTCTGTGATTGTTCTAAAACTGTCATATCGTTTTGGATACATGGAATGTTCAGCCCATTTTAAATGTATATGTATGGTCAGTTATAAGCAATATTAAGTTGCCGCTTTTCTAAGTTGTGGAGCTTAGGTGTGGAACCAAACTAATTAAGACTTGTGTGGGAACTGGGAGTCGCGGTCGTTCGCGCAAGCTTACAGATAAATAAAACTATCTAATTTATTGTAAACAGGATGTCATCTGTCAAATTTTTAGTTAGATTTTTCACAGAAGAACACTTACACCACATGTATTGGTCAACGAAATACCGTTGGAATCTTGTTGTAAACGTAGTGTGATCACAGGACGGTAATATTATTGGCTTGGTCCATAGTGCAATATAATCGTTTCCACAAACTTATTATTTATTGATAGAAGAACGTTGCACATGTGTGTATAAGATAACAATAAGGTGTTCTATTGATCGTAACACATTCTGGTATAAATCAAATCAACAGCCAACTTTGCTTTCCAAAGAGAAAGCGTCTAGTGAAGATAATTTGAAATCAGCTTTTCAGAATAAGTGTTAGATACCGTAATATCTGGTACTTTCCAATTTTGGATCTGTAAGTAATTGAATAGACACAGGATGTTTTGAAAATAAGGGTATATACTTTGAATAAGTGGTCTACAATCAAAATGTTTTAATAAACCCTTATCTGCAAATGAGTCGTGTGTAAGATATTAAGTTTTAAAGTTTTACAGTAGATAATTAAACAAAATATTTATATGAATGTTATGCTAACAAAAAAACTTTTAATACAAACTAACAACAAAAATCTATTGATCTTCGACTTGAAAAGGTGTTTTCTTTGTTATTCGAAACAGGAAAGTACATAAAAAAATTTACTACTGCGGCATTGAAACTAAATTTTACTTATTTTCTTCAAACTTCAATAGTACTTGAACACGCACTGCGTTACGCTCTATTTGTGGTTAAAAACTCGTGACTAAGGTGACGTTTATAAAACTTGTTACATAATATAGTACTATTTTGTGTTGAAACATAATTATTATTCTAGATCCATATCAGCGTAATGACGGAATTCTATTTACTATTTATTGTTTCTTTTACTAAGAAATTAGAACCCATGTGACAAATACCAGTTGAACAGGAAATATATATCCGTATCTTTGCGGACCTCTGCTTGTGAATGATTTTTTAAATTAAAGCATTTGCACTTGACCTTTGATACATTATTATTTTCCTCAAAATATCTTTGTGTTTGCAACATTAAGAGCACGAAGGATGCCTTTGCTAGTAAGTTACTTTACATCATCGGCTCGATCGTGATTCTCCCCTGGTGTGTGCTAGCCGAAGCACTACTTAGTAACTTCTAACAAATAAACCAGCCTACTGCCGCGAATTAGGGCTTAACCGAAAGCATGTTATAAGATAGCCACCTGATACGGTGAATTATCCAAACGAATGTGACAAAGTAACAACATAAAAATATATTCAACATTTGGCGATACTTTTTGTTTAAGAGCCAAAGTAGTAATTATCGTAGAAATCTGATTTTTACATCAAATCACCAATATCCTACTGTAACGCCTTGTTTCAATTTCATTTCTGTAGCGCGTTAATAAATTTGCCACCATATTTCGGGCCACCCTATATCTAGTGGCTGTAGCAAAATAATTCAAGATTATCACAGCAGGCGGTGCGACTCGATAATGCACATGCGATTTTTGTGTTGTGGCTGCTCTAGCATTTCGATTGGAGTTGGCGCTCAAACAGCCGAAGAGCTGACTGAGTATTGATTTTTTAAGTAGGACGCTCTCGCGAGTCTCGCGGATTTTAGTTGTTTCCGTAAGGCGCATTCTGTGTAGCCTGGGTTCCCTTGCGCTGCCGACAATTGAAATCGCTGCGAAGCGTCCTCTGGTATAGTTAGGCCGAGAACACCGTTCGGCTGGCGGTCGCGGGCCAAAACCAGGCAGTTACGGGCCCAAATATGGCAGTTACGGTCCAAAATCTGTCAGTTACGGTCCAAAATCGGGCTAAAATCAGGCAGTTACAGGCTAGAAGAAGCTAATATCATTTAGTGTGGGTTATGGCCTTGGATGGGCTAATTGGGCTCAAACGGAGGCTAGAAATTCAGTTAATTCAGTTCCCCGTTTTTGCTTTCGCATGGGTTAGAAATTCCTGACATGTGCCGCTACCTTTTGTGATTTCCTGACTTCTAACAGTGGCGTCTTTGTTTTCGGAGTCTCATAATTTGGCAGCCAAATCTAGCTTAGCGTCTTCATGGATGGAAGCAACACAACAGGATAATTCTACTTACGAGTGTTGTACTTCAACGTCAAGTTAAACTGTAAGTAGATGCCATATCTGCTCTCTTTTTCCGACAAAGGTATTTGCCTTAATTATCTCAGTTCTTACTAAGATCTTAGCAAATCAAACTGAACGAGTTTAATAACGCTAATGAGCGAGAATTTACTAATTTAAAATTGCTGAAATAAGCATGTGCATTGTAACTCATGTACCGCGCTTTATGCGTTGTTTGTATGCAATTGCGATAGCACAGCTATAATACATTTAGTGGATTAAATATTTAGAAGTAATTTCCCAATTATGATTTATTATTTCATTTGATAGTCAATAGTCCTACGACTTTGTTTGTTGTCACATGGTCTAAGTGCTAATACAAGTAATTCTTGTATTACTGCTATATTTGGGTTCAAATAAATGCTCGTATTGTACTTATTTGTTTGTGTTTTCTTCTGAAACCCCTCTATCTGAACGAGTAATCTAGGCATGCGGTCGAGCACCAAAGGTAGGTGGCGTATTTTTAAGTAGCTAGTTTTATTTTTATAGGTTTTGAGTACCACACGACGTGTTTTAAGATAACTGAATAGTGATTAACATTACCAACACGGGCATAGGTTCATCTTTACAGTTTTTGATCTAGGTATTATAGAAAACAGCATGTGGTTGCATTTTAAAGAATTTGAAGCAATGTTCTTATAAACTCAGATATTGTAAATTATAATTTGTGGTAGGGGTTATTGTTCAGGATAATACCAATAAAAAAGAGCGTGGGTGACATTTCCTAATAAATTTGAAAATTATATGGCAAACAGCATATATTCTAATAATTTCCGATAAAAAATTTAGCTTCATAGCGAACCTTATCTTCTACAGGTAGTACTTGGTTCAATTCAAAAATAAATCTTTGAATTTAAAGTGAAATAACTATTTTTCAAGCATGTAACTGAAATAATAGGCCATTATCATTACATCTAAATGAGTTAAACTCAAATTATTATTTAAATAAAAACCTAACCTCAAAAATACACACATTTTAATATTTAACAACCAAGTCTGTTAACTTCAAATACTATATTTATAAAAGAAGCTAACACAATTTATGACTTTTTCAGTTCTGGAGAAGCTATTAGTAGTTAGATAGATAGCGAAACGTACATAAACCAAGATGACTTAACCAAGACCTGCTCATAAAGTAACTTTTGTTTTAATTAACTGGCTGCACATTTCTGCCTCAATATAAAATAATCTATTCGTTCATTACATGTATATAACATGATTTCGAAGACTTCCACGGACATTATCATTATATAAGATTTCTAATGAGGGAAGCAAAACTCTTTTTTAAGGAAACGTATGCCAGAATACGGTAACTCAAAGTGTGACCTACGCCAGAGGCGAAACTCTTCTAACGATCAGAAAGAGGAAGGCCAAATTTGTAGCCAGGAGCCGTTGCGGTTGATTGAAGAAAGCGCTGGGCGCGGTTTAGAAATTAGCTCTTTCCACATGAAGCGAAGGGGAAATCTCCGTCTCGATTGAGATTATTGGGGTGTTTGTAAATGTCAATGCTTCGCGAATTTTTTGCTTATGTAATTTCTCTCTTTAGTGCAGTTCCTATTCTCGATTTCATAGCAATAATCTAACATTTGTTACAGGAAAACGCCTCTCTTTCATGATTTTCTATTTCAAGAAGAATTATTTAGACAAATCTCAGTTGCTGCTATTGATTCACCCCTTTCTCCTGTCGTTGCCAATATTTTTATGGAAGCTTCCGAAACCGTGGCTCTAAAGTTTTCAGAACTGAAAACTAAGGTATGGTTCCGATGTGTTGACGATACCTTTATCAATTGGCCACATGGTAAAAGCAATTATCCGTCTTCTTAAACAACCTCAGTAGTCAATATATACACAGTAACTTTATGATAGAGATAGAAAGTACGGCTCTTTTTCTTTCTTGAATGTAGATGCTTCTCGACACCTCAGTGGCAACCTAGGTCATTCTGTATATCGCAAACCCACTCATGCTGATCGCTATCTACAGGCCGATTCTCATCATCATCCAACATACAAACTTTCCGCCACCAATTCACTTGTACATAGTGTTGTTGCTAGTGATGTGGGTCGGGTAAATACCCAGTGGGTAGGGTATTTATAAATGGGTATTTACCTGGGTATTTACCCCTGCCTCGGGTAAATACCTAAAAACTGGGTATTTATCAAATTTATAATATTTAGAAAGCTAAGCTAACTTTTACTCACATAATCTTATCTTAATAAATAAACTACATATACAGGAACTGGAATATTTTATGTAAAGTAACAATTTAAATAACATTGAATAAGCATTCACCCGGGAAAATTAATCGTTTATCGGGAAAAAACATTGGCTGCCGAAATTTATGGAAATAAACAGTTAGATGCAATAAATTGCACCTGTTAGAGTTTACAAAAAACATTGTGATGGCTGACTCCGAAGATTGGGATAATTTAAATTGTTTGTACATTATTTTCTGACTTGTTTCCATTTTTGAAAGATGAATATAACATTAACTTGAAAAATAATCCTTATATTTATTAACATTAATATTAATATACCGTGTGTCCACAGGAGTACGCACCATAGAGATAAGATAATGCTAATAAAATATAAATATCAACCAGTGCTATGACCACCGTCCCTTTTCTTGTACCATTTATAACAATATTGTTTCATACAGTGGCGAGTCAGAAGCCAGAAAACAACGTTTTAGCGTGCCGGCGATCACAGCATTAGCCGATCTTTCTATTCTATTTGGTTATCCCTATGGTGCGTCCTCCTGTGGACACACGGTATAGGTACTTATAGACACATTATTAAACAATCTTAAATAAGGCAAACAATATCACAAAATAATATAAACAACGCTGTATACCGATGGGATCATAAGTATGCAACAGCAATGCGATAGCATGAACAAAAGCACATAATACTTGAGTAAGAAAAAGATAACCATACAAAAAAGTTATTTTAGTATGCATATTTAGTTGACATATGACATAATTAAAATGAGCGTCAAGTCTACCCAAATATTTGTTTCTATGTTCATCTCTTTCTTATTCAATCATTGAATTCTGTTTTTTATTCATTTTATCTCATTGCTGTTATATACAGGTTGCCTAAAATTGTACGGAACATGACAATTCCATGAGTTGGAAAAGGTTCATAAGGCCATAAGAGTAACCGAAATAACAAATGCAATAATTACTTTTTGCAATAAGAGTAACCGAAATGGAAAATGCAATAAATACTTTGGTAGCTAGGCAACAAGTAGGTACAATAGCTACTTGTTGCCTAGCTACCAAAGTATTTATTGCATTTTCCATTTCGGTTACTCTTATTGCAAATAGTACGGGTGTCTTAAAAGAATTACATCTAGTATTCTTTGAATTTCCTATAATGCAATCCAAACCTTTACTTAAAATTGGCAAGACTGTAAGTCTATGTCAAATTTGAGGTTAGCAGGTTAGATTTTGCGTCAGTTTGTGTCAAAACTGATGCAAAACATAACCTGATAACCTCGAATTTGACATAGACCTGCAGTATTGCCAATTTCAATCTAAATTTTATATTACATTATGGGAAATTCAAAGCATACTAGATGTAATTCGTTTTGACACCCGGTATTTGAACCTTTTCCAACTCATGGAATTGCCATGTTCTGTAGAGTTAGGTATGTCCCCATCGGTATTTTGGTCAGTAAATGTTTTCAGTTCAGCTATTTTCTTAAACATTTTTATAAAATTCGAATAGAGCACCTTCACTTACCAATCAATTATACTGATTAGGTTAACTTTATAATATTTGTAAATAAGTCTATAAATACCCGCTTAAATACCCATTTTGGGTATTTACCCGGGTAAATACCCCGGGTATTTACCCCTAAAAATAAATACCCGGGTAATTTACATCACTAGTTGTTGCCATACCCCAACCCGATAATATCAACGCTGAATTGAATAAAATTCGGAAAGATCCTGAAAACAACTCACGCCCACCCAAACTTCCAAAAACCGATCCTCCCGCAGCAATAGTATTTCTTCTTTATATCCATAAAAGCATCGTTCGCGTAGGGAAGCAAGACATAAAAACAGTGCTGAAACCCCCAAGCAAGATTTTCCTTCACCCTAAGATAAATTAAACATTATGCAATCTAAAGGTATTTACGGAGTCCCTTGCACCTGTAATGCCGTATACATTGGTGAAACAGAACGTTCAGTAAAAATCCGTATCCATCGTTGAAATAAAACGTGATACCTACCGGCCATAAGCTCCTTTTCGATTAAACTTCTATTAACTCCAAATTTCTATTCTTCTTTGGATGAAAGATTCGCAATCGAGATGAGGATTTCTCCCTTCTCTCCATGTTAAAGTTGCTATTTTCTAAGTACCTTGACTAGAAATTTTGCCTTCTCCTTCGATGGAACCATATGCCAGAAAATATGTTAGTTGACGCACTGGAGCTTTAAAGGGACTTACCACCGTGCACCTTTGAGTCTCTCCTGATGTAGCCTCTTGTGAAACTGGGGGAAACGTTGAGTTCTTCAATTTCAATAATGACACGGGCCAAACTCGGAAGTCGTTTGTTACATGTATTTTACATTATCATTAATAAAATTAATGATACACTTGATTCACTTTTATTTAGGTCAATATTCGTGTTTCCGCTGGTATTAACTACAATTTCTTGACTATGGAGATATCTAACACCAAATTAATAGTAAATGTCACTCTAAATGCCTTTCTACACTAGTTGCTCTCTAAGTAAAACGTATTTAAACATTAGGCCCGATTGACTGACTGCCATATTGGATTTGACTTCTCAACGTGCTCAGAGATCAAATCTGACGTACCTACATCCCATTACTAATTTTATACTTGATGTTATACATAATAGAAACTTCATAGTGTTGTCAAAGAGTGCACAGTGTTTGCGATTTACATACTTAAACCTTACACTTCAACAAAGCTTTTGGAGGTCTTTAAAGAACTAAGAGGTTTTACAAACGTAGGAATATTAGTGCAATCCATAACCAATAGAGGAATTTCTGAAGTTCAATGTCTTAAGTTTTCGTAATATTGTTATTCCACTGTTTATGAATGTAGCGTCATTACAAACAGTATTAATTATAAAAGTTTGTATTATTAGGAAAATTCCTCTGCGCCCAATAAAAATATTCCAGTTACAGCTGGATATCTTGTTGTTCTACTTTTTTGTAACTTAAGTTCGTATCTACAAATTGTTAAAGAGGCTGGAGTGGATTTTAGAATCTAATTTCACGTCCATTATAGAGAAGTGGTTTTTTAAACTATAATGTGTTACTAATACAATTGCAACAGGAAATTGAACTGTATGTTAAACTTAGAACATTGAACATCCAACATCGCATATGATTAAACATATCGATTTTTACGTAGGTACTAAATATTATGCACTAATATTTACATACGTGAACAGTTTATTTCATATTTTTAGAATGTTTATTAGCGATACGTAAAAATTCTAAAGACGCAAAACTAGTGGAATAGTTTTTGAAATGCGGTTATTGGAGCAATTTACATATTATCCAAACAAAACAATTTCTATAAAAACATAGTGTTTTTATATAGATTGTCCTTAAATGATTGTTATTTTAAAAACCCACCGCAACTTCAACTTTGTACCTAGTATTTCCCCACTGTAGAGGTTTGGCTGTTGTTGCCCTATATAAACTTGAAGATGTTTACACCAAGGCATAGTTGTGCAAACAGTCAGTACAAAAATTTATTCAAAATGTTGAAATTGGTAAGTACCAGGGTAGTTTATTTTTACATTTTTTTCAATTGCTATTTCTGTTCTAGTTGCTCTTGGTCTTCGCCGTTATGTTCGCCATCGCCGTGGCTGAACCCGAGGCTGAACCCGAGGCCAAACCCTTCCTCTTTGGCTTCGGATTTGGATACCCCTACCCCTCCTGGAGATATAGATATGCTAATTATTGGGGATACTGGTGATTTAATACAAAATTGTGACTGACCAACGAAAAAATACTTTGGCTTACAAAAATAAATAAATATAAACATTTTAAATTATTTTCTTGTTTTATGTTGTAAAAAGCTAATATTTAATGAGATTCGTCCTGATGATAAAATTATAATGCCGTTATTGTTATGGCGAAGTGCCTACACAACAATAATAGTTTTCAGGCAATACTGTGAGATGGTTCTTTGCTTTGGTAATTCATATGAAGTAAATAAATATGTATGAATGTTGCTGCTTCCATTGGGATTTACTAGCTCGATAGTAATACAATACTAAAATCCGTAATTTAGATGGGTCTAAAATGTCACAGCTTCTTTTCATTCTAGTACGGTAGGAAATTTAATAAAGCAGCAAAGGCATATGCAAATGCTAGATAGCCTGCAATTAAAGAACAGGGATAAAGTACAATAAAAGTAATAGATGCACATGTCTAAACGGATTTGGTTGACCGAAGTAGTAACGGAAATGAAAAGGTGTACATCGTTGGAATATGGACGTGTGGTGTACAGAGATGATTGTATGGAGTTGTGGGGTTTATTGGAAAGTGATACGTATGGAGTTGGGACTCATGGACCTATTATAAACTGAGAATGGACATTGTAAAGTTATTTATGAGAAGGATTTATATTTTAGTAGTGGAGAAGATAGTTTAATATTTGTAATAATGTCAATATAATTTAAAAAAATGTCAAAATGTTAACGATAGCCAAGAATATTATAGTAACTGGGTCTGGTGCTAGGATAAAGGTTTAATTAAAAATAATAAACAGTGTGTAATTTTCCATAAGAGAAAACACATACAAATAGGAAATGCTCAAATAAATTGGATTGCCTTCAATCCTAAAATATTGAATAAACTCCATATTGAAGTGAATGTACACGATTGGAAGCAGTTGCTGTCAACAAACAGAGATCCCTCAATTAGTTGTAGCAGAGAACTTCCTAATAGCAGGGAACTGCCGAATAGACCTAAAAAGTTAGACTAATATTGTATATAGAAGAGTGGATTGAAATGCTTCTGAAAGGCAAGAATTATGATGAATAAATTAAACTATGTAATGCTTAATTAATAATTTCCTGAAATAAACTGAGAAGTGATAATCACAGGAACTGTTGAGTTGAAAGTTTGAGTGAACTGTCAACGTACACTTAGTATTAAAAACTCTACTTAACTCAAATTGAGTTTGAACGGAAGAAGTTGTTACAAATCTAGAACAATTTATACATGTCCCAACCTGAGTAAAGGGTTTCGTGTTTTAAAAGTTATTCAATGAGCTACTATAAAAATTTACTTAACAGCATGTAATTGGAGCATTACCTAATTAAATAAAATTAAGAAGTACATAATTATTACTATTTTAGGTTGTAAATCTTACATTTAAGGGTAAGTATCTGAGCAAGCTTATGTGTAAAGTAATTTTGATAACAATCTGATTTGAGGTGTTTGGTATTAATTCACACTTATAAATTGTCTCACTTTCCTTATTGCTGAAAATAATTTGTCCACTTACACTTTAATTGCATTTTACCAACAATTTGTTTTTCAGCTAAAGCTGTAAAATTGTTTATGCAGTGTGACTCAATACAAATCTTGCATCTCTTAATCAATTTACTTAAGACTTAATCAGGTCTTTTTATGATTTGTAGTGTCGAAGTGAAAGTTTATTTCACTGCTATGTTCTTTGCTATTTTTCTCACAATATTTAAATGTTCACCTTTCTCTTTAAATACATCCCTTCCTTCGAAGTCATCATCATTTTTTTACATCGGTTTTGTAGATTCCTGTTTGCTATTTTAACGGATGTTTACTAACAAAACCCCTTGGGGTTGGACATGAATTACAACCGTATAGCTTCCCTTCATTCAAAATTCGAAAATTACATAATAGATAACTTGACAAACTTTTGTAGATATCCCATCCATCTTACCTGTCTCTCCTAGATGTAATCTCCTAGCGGGGTGGCCTTTATTTTTTACTTCCCTCATCTAAAAGACGAATGGAGTATTGTAGTCGCAAAAAATCACTTTTCGAAATTTCTCCAGATATTCGTGTTTCAGAATACCTAGATGACGATCAACAGGTTTTCTCAAGTCTGTCTGTTTTTCTGTATGTCTGTTTGTTTGTCTGTCTGTCAGTTGCCGGTATAATTCAAAAACTATTTGTATGAGGAAGACGATATTTTTATGCAAATTATATGTCTACATGGCATGAAGTCGAGAAAATTTCGGACAAATATATGCAGCATGAACACCTTAAAAAACGTTTTTTGTTTTTTGCTTTAACTAAATAAAAAAGTGATAATTTGCGTATAGCTCAGGCTCGACAACTGACAAAAATGAAAGCCTACAGCTACAGAATAAGTGTTGTAAAAGAGAAAAAAGGGTCAACAATAAATGCGTTCTATTTAAGGCAGCCGCATCTTACCAATTCGAGGAGTTATCCTTGGCCTAGTGCAGCAAACGTATAATTTACTTGTGGGATATCTCTAATTGTTGAAATAGCATTCGCAGGCTCGTTTGGAAAAGCTGAAATTCGAATTCCAACGCCGGTAATGTTGTTTTATTTGAAAATTTATGTAATTTGCATTACCAAGTGTTTTCTTTTATTGTTTCAGTATTATTACGAACGTGAAGATATTTGTACCCCTATTTTGCTCTAATTTTTATTTGTTTTAGTGTCACAACGTCCACGTGAGGGAAGTGCTAAATAAAGCCCTTTACAGATTTTTTTTTAAATATAGGTTTGGCTTCTGTTAGTTCTCTCTTGTCTTTACTCTGATCGGCAAGCAAAGGCAACCCACGTTTTCGAATTCGAGAAGAAAGTGGTTAGTGTTTTCTCTTGTTAGAAAACGACGTACCACATTTTTTGAGATAATGTCGTGGGGTTCGTCACCTTAAATTGCCAGGAATTTGCCTGTTTGCGCCGCCTCCTGCCCTCATAACATAGACGCTTGGGCAGTATTTCATCTCTTTTGCACTACCCTTATCACTCTGCAGCGCCTTCTATCTTCATTTCGCTTAAGTGACTTCTACTGGGGGATGAACAGGATCACCATTAGAACACGATTTCTTCGAACGTGCTGATCTGCTGTTCTCAGTTAAGTGCCATGACTTTTGTAAAACTGCACGCTTTTGGAAAAGCATAAGTCATTTCTTTTAGCCATTTTGCACCCTTTTAAGTCTGAAGTTTTCCAGAAGTCAAGGAAAGTTATTATCATGCTGTCATGCTGATTAAGTTTTTTCACTCTACAGCCAAGCCGTTGCTCAATAATTTTTTCGATTGTTCTATACCCCCTACTTTGACGAGTAAAAAGATAGAATTACACTTTCTCCTCCGCTGAGCTATCGGATTCCTTTTTAGCTTATTACGGTATCTTAAATTGGTTTTCTCTTTTTACCTATGGAAACTGCTGTCATTTGTTTAGCCTCCTGGAAACGCTACTGTTGGGAAGCATGGGCTTCAGGTTCTACGACAAATGTTATACCTTCTTGTATCAGCATGTCAGGTATTATGTCGTCTTTTCTTGCAGTATTTTAATTTCTAATATGATCTCAATTGCCTCTTGAATATGTACATCTTTAAAAAGTAGGATTTTCCTTTGGTCATATTTTTTCTAAACCTAGCAAGTTGTTTTAACTGCTACGGTTGAAATTTTGGCGCATCATCTTAGCTGTTATTCTAATAAACATACAAACTTACTTGAGAGGCCAAGTTAATAAGTTTGCAGTTCTCGAAATCTTTCAGATGTCTTTTTTTGAAATATAAAAAATGTGCTGACATCTCCTCATCCCCATGAATCGCTACTTCTGGGAGACATGCGACTCCAAGTTCTGCGATAAATGCCATCACTTATTTCTTTTCGAATATCGACAAATCTGAAGCCTCCTTGTCTCAGCATCAGATATCATGTCGTCTTCCTCAGCTGCTTTTCCAGATCTCATGTACTACCCACTACCGTTTGAATACATTTTCAAGAGGTAAAATTCTATTTTGCACATACTCTTCCTAAACCCTGCTTATCCTTCTAGCTAGTGCAGTTATAGGTTTTTAGTTACTTCTCATAATTATTACCCCGATAAACAACATAGGTGTCTGAGGGAGTAGGTTAATAGAACTGCAGTTCACGTATCTTCTCGTTCTCCTATCGTACATATAAAAACCGTGATGACATTCATTCATCCCCATGGAATCGTTGCTTTTGGGCAAACAGAATACATCTTATCTTCCTTAGCGGTTTTTCAATTTCAAATGTGCTACCCGATTGAATTTTGAATACATTTTCAACAGGTAGAATTTTATATTAATCATATTTTTCCTAAATTTTGCTTACAGTTATGACTATTGCAGTTTAAACTTTCCATTAATTCTCTTGGTTATTACTCTAATAAACAACAGAGGTACCTGAAGGAGCAAGTTAATAGATCTGCAGGTCACGAGATCTTTCCCTCGTGTAATCGCTGATTCTGGAAGGCATACGACACAACGTTTTCTGACAATGTTGTGCCTCCTTCCAGCATCAGAAAGTATCTCTACTTTCTTAGCTTACATTTAAAATGTGTTCTGGACTGCCTTTTGAATACAATACAGGTAGAATTATTGTTACTAATGAAATTTTTCATAAACCTTGCTTATCGTTCTATATATTAAGATGGTTTTAAGCCTACAACTTGGCTCTGTTTGCAGTGAAAAATATTTAACCAAGTCAGTAAAGCAGTTAAGGTATTTTATCAAATTGCAATTTAAAACAATAATAAAAGTATTAAATGCATTGGTGATGAGATGCGAGAAGTATATAGTAATTAGTCGGATAAAGGCACGCATAAGCAAAGCATATTTCAAAGGGTTGGAATTTGAAGTTGAATAAAGTAAGATAATTAATAATAGGTTTGTGCATATTTAACGCCAGACCAAAAGAAAGTAATTGACACAAAAGGTTTGTTATGTGCAGACTAAATGAGCGAAGTTATTAATAAAAGCAAAGGTCAGTGAATGGCAAGTAATCTGAAAGGTAAATGAGATCGGAATAAAGAAAGATAGAAAATTGCAAAGAGCAATCCCGAAATTAGAAATCAGCTTGTGTAAATGTGAACTCAATGATTTTTGAGGCAATATAAGCGTTGAACCTGAGGATTTACTTGTGAGTTTCGATGTCACTTCCCTTTTTACCAAAGTTCCTATTCCCCATTCCATAGTCATAATCCAACAGTTGTTATCAGAGCATGGGGAAACGTCTTCAAGTCTACCTGCCCTGATAGAAAAATGCCTCCCTTCCACGTATTTCCTATTTTAAGGTCAGTTCTTTAAACAAATCTTTGGTGCGGCCATGGGTTCTCCTCTTTCACCTGTCGTTGCCAATATCTTCATGGAAGCTTTCGAAACCGTAGCTCTGGAATCTTCAGAATTGAAACCGATGCCTTTATTATTTGGCCACATGGTTAAGACACGTTACCCGTCTTCTTAAATCATCTCAATAGTCAACATCCAGACATTAACTTTACCATGGAGATAGAAAGTAACGGTTCCCTTCCTTTCTTAGATGTACTGGTCTCTCGCCAACCCAGTGGCAAACTTGGTCATTCTGTATATCGCAAACCCACTCACACTGATCGCTATCTACATGCCGATTCCCACCATCATCCTACACAAAAACTTTCCGTTACCAATTCGCTTGTACACCGGGCTGTTTCCATATCCCAACCCGATAATATCCACGCTGAATTAAATCACATTCGGAAAGCTCTTAGGAATAACGGTTACCGTGCTAGGGATATATAGTTTGCCATCAATCGCCATCTTCATCCACGGCCACCCAAACCTCCAAAACCCGATCCTCCTACAGCAATAGTCTTTCTTCCCTATATCCACCAAGTCACGGACCGCCTAGGAAAGTTTCTTCGAAAACAAAACATTAAAACAGTATTCAAACCCCCGAGCAAAATCTCACAGGTTCTTCCTTCATCTAAAGATAAATTAAACACTATGTCATCTAAAGGTGTTTATAGAGTCCCTTGCTCTTGTCATGCTGTATGCATTGGTGAAACAGGTCGTTCAGTGAAAACTCGCGTCTCTGAGCACCAGCGCTGTCTCAAGTCAGGTCTCGTTTCATCATCGGCCATCGCCGAACACCAACGCGATACTGGTCATAAGATCTTTTTGATGAAACTTCCATCATCTGCAAATCCCCATTTTTCTTTAGCAGAAAGATTCGCGAAGCCATTGAGATTTGCTAATTCTTAAGCCCCGCCCTCCACCACTGAACCGCGACGGCATTTGCTGAATCGCGACGGCGCTTGCCTATAAATTCTCGCCTTTCATCATCCGATAGTCAGTCGAGTTTCGCCTCTGACGTGGTTCACACGTTGAGTTACCGTGCTCTTCTGTCCCTTCCCTTACAAAGAGTTTCGCCTCTGGCGTGGTTAACACGTTGAGTTACTGTGCTCTTTTGCTTTTTTCCTCCTGATGAAGCCCCTTACGAAAGTGGGCGAAACGTTGAGTTCTTCGATCGCAATCATGACACGGTCCAATCCCGGAAGTCGTTTGTTACTTTGTGAACTCAATGTCCAGTGCTTTAATAAAACAGAGTGAAAAAGCAGAGCAGTAAATTTTAAAACATTTGTGTTCGTAAGGAAAGGAACAATGATAATTATAATGAAAGGACAATTTTTTTAGATATAAGAAAATATCGATTTAAAATTTATGTAATCAGATTTAACTCCATTTGTGTATTTTGCTATCAAAACTAATTTATAATTAAAAATTATCGCGGTAACATAGCAACGTGATGCTTTTTTGTTATTAGGGAGAACAATTGAAATTAATGAATCTTGTCGAATTTGTGCTCCATTTTTAATTAATGTTTTTTATAAATAAAAAGTGTGTTAAACAAATAAAAAGTATACCTTTTTATTGACCAAGTGTTCATCGAGCTGTGGGAGTGCTTGCAGTCAGTTTCACGACGAAAAAATAAAAATTGTCCAATTCGCCTTCGAGATAGGACATCGGCAGCCGATCAACTGAAATTTCCGAGGGCCGTTTCCAGCACAGATAAGCAGCTGAATTCAGAGATACTGTACTGCAACAGGTCGGCGGGGTCTGCAAGAACACCTAGATCAACATTGGCACCCAGGGAAGCGACTCCAGCATAAAAATCCAACAGCGTCATCTGCAACCAGCATCGAAGCAAGATCGACGAGAACTTTACGAGGTAAAATGATCTGTAAATTGAGGGTCAGCTTACGGGAAAGCAATTAAAATACAAGAGTAGACCTTGCTGAAGAGGCCTAGCACTTTTCCAAAAGTCCAAATACTTCGTGGGTTTTTAAAAATCCAACGGCGTCATCAAATTTGGCGTTTTTGAGCAGAATTCCAAACATAACAAATGAAAGTTGGCATGGGTACTACGTCATCCTCGAAAAATGGAGGCGAGGGTGTTGTTGCCAAGCAGAATAATCAAATTAATATCCTTGTAGACTTCACGTTTTTTTATAAATATTCAATCGATGTTGCACTGACGACATTTTGTGTCGTTTGACGTATTGTAAATTTTATGTATCAGAACCGCGTATAAGAGCTACTCCAGGACAAATAGCTTCAAATTGAGAATATACCCAGATTCGGAACCTAACCTGAGATTATGCAGCTTCGTGTTTACCGAGAGCTAGCTTAAATAATTTTGGAGTTAAATAAAATATTAAAGAAAGGGACATTCAACCATTTTATTTGTGCAATTAATTAATACATTTCATTTCAACTGGCCTAGAATTACTGACAGGCAAAAGTAGGCACAGTATAAATTAAACTGAGAATTGTGTGTGTATTGATTTGCCCTTATTTTAACTTATTGAATTTTGTCTAAAAATAATAATAGAATTAGGCAGTTCATTACAAACAGGCACCGCAACGTGGAGCTTTTATAACACTTCATAACAATATATATATACACTGCGCCAATAAATTAGGGGAACACTGAAAAAATAGTTGTAAATTCCATTTTTAGTAACTGCAAGAAGCGAAAGTGAGTCAACTAGTTAGATTATCATTTATTTAAACAAAAAATAATTTAATTTAATTATTTCTATTTTCTAAATCCAAAGAACAAACAAATATGGCAAAACTGTGCAAAACAAGGCTTAGGAACTTTATAATAAACTTTAAAAAATTAAACATTCAAAGAAAACTAGTAGCGCGTATGACCTCCGTGAGCTTGCATAACGGTCTGGCACCTTCGAGGCATACTTTCAATCAATCTCCCTATATCTTCTTGAGGTATGTTGGTCCATTCTTCCAAAAACGCTACCATGAGCTGTTGAAGACTCTTTGGAGCTACAGGTCTGTTCCTGATCTTCCGATCCAACTCGTCCCATAAGTGCTCAAATGGATTCAGGTCTGGGCTAAGAGCGGGCCAGTCCATCACGGGAATTTGGTGTTCTTCCAATAACGTTCTTGTGTCAGCTGCTACGTGTGGACGGGCATTATCTTGCTGGAACAGAAATCCAGGACCTATACGGGCTGCAGTAGGTACCATAGGGTTTGCAAGAATGTCATCGATGTATCGGGCAGCATTCATTCGTCCAGGTACAGCAACGAGATCTGTACGAATATTAGAAGCGATACCAGCCCACGAGCAATTGAGAGAAGGATACTCGGCATATCGTTGAGAGATCACAAAACGAATGTATGGATAAGAGAGAAGACAAAGGTTATAGATATCGTTAACCACATCGCGACATTAAAATGGAACTGGGCTGGTCACGTGGCAAGAGGACAAGACAAATGGAGTGGCAAGATAATACGCTGGAGACCGTGGAGTAACAGCCGAAGCGTAGGAAGACCACAAATGCGATGGAGCGACGACCTCAAGAGAACCGGAGGCTTAAATTGGTACCAGATAGCACAAAATGGAGCTACTTGGAGAAGCTTTAGGGAGGCCTATACCCAAAGGGTAGAAAACGGCTGAGAAAGAAAGAAGACCAGCCCACACCATATCAGATCCTCTTCCAAACTTATCAACCTGCTGAACCAGTTCTTCACGATAGCGTTCCCTGCACGTGCCCAAACTCGAAGACGACCGTCACAACGTGTTAACCTAACTCTTGACTCATCACTGAAAAGCACTGATGACCACTGCTCCATTCCCCAATCTGCATGTTGTTGAGCAAATGCCAGCCGGTCTCTTCTGTGATTCTGAGTCAATTGTGGTTTTTGGACTGGCCTCCTTGAAGTCAGATTGTTCTTCCGCAACCTTTTTCTTATGGTTTCTCTACTAACCTGGATACCACTGGCTCTTCTGAGGTCATTTTGTAGATCTCTAGCAGTGGATGTGCGTCGTCTAAGCGCACAAATCTGTCTTGCTGTACGGTTGTTACGCGCTTTCGGCCCTGACCAGGTCTCCTATCATAACTTCCTGTCACTAAGTAACGATTCCAAACCCTCGACACAACAGAAAGGCTCACATTAAGTTCTCTTGCAACTTGACGTAAGGTGGGGCCTTCTTCAATTAATGTTACGGCTCGTGCAACTTGAACTTAACTAAGATGCCTCATTTTAGTGGTAAACAGCGTAGAGAAATAAAATAATGACTTAGACACTCAATTGTTTCCATTTTCGTAGAATGTACAGCTACTTGATATTGAAAAGATTACTTTGCATTCTGTACTTAAGTTACTTATCTGGCAATACATGCAAAAATAAAGTGCCGAGTTGCGTAAAGTAGGCGAATTACTACTTACGCGGCTTTTATCTAATAGATACATATGAAAAAAAATCCAAAATTCCATTATCTTGAACAGCATTGATGATTTTATTAGTGTTCCCCTAATTTATTGGCGCAGTGTATATATATCGGTTTAGAACGTCCTACGTTCTTCGATACCCAATATCAATTCCTCTCTGTCGTTCCAGAGATTTTCTTCTAGTCTTCTTTCTCTCATTTCTTCGTTGATGCCACTTTGCCAACTCTTTCGGGGTCTACCTTGTTTCCTCCTTCCTCCCAGCTTCCATTATAAAATTTCTTTAGGTATTCTTGTTACTGGCATCCTTTTTACATGTCCGAACCATACAAATTGTTTGTGTTTGATGTCATTTATTATAGTGTGGTTCACCGTCATAATTTCCCTAATTCTTTTATTTGTTACTCTTTCCATTCTTGATCTGCCTGCTGCCCTCCTCCAAAGGTCTATTTCTGTAGCTGTTAACGTCATTGTAGTTTTCTTTTTTATTGGTCAAACTTCCGATCTATACGTTATTATACTTTATTTACTAGCAACATGATATTGTACATTTTCGTCATAGAAACAAAATATGAAAAGCTACTCATAACTCCCAAGGGACTTGTCAAATTATTTCTCCCTCAAACTCATGGTAACCATGCAACTACAAATAACGTCTTAGCAACCATACAATGAGGCAATCCTTGATGTTACTTACATATTCTAATTTGAAATGTCATTATGACATTTTGAAATTTTAATATGTTCTTACTAATATGCTAATAAATAAAATATTGTATGCATCAAGAGCGATATTCATGTTTTTTACCTTCGGTTGACTTAGAGACCACGGGCCAGAGGCCCTCGGTCTGTAACACATGTCAACCTCAGGGAAAACACATATTCATATCTCCCTTAATGCATACATATATATTTATTTATTTATTTAATTCGCACTCAGCCAACAGCCGTTAGGCCAATTATAGGCGTCGCTGTGCAGTTATGAGGACTTCCAACACCACTAACGACTGTCATGATGTTGTATGACCGCCGGGACCAACTTTTTTCAGTGATAGCCGTACCATGAGGCGCCGAGAGATGCAGCCGTGGAACTCCCATCCAAGTTCTGGCCAGAGACAGCGTTGCTTAACTCTGCTGATCGAACGTGGACGCTTGTTCAAGCTACACCACTCGGGACCCTTTCACTATAGTATTGTATATTCGTTTTTTGTTTTCTTTTGAAATGTTTTGGTCCCATAAAATGCTATTTAGCATAGCAATAGCTTTTCTGCCCTGTATGTTGCTTTCTCGAATCGCCTAATCCAGTACACCGTTTTGCGATATTTTTATTCTTAAATATTTGTACTCGTTGCATTGTTTTATTGGTTGTCCATTTTCCATTATCAGGTCTTGTTGTTCTCCTCCAAATCACATATATTCGGTCTTGCTCAAATTTACCTCTAGTCCCCACTTTGCATATTCCTCTATAAGTTTGCGGGTCATATAGTTCATGTCATCGTAGTCCTGGGCTACTAATATTTGATCGTCCGCAAAACATAGGGTATGTAAAATGTTGTCGTTAAAGGGTAGACCCATATTTCGGCATTTCTTTTTCCATTCCTTTAATGCTTGTTCTAGGTAAATTTTGAACAGTGTTGGGGAAAGGCAGCATCCTTGTTTTAGTCCTTTAGTTATCGTGAATGCATTTGTAGCAGTGCTACCTATTTTAATTTTTGTCAGTGACTGTTTATATAGGGTTTTTGCGCTTCTTATTAATTCGAATTAAATATTTGTTTTTTCAAGGGCTTCCCACAAATTTTTATGTGAGACACTTGTCATATGCCTTTTTCAAGTCGACGAAAAGCAGATGGAGTTCTTGATTAAAGGCCATTTTCTTTTCAATAACTTGGGTGATGGAAAATATGTGATCAATGGTCGATCTGCCTGCTCGAAATCCAGGTTGTTCTTCAGCTTCCATTTGTTGGTATTCATTTTCTATTCTTTGATTTATTATCTTTCCGTATAGTCTGCTGATTGCGTTTGTTACCGCTATTCCCTGATAATTTTCACATCTACTTCTGTCGCCTTTTTTAAATATATGTGATAAATAGGTGAATTTCCATTCAACTGGTATATCTTGTTTGTTTATACACTGTTGGAGGAGCTTTTGTAGATGTTTAAATAGCTTGCTGCTTCCATATTTTATTAGTTCTACGTAGATATCGCCAGGGACCGGTGCTTTGCCATTCTTTAAGGATTTACATTGTTTTTCCACTTCTTCTATCGTCAATCTAATAGGGGATCCTTCTAATCTTATGTTGCATGGCTGGTTATTTTCTTCAAATTCTCTGCTTTCTTATGTTAACAGGTATTGAAAGTAGTATTCCCAGTTTTCAGGTGTTATTGGTGATATAATCTCTTTTTTCCTTTCTGTTCTCATGTTTTTCAGTATTCTCCAACTTTCTGTACTTCTTCTTCCTCCTAAATATGTATTAATTCTCGAACAATTTCTTGCCCATGTTTCATTGTTTTTCTGACTAATCTCTCTACGTACTTTTGCTTGGGCCTCCTTAGACATTAATTTATGTTCTACGCTTTTGATGCTAAGGTATTGTTGATATTTCTCTCTTTTTTCTTTTATCCCATGTTCTATGTCTTCGTCCCACCAGTATGGTTTACGCTGGTTTTTGTTCCCTTCATATGTAGCTAAGGCTTTCAGAACTGCGTCATGGATACATTCCTTTACATGGTTATAGAGTTCTTCTATGTTATCGAAGTTTTTTTCCTATAACTTTTGATCTAACCGGGTTTTGTAATGCATTCTCGTACTTTCATCCACTAAACTTCGTAGGTTGTATTTTCTTTGTTGTAGTTGTTCACTTTTCTTTTGTTGCATTTCTGCATCTTTACTCTTTCTTCCTGGGAATAATACTTCTGTTCTTACGAGATAATGGTCACTACCACAAACCGCTCCTCTACACGCTCTTACGCCCTGAAATTGTATATTAGCGTTCTGTTTTGAAATGACATAGTCGATAATTGACTTCAGTCCTCGAGTTTCTTGTCTCCACGTATACAGGGTGTTTCCAAAATATTGCGACAAACTTTACAAACGACTTCTACAGTTCAAAATAGTTACAAAAGTTTATATGAACAATGAACACATGCCCGCAAACTCTTTGTTTTCGAGCTATGACTCGCTTTCCGCACCAATAGAGAGAGTGCTATAACAACGGGTTATCGATTCTTGTGCATCAATTCAAAATCGACGGGGAATTCTCCAGCGTATAAGACAGTCGATGATGCATCTTGTGTAGTCTTGTATAGAAGCAAATGGACAACATTTTGAACAATTACTGTAGTTATTGTTACGGCAATTTATTTTAAACCACTGTTGTAGGAAACGAGTCATAGCTCAAAAACGAAGAGTTTGCGGACATGTGTGCATATACACTTTTTTAACTATTATGAACTGTAGAAGTCGCCTGTAAAGTTTGGCGTAACATTGTGGAAACACCCTGTATTTGTGTATGTCGCGGTGTTGGAAGTAACCGTTTACGATTTTCATGCTATTTTGTTCGCATATTGTTATTAGTTTGTCTCCGTTATTATTTACCGTGTCTTTTCCATATCTTCCTACGATATTATCTTTCTCTTTTCTTACAGTTCTGCTATTAAAATATCCTAGTAAAATAAGCTGTCTTGATGTTCCGACTTTCAAGATCTCATCGTTTAGCTGTTGAAAGAAAGTATCCTTCACGTCAACCCGTTCATAGTCGTTGATGGCGTATACGCCTATAATCGTTACCTTATATCCGAATATACGTATATTAATTTTTATAAGTGTTTCATTAATAGCTTTCCAAGTTTTTATATATTTCCTCCACCTTCTATGTATTATGATCGATACACCTTTACTGGCTCTAGTTGTTTTTGGTACCCCACTGAAGAAGTGGTCATATGTTTCTAAATTTTCTAACCCTTGTCCTTTTCTTTTGGTTTCGGGTATGACAGCCAGATCTATATTTAATTCTTTTAGTTTGATTGCTACTTCATTTATCTTCCTATTAATACCTTGTAAATTCCACGTACCTAAGTTCAATGTCCGTTTTCGTCGCCTTTTCCGTATCCGATTTTCCGTCCTAATCCGAGGCATGCTTTTGGGTTTTTTAACTAATTATCTCCTAAAAGATGTTTTCCGAAGGACGGATGTCTGGCCCATTATCCCAACCCCCAACTTGGAGGACCAGGCCAGTGTTTTCTTCACGGTGAGTATTTTATTTCCTCACTACACTTCGACCCTGCTGGATTGCAGTTTCGGCGAACTTCCCCCAATTCCCATGGGGACGCACCCGATGGAGGTAACTGGAAAATCCCCGCACGGGGATCGTTCTAACTGGTACAATTAACATTTTCGATTAATTCTTTTGATCATTATCCTGAGAGACAACACAGATAACTGAAGAAGCTAGTTAATACTCAATATGCAGTTTAGAAGATCTTTCGAATCTTTATTTTTAGATATGAAAACTGTGATGACATTTTTCCAACACTATGAAATCGCTGCTTCTAGGAGACATACAGCTCCAAGTTTTATAACAAATGTGATGCCTCTTTCTCAGCATCAGAAAAGATCTCGTTTTTTATAGATGTTTATCAATTTCAAGTGTGCGCTCAACTGCCTTTTGAACACATTTTCAAAAGGTAGAATTTTGTTCTAATCAAATTTTTCCTAAACCTGGCTTATCCTTCGAAATGGTGCATTTTAAATTGTTGGTTATTGTCCTTGGTCATTATCCTGACAAACAACAAATATACTTAAAATAGCAATCTGATAAGTCTGTAGTTCTCGAGATCGTCCGGGTGTATTTTTATATACAGGGTGAGTCGTAATTAGGTGTAAAAAATTTACTAAGTCTTCTTTAGGCCTAAACCTAGCAAT
This sequence comes from Agriotes lineatus, assembly GCA_940337035.1. NCBI lineage: Eukaryota > Metazoa > Arthropoda > Insecta > Coleoptera > Elateridae > Agriotes > Agriotes lineatus. The sequence goes on from OW679199.1 coordinate 26,095,824, forward strand.
TAACCTAATACACCTTAGTAGCAAAATGATCCCTTAAAAAGCTATAGGGTGTTAATAAAAAAAATCTATTTGTGACTATAACTTGAAGTAATTACCGGAACTTTTCAAATAGGGGGCAATGGAGAACATCAGAACTATTGATATCAGATGATATGAGGAGGTACAGGTGCTAGACATCATAAAATCATCTCATAGGAAATGTAGAGCTTCCCACATTTTTTAAGTACAACGCTTTCTTCCGTTCTCAAAAATGTACGAATGAAGCCTCAGAATTATGCTCGTATACATAATACATTTTCTGAATTATGGATTACACTTTGTGGAATTAAATAATGCTAGAGGTTTATTTTAATGAACCAGCAACCCGAGAAGAATTACCAGAAGAAATCCACATCATGTTGCAAATTTCATACAAAGGAATCCACAACTAATTGACTGCATTAGAAAATTCAGTACACCCTGCATATTCAAAATGAATGAAAATTAAACATTCGACCCAAAATGAGGTATAACCATTTGAAGTTGGTGAGGCTGGAGACGTTGCTTGCTTTAAAAAAATTAACAATTATATGGTATCAAGACGAAGTTTTGTAATAAATGCCTAGTAATAAAATGTAATATATTGGTAGAATTCCTGTTCGCTGCTCCTTTCTAGAGGTATTTACATTTACTTTTTAAGTTTTAATACTGCTGAGCCTTTTGCGGCAGTTTATGATTATTTAAGCAATTTTACAGCTTATTCTAAACGTTTATGTGATACATTAACCACGAATTCACAAAAAAACGACGAAAAGCTTACCGGTCACTAGAGTAGGTCATCAAAGAATTTTATCACTTGTGTTGTAGATGATTGGGTTAAATAGAAACAGTTTGTAACAGCTTTCAAATATTTTTATTCCATCTTCATAGCCCATCCAGAAACTTTAGTGGTTGTGAGTATCAGTTTACCCATTCAGTTTTTATCATTTTTGGGAATCGCCAGTAACCTGGTGTAGATTTGTTTATGTTGGTTTATAATTTAAATCAGTAGAGGTAAGAAAACCCATGTTCCTCGTCCGAAATCAAAGCTATGCAGTGTATTCTTATCTTTACGTTGTCTCACACTTGGTCGAATCTATCTTTACGCCGTTTTTCAGATGTTCTTTACGTTAATCTTCATAGATCCTCAAAAATGTTCGAACGCTGAAGTATTTGTACAATAGTGTCCATTATCGGTTAAGAGATGCAGCGTACGTTCGAAAAAACCATACCATCTGGTAGCATGCATTAATTCTGGTTGGATTATGATCTCTTCGACGCATACGGTTGAAAAATTGTGGATCAGGCATATTTTATATAACTCTTTAGTATTTTGCGAATTCCGCTGCTTACAAAACTGTCCAATTTGGTTCAATATGGCGGTTATTTATTGTACATTTTAAATTTATTCTAATTTTCCGGTTATTAACCAGCCTTCAGTTGTTTATCAATTATTTGTGTATCTCCTGGATTTATTCTGTGGTTGTTATTTGCTAGCGAATTTTACTGATGCATGCTCACCACCCGGTGACAGAATGAAGTTTTTTTTTAATGTGATAAACTTTAGTTTAGTTATAAATACGTCATGTGTTGGTAAGGTCTCGTCCAGGATTGCGACGCTATATGTGCTCTTCTAGCGGCAGCTGATGCTAATTTTAATTAGGATTTTATATACATTGCCCGAATCGATTCCAAGTGCTCTTATTTACTTTTTTCCTAATGTATGTTTTAAGTTTTAAAATGTATGACTCTTTTACGGTACTTTATGATTGTTTATGTAAGGTTGCAGCTTATTTCAAACGCTTGCAGAACGAATGCAGAAAACAACTATGACAAACTTACCGACCAGTAAGGTAGGTTATCAAAAGCTTTTATCACTTTTGTTGTAAATGGTTGGGTTTAACAGAAATAGTTTTTTTTTCGGAGTTGAAATGTTTTTATGCCGAGCTCCATAGCTCAGTGGTAGCATTCTGGCTATTGATCTAAGGGTCGAGAGTTCGATTCCCGATCCCGGTGAGGTTTTAAAAAATATTAAAAATGCTGATGAAAACCTTTACAGAATGCCATCATTCGGAAGTGATGTAAAGCTATGGGTTCCATGTTACTACAATGTGCAGCATGTAAAAGAAAAAAGGGCCCATGAAGGCCTACTTGCTTGTCATGAGTCTCCCCACAAATACTACTAACTAACTAAAATGCTTTTATACAACTTTTTTGTTGTGTGTATCAGTTTGCCTATGCAGTTTTTCTAATTTTTGCAATTCGCCTCTATTCTAGTGCAGATTTAGTTCTGTTAGTTTATTGGATTACTGTATCTAGCTGTTTAAATCAGGATTTGATAGTATATGGAAAAACTCACGTTTGTCGCCCGAAATCGAAGATATGCAGTGTATGCTTATCTTTACGTGGGGTGACGCTTATTTGAATGCATCTTTACGCCTTTTTTCCGATGTCCAGCACGCTAACCTTTAGGATTTCCTTTTAACAATCTTTTAAGACTGAAGTAGCTGTCAATAGTGTCCACTGTCGTTTAAGCGACACATCGCATGTTGTAAAAAGCCAAACCACCTGGTAGCATGCTTTAGTTCTAGCTGGATTATGATCTCCCTGACACATGCCGATGAAGAGTTGTTGAGCAGGAGTATTTTATCTTCTTCTTTTGTACTTTAACTTTTAGTTGCATTCAAAATTGCGGTATTTGCCCAACCTAGTTCCGTATGGCGGTTACCTATTGTACATTTTGAATTGATTATGGCTTTGTTGTTTAACAATCATTTCTGTATCGTTTGGATTTATTCTGTATTTTTTATTTGTTTAGATTAGTAAACGGCGAATTGCACTGATTCATGCTCATTTCCCGGTGATTGCACGAAGAACTATTTTTACTTAGACAAGATTACTTAAGTATAAATACGTCATGTTTTGGCAAGGTTACCCAACGCTATGGGTAAATAAAGTCATTAAATAGCTTTGTAGCGGCAGCTGAAGCTCATTTTAGTTAGGATTTTATAAACTTCGCCCGAATCGATTGCGAGTGCTCATATTTAGTCAAATCCGTACACTATTTGTTTATTATGTTTTTGTATTATATATACTTAGATAATAATTTGAATTTTAAATTTATGTTGAATGTAACCAACCAGGTGTAATGTATACCACAATAACTCGTTGCTAAACCATTTTAATTGAATTCGAAGTTTGTTTTGCATACTTTGGAGTGATTTACACATTTCATATAAATTTTGAAGTTACTTAGTTCAACCTCCATGATTATTTACCTGGTCGGATTGTATCTAAATTTAAGTAATATGTTTTGGTGTTAAAAGACAATTATTATTCGATATTAATTGTCTGCAAATCTCGATATGCCATTGGTTGTCTCTTTTATTAAGAAATTGTCATCCATATGACAAATACCACCTGTGCCGGACATGTATATTAGTATCTGATGATCTTGTTTGCGAATGATTATTTTATTTTATATTAAAGTATTTGTGCTTGACATTTTATACGTGGTTTATTATTTTCTTCAAACAACTGTCAGCAAAGTGAAGCAGAACTGAAAGCACGTCATGGCTAGTTGAAACGGCGAATAATGTGAAATAAAACAAGAGAGTGAAAACGACATAAAAATATATTTAAAATTTGATGGTACTTTTTGATCAACAGCCAAAGTAGTAATTATTGTAGATACCTAGTTCTCATCTCAAATCACCAATAACCCAAATATCCACCATATCCATAACCTCCCCAGCTTGGGTATCCAGCAGCATATCCGTAGTTCCAGAATTGGGGTTTGGCTTTGGGTTCAGCCACGGCAATGGCGAACAGAACGGCGAAGACGAAAAGCAACTAGCAGGATATTTAAAATTAGAAACAATACATCAAGTTGTTTATGTGGTTACTTACCAATTTGAACATTTTGAAGATTGTTGTGTATCGAGTGCTAATACAAACTATAGCTTCGTTTAAATATTTCCCGATTTATATAGGGAAACGAATGGGATGCATGGAGGTGTGGCGGGATTTTAAAAATTATTTAAAAGCTAAGTTGGTTTTTGCACCTGAACTGTACCTTTTCGAAAAACCAAGTTTAAATATGGTAATTTTTGAAATAACCGAATTTAGAGCGCGACCAAGGATAAATTCTGTTTGTTTATGTACTTAAGGTGATTAAAGCGTCGATTGTCTAATTAACTAACACACATAACATTACTTGGATTTGTTATTTGCATTAGAAATGTAAATTAAAATTTAAATGTACGGTTGTAAATAAATAGGTAATATGATTTAACAATTGAACACGTGCAGTTTAAAAAGAAAATTTTGAAAAACGTACCATTTTCATGCAATAAAAGGTTATGTAGCGATAAGAATCTTTAACGAATACACTTGCTATAAAATGGAATGGTGTTATTGTACAAAACCATACAATTCTATATGACGAAAAAGCATTAACGGTAATTATTATAGCAACTACTAGGATACAGAGATGGGAAAATTATTGTATTTCTAATTCTTTTATCAAATAGAAATAAATACAGGCAGGTAGTAGTAGGCAGAGCTGGGCAGTAATTAATTACTTTTTAACTAAATTACTAATTAAATTCCTTTTTGTGTATTTGCCTTGGAATTGAATTACTTTTCAAAATGCGGTAATTGTAATTGGGAATTGCCGTCTTTGTTAGAAAGTACTTGAAAATTCCTTTTTAAAAGTAATTAATTACTGCATTCAATTACTCAATTACATTCCTGTAATTAAATTACTCTAAAGTATTTACATTACTTTATAGGTATTTGAATTACTTGTGGTAATTAAAATTACTCGAGGTAATTGAATTACTAGGTGGTATTTCAATTACTAAATTACTGACCTCGATAGGGTGCTAGATCTCCAGAACGCATAAATAAGATAAGTTCTTATTAAGTTACATATTAAGCAAATCGCAGGGTATTCCCCGCGCAATATAATTTATTATTTCCTCTGACGAGTCGAATAACAGCAACTTCTGCATTTTGTATGACGCGTCCACGAACATTAGTGCGTGTATTTGTAGCTTGTAATAATGCCAATATTTATTGTGAGAGACGCTAAGTGTAAGACTCTATAAGAATATTTGCGGTAAGTACATTACAGATTACAATACCAACGGTAAAATAATAATTTTAAATAGATTCATTAGACGATATTGGTTCATAATGACTATTTATTCCTTTCAATTTGCTTGTTTTAAACGATCCGTGCAAGTGTAACAGACGTTAGGTCAAGAAAATTATGTTTTTGAGTGAGGAATTGAATTAAACGGACAAAATCCGATAACAACATTTAAACAATCGAAAACACATATATAAAATGTACCTAATTGCAAAATCCCATGTCTGGTTGACTCAAAAATGCATTATGACGTATGGTAATTTTAAAACGCCGCCGCATAAGTTAACCGCATTCTTGCATTGAACATTTTGTAAATTATCCATTCTTTGTCGCTTCCTTGCCTTGTAATGCTCATATGCTGCTTTCTATACTGGCTGCAGCATGTTAGCTTTGATTATTATTAAAAAACCCCTTGTTAATTACGAGACATTCAAATATTGGCTTCTTAATAATTTTACACAAAATTCCATTTAGTTTTTTAAAAGAACAATGTATAGTGACCCAATTTACGTAATTTCAAATATTTTATTTCCCTAAACTTAAAATCAATAGGTATTATTAAAGATGTTGATAACATTTTGAAATTTGAAGTAACAATATGAAAGCAACCTGAGCAATTTAATTGTCGAGCGTTCACAGTAATTTTCTTATTCGGTGTGTTCAAAAAGAAATTACTTAAGGGTTGGCCATTGAATATAAAAGTATTATATTATGGCAACAGCAAGCTTTAGAATTCATTAACATAATCACTGTTGTTGCTGTCATAAGTTTATATTATACGCTGATATCGCCATTGAAAATTCTAAAATTTGCCATATTCAACCCTTATGTAATTTCTTTTTGAACACATAGTATAAAGGTCACTTGAATGTAAAAATGACTTCATTGTTACCTGCTTGAGCAAAGGGCTTTTGTTTTTGTATCTAAAGTAAGAATTCTTATTTCAATCAGCCGTTTTCAACTAGGTTTATCAGTCATCTGTCAACTTTCAATCGTCCCTGATCAACACCAAATTGATATTTTGTTTTATCATTTCAGAAGTTACCTAATACATTTTTAATAACTATTTGTATTACTAGAAAGGAAAATGTATAGTTCCCTCCCGTAGATGTTTGCGAGAACAGTAGCTAATCAATTCATTGTAATCATGCAAGGGATGAAATGACGTTTTAGTTCAGAGTTATACATACAACACTCCTACATTTTATGATGAGACTATCTCTTCTAATCAGCTGCATTCAAAAATATTTAAATATGAAAACCAGAAGGCTAGTTGATTTATTATTAATAATAATCACATTGTCTCCCGTCTCTAATGGCAACGGCAGTCAATGTTATTCCCTCCCACTGCCATTGGAAACCAACCAGGGACCCAAACGTATATTTATTTTTCCTATACCCCTAACAGGCGACAGAAAATTTCACTTTCGTATAAAGGGGTAAAAAAAGTATTTTCAAACTGAGCCAACAAAAAATGCTCAAGTTACGCCAATTGGATCGTTCTTCTACAAAATCTAAATAGAAATTTGCTGTCAAACACCCTGTATACTTAGGTAAGTTACATATTTTTGTCATTCAGCGTCATGTTAATGGTATTTAATAATAGATTGTTCTACAAGTTAAGAAAAGTGAAAGTTTTTCAACGTTTAATTCACGAACGAGTGATGCAAAGGGAGTGGATTAATTTATCATGAACATGTAAAAATCACTTTTATAACATATTCAGCGTGCTATTTTTTCTAATATCATTACAAAATCTAGCCAAAATTAAATTCGACGTTTCTTCATATTCGAAATTTTTTTTTAATTGGCAGTGAAGAACGTTGAAATCGTCCAATAAAATACGAGAAATCGGCAGTGAAGTAATCCATTGTTTTACAACTTTTTGTAAGCGGCTGGGCGATAGGTAAACGTCAACCGACGTGAACGTAACCTATAAAAGTTGGTTAAAATGTTGTAACTTCGCGATTTCTCGATTTTAAAAAACAATTTACCCCTGGGCACTGCCAAATCGGTGTCCCATTTTTTTGGGACGCCCTGTATAATTGTTATCTTTGAATTTATTTATTTACTTACATGTTACATCAAAACAAACTAAAAACTTTTGGTTTTGGTGAACGGTGCATGTAGCTAGAAGATTTAATTATCAAAAAACCTTCAAGAGTAATAAAGTATTAGGTTACTATAGCTAACAAAACATAAAAATTATGCATTTTTAGATAACGATTACGAATCGACACGACACTAATGATAGTTGCAACTTGCAAGAAAATTCTACTAAATACAACTATATGAAAATAATTTTTATTGAAAGTAATTGAAAAAGTAATTGATGTTGTACAATTACAATTACTAAGTAAGTGAGTAATTGAATCTCTGGTAATTAAATTACTACATTGGGCGGTAATTGGTAATTAGTAATTAATTACTTTTTAAAAGTAATTTGCACAGCTCTGGTAGTAGGCAAATTTAACTAATTACTTCTTCTTTTTTTTCTTGTTCCTCTTATGACAAGCTAGTGGCCTGTTATAACCACAAAGTGGTTCTATGAGCCCTCTTTGCTCTTAGGCCGGGTAGGTGGCTAGCCTCGCCCGTCGAGAGTCAGGAAGAATAACTTATAGGTGTTAATTATTTACGTTGTTATTAGTTTGTTCATTTTGTCTTCTATTGAATAATATTATTTATTTCCAAAATGTAAATATAGTTGCTCGAATGTAGATTTTATTATGAAAATAAATCGTCTTCTAATAATCTGTTACATCTAAAACAATAATAACAAATAGTAAGCAAATAACTACATTACAAGTTTCTAATTTGACGCTAATAAAGAAATGTTTATTTAATCCCATTTAACTGGGGTAAGACTGAGGTATTAATAATTAACGAATTCTAACTATAACGGTTGTCTAACTATCTCGTAAATGTAAATATCCAAAGTTGCTTACTTCTTAGGGAACGTGTTAACGATTAGATTGCTAAGGTTTCCAATTTATTCACTGCCTAAGACCACCTCGGTGGCGCAATAGATAGAGTGCGAGGTTACCAATAATCAAGTTCTTGGTTCAAAACCTGTAATAAGCTAAACCTTTAAGCAGTTCACTGAATCGGTACTGATCATGCATATCTGGAAAACAATTTGTCGTCTATGAGGTAGAATAAAATGCAACAGAAATTATAACAGTACTTCCCTTCACCCGTTACGGTGGGCACCATATTGTATGAGTACTTCTATATAGCCCTATACTCTACTGCACTATTAATTTATATTGCCCTAGGGTCGCTAGCTTAAACAGTTGTAGAGACATAAAACTCTATTAACATCGTCAGTGCGGCTAAGGAGTAGTTAATATTATTTTGGAATGCTCGTTGTCACCTAGAATGCTGAAATGATGCATGCAAACACTACCAGCAATACAAATCCAACAGTTACATAAAAATATATATAATCTGTAAGAGAAACACAAATGCATGAGAATACATATGAATAAAACAACAAGAATGATCGACGTCTAAACATACAGTAAAGATGTTATGAATACTTTAATTATCTACTAGCGAAAGCTGTTTTTACACTCGTTATTACTTACAAAATACATATAGAAATACACCATGTTCATATAAAAAAAACTGTACGCTATATGCATGAAAGCACCTTAAATACTGCGCCAATGTTCAACTATCGACGCCAAGTCAAACACCGATAGCTCGAAATGTATTTATATTCCGCGCACAAATGCACTAGGCGAAGTTGACCATTCTTTAAATGCGCTGGTTGCTGGAACACGCCGTAGTAATTCGAAGGCTGCTTGAACAAGATCAATTCAAGCATCACGCTGTGTTGGCAAATGGTAATTCCCCGTTATCTTGGGCACGAAAATTCGTGTTCATTGAAACAATTGGCAAAAATGTTGCAATCGTTTCCTTACTTCGTATTGCAGTTTTAACTAGCAACTAACCTTGCATTAGGTTGCTTCTCCCAAGAACGACGCTTGTATGGTATTAAAGCAATAGCTGCCCAAGTGTTTTGGTGCCTTCGTAGTCTTTGTCGCCACTCAGCAACCTCTTTTGGCCTCGGTGGCGAATAATACAGGCCAACTACTCATTATTCTGTGCACTTTAGTGCCTTTATCAGCACTCGTCGTACCTTGGTTAATGTGGGGAAACACATGTCCGAGTCGCTAGTTTTACCGCGACTTACTTCGCGGTCAAACACCACGAAGTTGCAGTTCTTAATAACTGCAAAGTTGCGATCCGCGGGATTCGTTCTATTTACAACTCCGCGTCTTGGAATTAGCTGTCTTGCATATTCACTCACGCACTCGCGAGATACTTATAGTGCGTGCTAGCTTAATACATACTGAGCCAAATAAAAAATACAGTTAAGCTTATTACTAGTAGTGTATGAGAAAAGGATATGAAATGTATATATAGGGTGACACGAATGAGTCCCTTACAAAATACAAACACGTGACGTGAGGTTGATTAACAGCCTAAAGGCTTAAGTGCGCTTGAACTTGGTTCACCCGATACAAAAAAATCTAATCCAGTTCAAAATGCAGATGTTTTCGGAAGCTTTCACGACCATTATCATCACGTAATGAACGACCTTTGAGGTAGAATCGCGCTATTGTTCATAAGGGGCTTCATCAGAGGAGACGCAAAAATTCACGGTAGCTCAATAGTGAGTTTCTCTGGAACACTAGTGGGTTCTGCCTTTCAACTAACAAATCTGACAGATGATTTGATAAATCTAGTAAGGAAATGTTCTATTTTGGTAGGGTTATGGTAAGCAGGGCGTTTACAGGGGTAATAATCAGTGGTATAGTTACTATTAATTTGCTAATATTTGCTAAATTAATATTGCTTCCTCTTTTGCGGAATTTTCTAATTTTTCAAATAATGTTACTACTCATTCTAAGCGTCTATGTGACATATTAACCAGGAGTACACAAAGTAACGATGGCAATATTACCTAGCCGTAGTATATCGTTACCAATCAAAGGCTATTGTTACTGTTTTTATTGATGAATGTGTTATATTTTCATCAAGAGGATACTGTCAACATTTCTTGGGGTTGACCCCCTTAACTTTGTCTCATATAGAAAATTAGAAATGCCTGTCATCAACAAGAGTTTTCGTAAGTAGTGTTCGGTATCAACCCTTCCTAATGCATATTTTTAATTTTAGTGTCTTTACTTAATTTTAAGCAACCTTTTATTACTTTTAAAATGTGGATGAACTACACTTTTTACAGGATTACTATTTGAGTTATAGACAGTAAGGTGTATAATTTGATAAAATTAAATTAAATTGAAACATGTGAAGTAATGAACGGAAACATATTTTAATTAAACTAACTGCTTGAAACGACGTATTTGCTCTCTGAGATAGAAACTGTAATCTCGCCTGTAGTACCACACGACATGTTTTAAGTTAACTAGATAGTAATTAAATTTTGAACATTTCCCACACGGCCTTTAGGTTTCTCTTTGCACTTTTTGATGGAGGTACTCTTATTATGAAAAACAGTAAGTGTTTGGCTTATTCAAGGAATTCGAAGGGTATGTTCGTCCTACAAATTCAGGTGTTGTTAAATATTATTTTTCACATACTCTAGGGAAATGTAGTGCATTCATAATTGAAAAATCATTTAGAAACGTGGTACAACAATATTTTTAGCATTGTAGTTCATTGTCTACTTTTTATATTTTATATTTTTGTATCAACATTTTTAAACATTTCTCTAGAGCACATGAAAAAATAGCACAGTATTTTCCGTGCAAGGCGCGAACTTTTTAGTCGAATAGAATTATTATGGTGGTATAAGTATTGTTGTAGAATAATGTGTTGTACTGCAGAATTTGAAAATACAATGAAAATGTCAAAATTCCAGTGACAGTAGTGAAATTGTATGTGAATAATTTTAATTATAATGAAATAATGCAGTACTTTACTATGCTTGTAGACGCGCAATTTCAAGTAACTTCAACTGAGGTAGTATATCTGATGGACGAACATTACATTAACGTTCCTACCTGGACATTATGTTAGGTTAAGTGGAAGAACAACATTAGTTGAACTTCGCCTTTTTTCTGTATCCGAGAAAATAAAGCCATTTATTATTATTATTATTATCTGGCGAATAGCATGTATTCTGATAATTTCTCAAAAAAATCTAAGTTTCATAGTAAACGTTAAGATACATCATACAAGACGGTATAACTTCTACAAATGTTTGGTTACGTCCAAAAATGAATCTTTGATTATAAAGTGGAATAACCATCTCTTCGGCATTATAATTAAAATTAAAAAAATGGAAAATAATTATTAAATCTAAATTCCTTATACTCATATCAATTATTTAAACAAAAATCTTACCTCAAAAATACATACATTTTAATATTTAACAACCAAATCTGTTAACTTCAAATACTATACTTATAAACGAAAGTAACACAATTCTAGGTGTCACCAGTTCTGGAGAAGCTTTTAACCCTAGTAACCCCACAAAACCAAAATGGATCATTTTTGACCCACTGGATAATTTTGCTATTTATCATTGTTTAAAACATTTTGTTTTCTACGACCACTACTAAAAGTAGGCCCTTTAGCACTAGCTTGTTTCACTAAAAATTACCTTTTATAAATCAGCTTGTTAAAAGTGAAATCAGTGAAGTCAGGTATCATTAGCGATCACCAAATACTAACTCCATACCGGCCATAATATTCTTTTCGATGAAAGCTATATTATCTGCAAATCCCCATTCTTCTTTAGCAGAAAAATTCCCCCAGCCATTGTGTTTACAAACATCCCAATAATCACAATCGAGACGAAAGTTTTTCCTTTCTCTCCATGTGGAAAGCGCTAATGGCTAAACCCCGTGACGACTCTTGACTATACATTTTGCATTTCTCCTTCCGACCGTTACAAAAGTTTGTCCTCTGGTGTGGTTCACACGATTGAGTTACCGTGCTCTTCTACACCTGTGCCTTTGGAGTGGTTTACTCATTAATTTACCGTGCTTTTTACTTCCCTCCTGATGAAGCTCCTTATGGAAATGAGCGAAATGTTGAGTTCTTCAATTTAAGTAATGAAACCGTCCAAACCCGGAAATCGTTTGTTACATATATTTTACTTTATCATAAATAATAGTTATTTGTATATCTATGCCTCGAAATGATTTTTTGGCGTACCGAGAAGCCGAGTTCGCCAAGTTATTCTGAGAAAGCCAAACATTTTGCGGACGTAGTATACATAACATATTTTATCTGCTTTGATGTCACAATATGGTTATTATAACACCGAAAACAGTGCTACAATTGAGTCCACTATAACACTGTTTTTGGTAAGTATTTGTTTTATAAGATTGGTGACATTTGCTTTCACATGCTCATAACACACCAAACGTCAGATGTCGAATACATAACCACAATTTCTGAACTGTATTTATTAAATTTACTCTAATCAAATATAACTTAAACTGAAGGTATTTTTTAACGAATGAATTAATTACAATTATTGTTCTAAGTAAGGCACAATTTGAACACACGAACCAAAAATCTTACACCAAATTTAAACTAATTAGAATGACAGCGCAGCGTAATTGATGCTTTGTCTAATAGATGGCAACTGTCAAATTTCACTTAACAATGTCGCCATCATTGCGTTCAAAAAACTCTAGCTTGCAATGCAATATTTTTAGTATCCGAAATTTAGAATTTCTATAAAATCAGCAACTAAAAGTAGATAAACTAGTATATTATACTCGTTTAATAAGAGGCATTGTAGCATTTGTTCAAACCCACGCGTGCTACGCTTATACAACACGTATAATAATATACTATTGTACAACCACGATGTATATTATTATCCATTCACAAATCTCGTGAATTGTTCATGTCAAATTTTTTAAATATTTGCTGAGTATATCTGGAAATTACAGTTTTTTTCTGAATGTACTTCGGATCTAGTGATTTCTAGGAATATTTAAAGTTAACGTTATGTTACATGTGTCAAAAGTCAAAACTATTTTCTTCTAATTTTTCCTTGAATCAATCAACTATAGCCTTTTTACTCTTTCCAATGATAAAACCCTCTCTCGTTTCTGTTCCATTGCAATTGAAGTGTATGCACAAGAAAAAACATTTCAGTACTGCCAATATCAGCAACCAGAAGTTCCAAAACAGAATTTAAACAAGATACCAATTTGACAGCCTTTTGACCGTTCAAGAGCTTTGTAAATATATAGTATAATCAAAAACATATTAACTTTTTATGAACTTTGCCCAAAAATTTACGGCGGCGTATTTCGAATCGTTACGAATAACAACGGCCGCAAAATAGTAACGGCCGTGAAAACAACTGTAGCAGCCGCAATTACATGCATAAAAATAAATTTTTCGGCACAGTTGCACAAAAGCAAATGAATAATACATATTTCCATTTATTTAGGTCAATATAATCTTTCCACTGGACCTGACTGCAATTCCTTCAATTTTGGAGATCCCCAACCTGACACCAAGTGAATAGGCATCAGTAAATTATTTGTAAATGACAACCTAAATGCCTTTCTATACTATTGAGGCATATTTAAACATTAGGACAAGTCGAGTAACGGTGATATTGGATTTGATTTCTCCCCGAGTTCAGAGGTCAAATATAATTTCGCCCTACATCTAAAGATAAACATAATAGTACACACAATAGAAATTTAATAGTTTTGTCAAAGAGTGCACAATTGTTATTATTTACCTACATACTTAAAATTTACAGTTTAAAAAAGCTTTTTAAAGCCTTAAATTTTGCAACTGTTTAAAAAGTGTGCAAAATAAGGAATATTTTCGTAATTTATAACCGACTGAGGAGTTTCTGTTGTCCATAGTTTAAGATTTCGGGATAATGTTACTCCACACAGTAATAATTTAATAGAGTTTGTATTATTAAGAAAAGTCCTCTGTGCCGATTAAAAATATTCCAATCACAGCTGGATATCTTGTGCTTCTACTTTTTTGCAACTTAATTTCGTATCTACAAATTGTTAAACATGCCGGAGTAGATTTTAGAATCTAATAATCACGTTTTGCATCATGGAGAAGTTGTTTCCTAAAACTCTAATGTGTCACTATACAGTGGGAACAGAAAATTGAATTGTATGTTAAACGTAGAACATTGATAATTTAACCGAAAACCGCACAATAAACCTTGAACATTAAAAATCGACTTAAACGTACTAAATATCAAGCACTAATATTTAAATATGTACACAATTTATGTTCTAGTGCAGAAAATAATGTTTGAAAACAAATGCATGAGTGGAAATAATGAAATAAATTTGAATTCTAAACTGACAAACAGCTTTTAGAATATTTATTAGCGACATGTGAAAATTCTAAAGACGTAAAACGAGCGGTCCAGTTTTTAAAATACTGTTATTTGCGCAATTAACATATCCAAACAAAACAAACTCTACAAAAACGTACTGTTTTTGTACAGATTGTCCTTAAATAATTGTAATTTTAAAAACACACCACACCTCCCGTTGTACCTAGCCTTTTCCCACTGCACAGATTTGGCAGTTGTTTCCCTATATAAACCTGAAAATTTTCCCAGTAAGGCATAACTGTACAAACAGTCAATACAAAAACATCTTCAAAATGTTCAAATTGGTAAGTACCAGAATAGATTACTTTTACATTTTGACTAATTGCGAATTCTGCTCTAGTTGCTCTTGGTCTTCGCCGTTCTGTTCGCCATCGCCGTGGCTGAACCCAAGGCCAAACCCCAATTCTGGAACTATGGATACGCTGCTGGATATCCAAGCTGGGGAGGTTATGGATATGGTGGATACTTGGGATACTGGTGATTCAATATAAAATTGTGGCAGACAAACGGAAAATTACTGGTTTTTTATAAAAAATATAAATAAAAACATTTTAGATTATTTTCTGGTTTTATGTTGTAATGGGGTAATACAATGATATTCATGCTGATGATAAAGTTACAACGCCGTTATTGTTTATGAAAAAGGGACTACCAGTTAATAATAATTTTTCAGCCAATAACGACGGTTCTTTGCTTTAGCAATTAATATTGAATAAAATATTATGTTAAAAGATAATTACAGCCGCCCTTATTCGGATTTGTAAGCTCGATAGTAATACAACACTGAAAGCCTTCTCAACAGAAAAGCAAATGCATTACCAAATAACTGAATAACCTGAAATTAAGCAACATGGATAAGGTAGAAGAAAAGTGAAAGGGGAAAATGTTAAAGTGGAATTTGGTTGGACGAAGTATTAACGGAAATTAAAACTAGTACATCCTTGGCATATCGACTTTTGATGTGCATAGGTGAGCGGGAATGTGTGGAATTGTAGGCTTTATTGGAAAACCATAACTTTGGAGTTGGGAGTGACAGATATACTTCTTATAAAGTGAGAATGGAAGTTGTGAAGTTATTTATGAGAAGGATTTATATTTCAATATTTGATAAGATAATTTAATATTTGTAGTAATGCCAACTTAATATAAGAAGAGTCAAAACTTTAAGAGTAACTAGGCTGGGGCTAGGCAAAAGGTTTAATTAAAAATAATAAGCAGTATATAATTTCCCTTAAAAAACACAAAAATTTCAAGTGTTAAAATAAATTAGATTGTATGTATTTTATGCACTATCTCCAACCTCATTTACCTTGCGGAAATTAGATTGTATTCAATCGTAAAATATTGAATAAACTCCACATTGACGTGATATTTTAAAAATAATGAATTATTAATTTACACATACCTAATAATAAAGTGTTAATATTCTAGAATGTGGTGTACGTGATGAAAGTAGTGGATTTGAACATGTAGGGACGAATCAATTAGTTGTAGCAGAGAACTTGTTAATAGCAGGGAACTGCTAAATAGTACAGAACGTCCTAAGAAGGTTAGACTAATATTGAGTATGGAAGATTGAATTGAAATGCTTCCGAAAGGCAAGATCTATGATAAACAAGTGAAAGTATGCATTTCCTAATAAATAATTATCTGAAATAAGCTGAGAGGTAATAATCACAAACGCTGTTGAGTTGAAGAGTTGAGTGAACTGTCAACAGACATCTTAACTTAAAAATATATGCATAACCGATATTGAGTTTTAACAAAAAAATTGTCTAAAATTCTAAAACAATTATAAAGGCATGTCCTAACATGAGTAACAGTTTTCACGTTTTAAAAATTACTTAATGAGCTAGTATAAAACTTTACTTAATTAGAGCAATAGCTAATTCAATAAATTACGAAGTACACTTGCTTTCAAAACTTTGGAGTACACATTCAAAATCAAGTAACAACGATTTTGCGAAATTTTAGCTGTGTGAACGAGTAATTTTGAGATTAGGTTTTTCAAAAATTTAAATGTCAGAGTTGATTAATTACAACCCTGATTTAATACAGATAAAAATAGGTGTACGCGAAAGTTTTGAAAGCAAGTGTACATAATCATTACTCTTTAGGGTTAAGCCAATCTGACATTTAAAAGAGATTTGAATAAGCTTATGTCAGAAGTAATTTTTAGAACAAGTCTGCTTCGAAGTGTCTAGCCTCAGCTTGATACTCTTAAATTGCTTACATATTATTGCTGGAAAGAATGTTTTAAGTTACACTGTATTTACATTTATATAATCAGTTTCAACTTGAGTTAAAGCTGTAAAAATATTTATGCTGTGTGACCAAATACAAATCTCGCATCGTATTTTTCAAAGTGTATGCATATCATCACAATTTACTCAATGTTTAATCAGGCCTCTTTATAAGTTGCGCTGTCCAAGTCAGAATTTCTTCCACTGCGCTATTCTTTGCCATTCTCTCCAATTTCCATTTCTCTGTTCGAAGACTTCGTACACTCCTTCCTTCTAGGTATTTTTTGGACCTTGTTCCTGCTACATGGGTTATGTAGATTCCTCTTTGCAGTTTTAACGAATGGTTATTTACAAAACAGTTTGGAGTTGGCTATGATATAAAAACCGTGTACCTTCTCTTCATTAAAAATTCGAAAATGATATAACAGATAACTTGACTAACCTTTACAAAGTACGTTTTTTTTCTATAAAAATTTTGAAGGTCAAAGAATTTAGGGTTGATGTTGGCATTACTTGGATTCTTTTAAAAAAATATGTTGGTAGAATTTGTTTTAGTAACTTTTTAGAACTACAAATTGGTGGGAAATTTAAAATCTGGCATTAAAGTAGTTTTGTTTTTAGGTAATCTTTCGTAAACTTCTTCTTCTGGCATGTTAAGCTGCAGATCCAACAGTTCCTCTGCACACCTCAGAATTGCTTTTTTTACATTTAATTTTAAAAGATTCTGTTTTTTACGCTTATTCATTTTCAAAAAAGAAAAGCTGACAATTTAATTTTAAATGTCAAAATGACACAAGTCGTTTACAGAAAAACCTGACGAAAATAAATTTTCTAATAATTAAAAAAAAGCAGTTGTGCCATTTTTATCTTGACCTTGAAAATTTGCATAGGAAAAAAACGTACTTTATATGCCTCATCCATTCTAGCTGTCTCTCCTAAAGATATTCTCTTAGCGGTTTAACCTTTATTATTTTTAATATTGGTTTGCTTTCTGATTAGACCCTCCCCCCCCCCCCGTTCCTTAAGTTTTGCTTTCTTTAAATACCCCATTTCAACATATTGCAGCTTGCTCTTATATTTTCTGTTATAGTCTAGGATTTGCTTTCTAGTACTGTGTGTCGTCATTTTTGTTTCTATTGATGCTTCCTTTATATTCAGGAATAAATTATATACTTATAGCCAGGAGTCATCTGATTGAATCACTTCCTCTTTCTCTTATTTATCCATCTACCTTCCTGTTATCCCTTAAGATGGTACAGAGCCTGCTAGGAAAAATCATTATGCTAAGACACTGTTACGTTTTCGGTTTTACATTCCTACGGTGTTCAGGTTATTCTTGAAGTTCTCCTCTCGGTCTCTAAGAGCTATGGGCTCGCAAGATCAACCCACGTTTTCGAATTCGTGAAAAATGTGGTAGGTGCTGAACCTTGTTAGCAACCCCCGTATGATTCGTCCCGAATATCGGCCAACTTGGCATTTCGACATTGTCGGATTAACAAAACAAGACTAGCGGGCCACTTGAAAAGGCTTTGTGATGTACCGCATTGCTTGAGATAATTTAGTGGGTTACGCCAGCTTCAAATCACTTCGGATTTGCTTATCTGCGTCGCCTCATGGTGCCATACCTTCAATTCTTGGGAAGTATCCCTTGTTTCCCTCCCACCGATCATTGGAATTGTTTGAACATCCTAATCTGCTGTTCTCAGTTACCTGCCATGACTTTTGTCATTTGCGCTGCTTTGAATTATACATGACTTAAATACTTATAAATATATTACAATAAAGTTAACGTATCACACTTGCCTTCAGCGAATAGTTTCGGCTGTGTTGCAGCCAATGTGCATTCAGCGCAGCTGTAGGGATGTTAAAAGCCAATAAAAATTGTGAGTTGTGGATTGAGTCATCATACACAAGTTAAATTCGTGTACCTTGTACGCTACCGTGACACCACCAACCAGGTTATATTGCAATATGCACAAGTGCATCTCAACTGCCTGTACTCCAAAAATGTTCGTAACGTGACTGACGGCTAACTCCCCGCAGTTAATAGATGATTTGATGCTTTTGTCGGTCTTTATTTGACGTGATATTTACCTCTAAAAAAATGGAAACAGACAACGCTCTTTTCAAGCAGAGCATAAAGGACTCCTTTTCAAAATTAAGATTATTTTCGACCTATCAAAGCTAGCATTTCTGAAAGCAGGTAATGCCCTTATCTGTAGAGTAGGCTCCAGGCTTTATATCAGCAGGTGGCGGTCAGATATTTTTCAGATTGTTGTGTACCCCTCTCTTACGACCCTATTTTGGCAACAAACATAGAATTGACCCTCCACTGAGCTAGCGAACTCCCGTTTAGTTTATTATTATGTCCTAAATGGGTTTTACACTATAATACACTCGTTCAAGCTCTCCTCCTATGTGAGTACTGCGTTTTTCCGAAACTAAATATTATCTGCTGCTTTCTGTTCTAAATATGAATTGAGATCCTTCGAATTAGTTCTCCAGCAACTTTCGTATACGACAAAATAATAAATGCAATCACAGAAAGACTGTCCAAGAAACACAAAAGGCGAAATGATCACCCACCAGTCAAAAGCACTGAGAGAGAAGATAAATGCAAAGCAACGAGAATGTCGATAGAGAGAAACTAAGCCAATGAATAGAACAGTGAGTGAAGCTATCAGAAAATGCATTAGGAATTATAATGCGGAAATAGTAAAACAGACAGTTGACAAGAATAAAGGTCTCAAAGTTTCCAGAAGAAGACTTAATAGAGGAAAATAGGAAATAATAAAGCTCAGAAACGGCAATGGAGAGATAAAGATTAATAGACAAGCAATAATGCAAATAGTGGAGAAATTCTACAAGAAATTATATAGAAGTCAAAAAGAAGAAAAACCACTACATCAAAAATTAATACTAAGGAAAAGTATCTTAAACCACGATTTGCCAGAGGTTACACAGCAGAAATAAGACACTCAGTGACAAAACTGAAAAACACCAAGATTCTAGGAGAAGATAGAATTGTAACCGAGGCAGTGAAGACTCATAGAGCAAATCATAAATCTGCTCAACCTATGTCTGCAACAAAGCTCCATACCTGACAGATGGAACAACGCTCTAACTATTATATTACGTAAAAAGGGGGAAGAACAACCTCAAAAACTATAGACCCATAAGCCTATTAAACAAATTGTTCATCAGGATTATTACTAAACTAAATTAAACTAACATTATGTCAAATAAAGAAGATGCAACACCAATCGAGATTGAGAACAAACGAATAGAGGTGGTTAACGAATATATCTGTTTAGGACAAACACTGACATTTGCAAGTGATCCCCAAGCAGCAGAAGTTGAAAGAAGGATAAAATTAGCATGGGCGGCACATGGAAGACTGAGGAATGTGTTCAAAACATGAACATATCCTCAAGACTTAAAATCTATGGTGTACAACCAGTGTGTTCTCCCAACTCTAACTTATGCCTCAGAGACTTGGTCCCTCACGGAAACCAGTATAAGGAAGATTAAAGTAACGCAATGGGGTATACGACTACAAGACAGGAAACCAAACGACTGGATAAGGAATATGACAAGAGTCGAAGACGTAGCGCAGCGCATAGCAAATTTAAAATGGCAGTGGGCGGGACACCTAATGAGAAGACAAGACAACAGATGGAGTAGGAAAGTGACCGAGTGGAGACCAAGAATCGGAAGAAGAGACCGTGGCCATCCGAGAACTAGATGGCGAGACGACATCAGCAGCGTAGCAGGATCACATTGGATGCGAACTACCTCTGATCGAACAGCATGGCGACAACTTGGGGAGGCATATGTCCAAAGATGGAATGTTTAAATGCTGCAAATGATGATGATGATGATGATGAAATTAAATTAAGCTAAACTACGTTCTTTTTTCACATGATATTGTGTTAATAGCTAAAAATCTAAGCGTAAAAAATAACCACAAAATTATGAGTAGTTCAAAGGTGGATGGAGAGATCGATGCTTGCAGTGATTCTCAGTGACAAAATACGCAACGAAGAAATACGAAGGCGTACTGAGTACGTGACGTAATCATCATACCTCTATAATAATGCATAGCACTATATGCCGTGTTAAACCCGCAAAAGTACCAAGGCTTCATTCAACGGTTTACTATTTTCGGGATTTTGTAAACCAACTTCCCATTACTAGTAATAAATATATTGTTACAAAAAACAATGTCTTTTGAATATACTTTTTAAAACTACGAACACACGTACATTTCATTTAATAATAAGAGGGTTGGAAACGACACGCTTCGTTTAACGACACCCTTACAAATTGATTTTTCTAGTTCGGCCCCCGATGCAGTTCGGGTGACATTCGTGGCAGGAACATACGCCATGGGCTACCGCCAATATAATATATAGCGAAACTCAAGTGGAATTGAGCAGGGCATGTAATCAGATTCAGAGACGAAAGGTGGACAAGGAGAGTGATAGAGTAGAGACTACGCGCTGACAAGCGAAGTTGGGGAAGGTTACCTACTCGATGCACACACATAGCTGGCAATTGGATACATAAATCAAGTGGATGCCTACATCCAGCAGTGGACTGAGACGGCTAGATGATGATGTACTTTTAGAGTACCCGTAATCCGTTTTTGAACTTTAAGCACCGGCAAAGAGGTTCCAAATAATTTTTTTCAGCTTGAACATAGTTGTAGAAATTTAAAATGAACTCGTCAGCATTTAAACTACGGCGAGCTATTTTCGTTAACGCTTATTGTGATTTATGTCGAAAGCCGACTTAAAGTATTTCTGTTCTGTAGTTAAAATGTGTCGTCATTACCTTCTTGGCTAACCAAGTAGCCTACGTAATTAAAAGTCAACAAATTTTCAATACTATCTCCACATTGCTCTTAATCGTTTTGAATTAGTTCACGCTGGTTATGGTTACCTTACACAATAGAAATGTAATAGAGATATTATGAATCCTAAGGATTTAGATATTAAACACAGCAAATAAAAACTATAATATTAAGTTGAGTACATTACACCGTATGAGCAAAAAGATAATTTAACAAGGATGCCTTCAGAATTTTGAAGTGATGTGTATTATAACACCAGAAAATATGAAGATATCATTTGGCATTTGTTACAAAGTGAGGTAATTATCTGCTACTTCTACTACTAGTGCAAACTTTGAAAATACTTTCGTTGCATTTATTACGAGAAGTCTTGATCATAGTTATGATCACGTTGTAATATAACTCATTGTCAACCCTGTCTAAAAAATGCCAGTGACAAAGATTAGGTATAATTTTCTGGTGTTATAATACACATGACTTCAAAATTCCAACGGAATCTTTGGTGAACTGTCTTTTTGCTCATACTATATTTTAAAAATGAATAAAATGTTTACATTCGATTTCATTTTTATAACTGTAGCGAGAAGCAGTGGTATGGTGGTGAAACTTCACTATGTAGGAGTTCTAATCGCTGTGGGTTTATATTCGTTAGACGAACGCTATTCTTCTTCCTCACCAATGACGCCTTGTTAATTATTGCTATCCTCTTTAATGTAATTCAAGTTGCTTATTATTAATTTATTTTATTATGTTGATGTTAATCACGTACGCTTCCTGTTTAGCGCATAGCAATTTGAATTAAAGAGGTAATTGCTGTACATCGGAATAGAATTTTGAATTTTTAATAAAAGCTAAATAATTGAAATCTGTGTAGTTATTTTTGTTTACGATGGCGAAAACCGACTTTTTCTTATCGTAAAATGTATATCAAACATTTCCATCCATTACGTAATTATGGCATCGACCGGTAAAAATTAATTCACTTTTTATTGCAGGGGGATTCAGCAGCACCACACCCACGACCACTATTCTAATTCGCACCTCAGACTACAGCAAGTACATTCTAAAAGACTATCTCGCCCTATATAAAGTGGCATCGTTGAATCCTCGTCACTGTTTCTATTCAAGTCAGTACAAAGCTCCTTCAAGATGTTTAAATTGGTATGTCGTCTGTGTTCCAGAGGTAATTCAATATATTTATCCATTCTAATTTAATTGCAGTTCGCTCTCGTCTTCGCCGTCCTCTTCGCCGTGGCCTTGGCTGCCCCCGAAGCCAAACCCCAGTTCTATGGAGCATACCCCTACGGCTCTTACTCCTACGGAGCCTATGGTGCCTACCCCTATGCTGGATATGCAGGATACGTTGCTTATGACTAAAATCAAGGAGATAAATTCACCAGATTTGTGTTCATTAGGCTAATATCTTTGGCTTTGTAAAATTTCAAAATAAATGTTTGTTTCAGTTTGACTTTATTTCTTCTGTAGCTTCTTTATGTGTAGTAAGATGCGTATGTAGCTTTTGTAACGTGCACTTGCTTTAAATGAAGTTTAAATTATATGAAATGTCTTGAATAGGCAAAAAAATCAATGTTTAAGATGGATTTAAATAAAATGTGACATTTTAAAATACAGATTTAATTTGTAGCGGATAAAATTTAAACACATTTTTTGAGGACTGCACTCTAACTTCAGATTTGAAACTCCAAAATTGAAAATAAGGGTTTAACGAAACTCCTTGTTCAACTGCGAAAACTATTTTCTAAACTATTTTTTTTTCACATGACGTTGGAAAATTTCCACCAAATGCAAGCTAGTTTGAATAAGACAGTGACATACCTAAAATGCCTTAAAATGGTGAAATAGGATTGGCCTAGAATGTATGCTTCAACTTACATATAGGTAATAACCACAAGAATTAGACGTTAATTTGACCTATACCGGTGAGAAAAACAAGCAAAATGTAGCAAAACTATAAGCAAAGCCAAGTCCTACATCTTGAATATGTATTGCAAAGGCAAAGAGGAGTATATTAGAAACAGAAAGAAAGCTTGGGAAGACTATATGTTGTCTGACAAGTTGATCGAGAGAAGTATAACGTTTACCGTAAAACTTGAAGCCCTACGTCTACCTAAAAGGACCATTCCATGGGAATGTGTGTCAAGACAGCTTTTATTCAGGATGAGTCAAGCTTCTTTAGACCAAAACAAAGCAATTAACCTCATACACCTTAGTACCAAAATGCTCCCTTAAAAAGATACAGGATGTTAATGAAAAAAGAATATTTCGATATTTGGAAAGTAAATATTTGAATTTTCAAAATCAAGACAAAAGATGTTCTTCCAACAAGACGGCGCAGCTCCTCACAATGTCAGAATCGTTACACAATTTTCTAAGGACTATTTCAATGGTAGACGGATTGGTGGGTTTGGTCCTGTGAGATGGCCTCCAAGGAGTCCCGACTTCAATCCGCTGGGCTTCTTTTTATGTTTTTTAACAACTGGTTTATCGTGAGGTACAGTTGCAGCAACGGATTTTCGAGGTTGCTAATGAAATTCGTGAAAACTATAATATTCAGCAAGTGTATGAATCTCCAGTACGACGCTGTCGTGCTTTTATGCTTGTATTGGAACTGGAGGGGAGCATTTTGAACATTTACTATAGTTTTTTAATTTTTAGTCATTAGTTTCTTAATTTTGTTGTCAATTGTATTTAATGTATTTTCAAATGAATCGGGTAATTACTTTCCAAGTTATAGTCACAATAGAAATATAAAAAATCAATGACACCCTGTATCTTTTTAAGGGGCATTTTGCTACTAAGGTGTATTAGGTTAATTGCTTAGTTTTGGCCAAAGAAGCATTGGTGACATGTTTACACCTAATTATGATTCACATTGTATATAAAAATAAACCGGACAATCGCACGAACTACAGACTTATCAAATTGCTCTTTCAGGTATACAGGGTGATTTATAACGGGCGGACCAAACTTCAACACTTTGTTGGGGAGGTCATTTTGAGTAAAAAATGTTATATGAACATAGGTCGTATTCCAATTAGCTATCTAACTACAAGAGATAAAATTTTTAGTAAAGGGCGGGTAAAAGCAAAACCGCTCAAAGTAGCCAATGGTTCAAGCGTCATATAAATAAATAAGTAAATAAATAAACTATTTATTTTGGTGTAGGATACATGGTATGCAATATATAATTATAAAAATATTTTGTGTATTCACACCAAAACCACAAGGTTTAGCTCAGTAGGACTGTTTTTAGTTAATGCCTACATTAAGTAAAAAGAAAAGATGTAAATTAAATTCTAATTTGTTATTTAGTGAAGGCATATAAATAAGAACAACCAGCTGCAGGGTATTAGAACGCAACATTTTACGACATTTTTGCTGGGAGATATTTAAAGTAATGTTTCTTAAAGACAGTAGTAGATAATTCTTTTAACGAATATGGAATTTCATTGTATATATTGCTGATGTTGTATTGAAATGAACGTTTAAATAGAGTGGTTTTGTGCTGGGGCGGTGTAATAAGACCCTTGTATGTTAAATTTAAATTATATACATCTGTTCGAAATTTGAACTTATTATATAGATAAGGCGGTGTTTTATTAATAATTACTTTATGCTATAGTGAAGCTGTATGTAATAAGCCTCTATAATGCGTGTTAAGCCATTTAGCGTCTGTTAATTTGTGTGAAATATGGTCAAATTGGCGAATACCGTAAATAAATCTTAAGCAGGAATTTTGAACTCTTTGTACTCTTCCAGGAGCATCATAATCTAAGCACTGTGAATATATCTCAGAACAATATAAGAATTGGGAGAGCACTAGAGCATCACACAGCAATTTCTTTTGGTCCTCAGTCGGATACAATCTATGCGGATACAGTAGCTTTAGGTTCAGGTATGCTTTTTGTATACATTTATTTATATGAGTCCTGTATCTAAAACTATTATCCAAGCCAAGGCCCAAATTTTTGGCAGCTTCTTTTAGTGGTATCGTTGACCCATTGATTGTAATATGAACCATGGGTTTGACATTTGCACAATCAATCTTTCTGCCAAATAGAAGAACACATGATTTAGAAGGGTTTAGTAGCAGGCAATGTTTGGTTGACATTT
Source organism: Agriotes lineatus (assembly GCA_940337035.1). Taxonomy (NCBI): domain Eukaryota; kingdom Metazoa; phylum Arthropoda; class Insecta; order Coleoptera; family Elateridae; genus Agriotes; species Agriotes lineatus. The sequence goes on from OW679199.1 coordinate 26,121,611, forward strand.
CAAATAATTTATTTAAGAGATTTTCCCATCCGTTGGTCAATATCGGATGGTAGAAATGAGCAATAAATCTGTGTGTCATCAGCGTACATATGCATATTGCGATGTTTAACAAATTCAGAAAATTTTGAAGTGTATAAGGTATAGAGTAGTGGTCCAAGAATCGAACCTTGAGGCACGCCTTGCAATATGGTACGTGCTGAGGAAAGATTACCGTCTATATTTACACTTTGAGTTCTTTTATTAAAGTAACTTTTAAATAAATCTATTGCATTGCCAGAAAAACCCATGTAATGAAGTATTGCAAACAACAGATTGTGGTTAATCCTGTCGAATGCTTTACTATAATCTAATAGAGTAAGTATGGTTAATTTTCCAGTGTCCATTTCCGTAAGGATATCATCTGTCACGCTCAATAAAGCAGTAGTACAGCTATAAGAAGGGCGGAGTCCTGATTGAATATCTGATAGTAGGTTGTTTGTATTTAAGTAATGCATTATCTGATTATTCATGATTTTCTCGACAAATTTTGAGAAAGTAGGTAAGATAGGTCTAAGATCGGAATATTGCACCGGTTCACTAATTTTAGGTTTAGGAGTTACAATAGCCTGCTTTCAAATGTCAGGATAAACGTTTTCTGTTAGACAGAAGTTAATTATGCGTGTTACGTAATTGCGTATAAGCGGACAACAAGTTGCTATCATTTTAATGTATTCGCGTTATTTTTGATATCCCTAATACAGCGAATTACTTCATTTTCAGATACAGGTACAAAGGAAAATTTGACGTGGTTTTCCCTTCTTAAGTTATTTAAATAAAATTCATTTAAAGTTTTATCTAATTGTAGTTTGGGTACACTATCAATAAAATGTTATTAATTTTATTTGGGTCCGATATATTTGAATTTTAAAAGTTTGAGAATTGTTAACATTTAAGTGATTAAATTCGTTCCACAATTGTTTCGTTGAAGTATTTTTAGTTTTATATGCAAAGTATGCTTTTTTATTTATGATACTAGCGCTTGTCAGATTCTTTAATGATTTATAATATTCCCAATGAACATTACTTTTCGACTTTCTAAATCTTAGTTTTGCCTTGTCCTTTAATTTCATCATGAGTTTTACGTTGTCAGTTAACCAATGCATAATTATATGGTTTTGACGTTTTTATGGTTTTCCAAGGGGCATGTTTATTAAACAACTTAATTAGATTGCTGTTTAATATGTCAATTTTTGAATTACTATCATTTACGTAATATATTTGTTGTAAAGGTCATTTATAAATTCATTTAAATTAAAGTTTTTTTAAGTCTCTATAGGTTCTGAAAACAAGGGTTTTATTAGATATCCCTGCAGCGATAGTACAATATATGAGTTCGTGATCAGAGTCATTATTAACCTCCACCCCCGAATATTTAACCAGAGAGGGATCAGAAGATAAAATGACATCAATGAGAGATTCGGAATCTGGGGTAATTCTAGTTGGCTCTGAAATATGTTGACTTAAATTAAGACATTCCAAGAATTCAGTAAAATACTTAGTGAGTGAATTTGATTTTGCTAGTAAATTAGTATTTATGTCCCCCATGCAAAATATTTTTTCTGAGACAGTTGTACACAATGTAAACGATCTTTGAACTTTATCCACAAATGTTTTATAATTTGTAGATGGTGATCTGCAGATTACACCAAAAACGTATGATTCAAAGTTGTTCAATGTTATTACTTGTATTTCAGAGAGTTTCTTATGTAAACCGCTGCTCCGCCACCCCGACTATTTCGATCTGCCGTATCAATCGTGAATTGAAAGACTTTGGTTACTTATGTTTGGTGAAAGCCACGTTTATAATAAAGAAAATATGTCGAAAGGTTGTGATAATGTTCCGAATGTAATAAATTTTTGTTTAAGTGGGCTGCTTTTATGGTGCTAATATTCATATGTCTTCGCTGTCAAAAACCAAAAACAGAGATAAGAATACGAATTTGAAAAATTAAAAACAAAAGTTTAATTGAAGTTCCCTGCGACAACCGAAAATTTGGTTAAGACGCGCTAACCGCACACATTACTTTGTTAGGAGCACATGTAGTTCAGCCTGAGTGTTAAGTTTATGAATAATGTTATTTACCTTCACAAATATTACGCCATCGTTAGTCCACACTGCGTTATGGCCAAAATTTCTTCACAGCTGATTTTACTAGCTCCATTCTCCTCCATGTAAGAACCTCTCGGATGAATATTCTGGACCCTTTCGGCTTACTTTTGTTCCTGAATATATGCTTTTTGATGCTTCGTTGAACGAATTTAACGATTATAGGCAGATGACCGCCTTCTTTGCTTTTAAACGGTGACTTATGTCAATAGCGTTATTGGGAAGTTCAATACCAAGCCTGTCCCTGCAGATTTTGATAACTGCTTGGTCCGTATCCTCATTGGGCTCTTCAGGTACGCCGAATAGTCGTACGCTATTTTTTCGTGTGTATTGTTCGTAGCCATCAAGAATTTCATCAGATTGGGCTACGGTTTTTGCATGCTGCTTCTCCAATTGGGTAACTTTTTCCTCGAGGCGCTTAATAGCATCCCCCAAATGGGATTTTATGGAGTTGCTGATGATACTCTCCATTTTTTTTTCCTGAAACAAGTCACTGTCTAAGAGTTTATCTACCATATTTTGGGTCAGGTTATCACCACTATTATCTGCAACGCTTGGTACACCACGATTTCTTCTTGTTAGCATCTTGCGAATAACGTAAATAACAAACTAAACATTTATTAATATATCTGCAGCTGCGGCGCGCACGTCTGGTTAGCTCCGCGGTCGCATTCGAAATTGATATCTACTACGTATGGTGGCCAATTATATCAAACTTTTTTTGTATGGTAGCCTGTAGTCTTATCTGTCAAACGTTTTTCTCAAAAACGAAACATAAATTTCAAATTCTGTTTACGCCAATGTCCTAGACTTCTTAATATCTAGCGAATGAGAAAATTTAATAAAAATCGTACAAAGAGAACTTGACCTTTTCAAACTAATTTTTGGCATTTTTTCAGAATTTATTCTATTTTTTATCTCATACACTAGAACTGTGAAAAATAATAATTCTGATATAAAAAAGATTAAGATTGAACAAGCCGCTTTGGACAAAAACTCTTTGGAGATAAATTGCAAGGTGTTTTTGAAATATTTCCGTTCTACCAATAAATTGCCATGAAATCCATATCGTTTAACAGATAAAACTACAGGCTATCTAACAAGAAAACGTTTGATATGATTGGTTCACATATGTAGTAGATATGGCGCTTGAAACATTCGCTACTTTGAGCAGTTCTACCTTTACCTGCCCCTTAATGAAACTTTGATCTCTTGTAGTTAGGTAACTAAATGGAATACGACTTATGTTCATATAACATTTTTTACTCAAAATAACCTCCCCAACATACTGTTAAAGTTTGGTCCGCCCTTTATAAATCACCCTGTATAGTACCATGTTGTTTGTTAGAATAATAACCAAGAAAACTAACCGATAATTTAAAATTCACCTGTTAGAAGAACAAGCAAGATGTAGGAAATATATTAGCAAAACAAATGGCTAACTTTCCAAGATGTTTTCAAAGAGCCATGAAGAGCATATTAGAAATGGAAATGCAGCTAGGGAAGGATATATGATATGCTAAAGGTAGAAGTTACAACCCAGTTGTAGTAGAACTTGAAGCGCTTTCAGCGAAATGAGAAAATGTTTTCATATGTAACAAGGGACATTCGGAAGATTTCGAAAACTAAACACCTTTTAGTTTTTCCTCTAAATAATATTCGTCCTTTATCAGAGCAATAACCAAGAGAACGGAGCGGTAGTTTGCACAGTTCCGGTTATAAAAGTGCCCAAGATTTTATAAAATATGTTGCCAAAATAAAATTCTAACCTTTGGAGGGGCAATGGGGTAAATATTAGAAACGAAAAAACTGCTAGGAAGACGAGATCATAAAAGTTTGAGAAAAATATGGTTAAAACAAAATGCTACTTGTCGAGAATTTATTGAAAAGGCAATCGGGAAGAACGTTGAAAAAACAGCGCTAAGGTAGAGGAGATATTTTCTGATGCTAAGAAAAGGAGGCACCACATTTGTCGTAGAACTTGAAGTTTTATGTCTCATAGAAGTAAAGTTTCCAGGAGGATGGACTAATGTGAGCACAATTTCCATAAGTAAAAAGAGAGACCCGGAGAATTTCGAGAATCGCAGATCTCTTAACTTACTCTCTTGCGTACATTATGTTGTTTATCAGGGTAATACCCAAAACGCTTGTCTAAAAATTTGAGCTGCACCTGTTAGGTCAAAAAAATATGAGCAATCTAAAATTCTACCAATTGAAGTTGTATTCAAGGGGCAATGCGAAGCATATTAGAAACAAAAAGACAACTGAGAAAGATGACACGTTATTTGACAAGCTATACGTCCTTCTATTAGGACGTATAGCATTTGTCATTGAACTTGAAGCTATGTCTGAAACTATGTCTCCCAGAAGAGGCGTTTCCAGAAAGATGAGGAAATGTCAGCACAGTGTCCATAAGTGGAGGAAAAGCTCGGAAAATTTCTATAATTACGGATTTGTGAACTTGCTCTAACAGGTACATATGTTGTTTATCAGGATGATAGGCAAGGGCATAAATGTGAACTGGTCCAGTTCGAAGAATAAATAAAATTTCGGAAAAATATAAGCAGCCTGAAATTCTACCACTTGAAGATGTATTCAATGGGCAACGTAGAGAACATTATAAATGAATAAAATGGATTGGGAAAACGACATAATTCTCGTAGAAAGAGCGGAAGGATGAGAGAATTTCAGCACAGTTTTTATTATGTAAATAGTAAATACGGAAAATCTCGAGATCTAATAATCTGTTAATTTGCTGTCTCAGGTATATATGTTGTTTATTGGAACTACCCCAGTTAAAAGAGTAGGCAAAAAAGCCCACAGAAGGAACATTTCCAGGAAGATGAGAAAGACAATATTGTTCATAAGTACAAAACGAGATCCGGTAGTTTTAGAGAACTACATATCTATTAACTTCTAGTCTTGGGTACACGTGTTGCTTATCAGAGTACTAGCCAAGATAATTGAATTGTACTGTGCAATAACAAAAAGCAAGATTTAGGGAAAATATAAGCAAAAGATAATTCTACCTTTTTAAGATATATTATAAGCCAACGACGTGCAAATAAGGCATTGAAGGATATGTAATAAAGACGACATATTACCTGCAATTTTGAAACAAGGAGTTGTAACACTTGTACAACTTGAACCCCATGTCTTCCACGAGAAACGATTCCAGGGGGATGAGAAGATGTCATCAAAGTTTTAATAAATAGGAAGAAAGAGCCAGAAGATTTCACGAAATACAGATCGATTAGCGTGCTCTCTTAGGTATAGATTTTGTTGATCAGGGTAATAACCACAAGAATTCATCAAAAGCTTGATGTGAACCATTCAGAAGCATAATAAGTATTTAAGAAAATATTATTATTACTATTATTATCATTTTATTTAGCTAATAGCAAAATAAAATCCTAGTGCTTGAAGATTTATTCAAAAGAGCAACGATCTAAATAGGTTGGGATAAAATTAAACAACTGAATATCTTAGTATTTTTGCACATAATAAGGAAGACCTAAAGAAAATGATAGAATAACTAACTGTATTAAGAACCAAAGAAGATATGTTTAAATGTATAAATCAGGAAGCTAAAACATTTGTAATAAACGAACTCTCTAAATCTATTAATTATTAAAGAGCAATCAGCAATAAGAGTAAAATTGTAGATATATCTGCAACAGACCATAATAATGGGAAAAGATAGGACATTGAATTAAGCAATGCCGCTAATGGGCGGTTAACTCAAAAATTAAAATCTACAACGAATGCAACTTTCTTGTTACGCCATACAATGCTGAAAGTAGATACCAATAAAGAGATTGCTGAATAGCTGTGGTATTTTAAAGGTCACAATAAGAACAACTAGAGAACATGGAGAACAATGGTAGAGGATGAAATAAAGAGAATAACTAGAAAAATGGAACAAACAACATGGAAACCATTTGCAGAAAGGAAGAACATAGTAGTGTTGCTAAGATAATGTTTATCCAGAAGATGGACAATGGATGGGAGGGAAAGATTTGAATGTGAATCATAATAGCACTTAGAGCGTTGCACATTTTTTCTAGTTAAAAAAATTCCAGTCCTTTTTCATTTACACGATTGCTATGATAATTCTCGACACCCTGTGTATTTTAACTTCTACGAGTAGTTAAGTTTGCCACAAGAGCTACGAGCGCATCTCACAATAAAATATTCCTGGTATGCTGCTCTTTCCTAATCTTTGCCACTTGCGAACTGTGCACTGTGTATGTATTTGCATTGTAAATCTGATTATTATGAATTATAAGTTCATAAATAAATAATTAACATTAACTTAATAAAAAACGCACCATCCTTACGATTGTTTATATTGGTAAAAATAGTATAAAGTAATAAAGCTGGCCTTTGAATATTTATAGCAATTAGTTTTTTATAATTAATTAGTATTTTACATCGTATTTATATTACCACTAAACAAGCAAATGAGGTAGTCATTTGCTTTCAAACTAATTTTTTAAATGCTCTGAACGATCTCCATGACAGCGTTGATTAATTATACAACCATGACAGTGAAATATTCATAAAATGGTAATAATGTATTTGCTCCTGGAAGTAACAACTTGACACGTTTACATCGTTGCTTTAATTAATTGCCAGAGGAAACTTTGTCTAATTAGAAACTTTAAATTTGCGGTTATTTATGAAGCTTCCGCGCAAACCAAATGTAATAATGAAAGTTCAATTTAAAGTTTCGCAACTAAAGTAAGACCTACAGCTTAGCACTTCCTTCTTAGTTCTCACAATAATCTTGGACTAATCTGCTAATTTTATTTCAATTTCGGCGAGTCGCAAGAAAGCTACTTCTACTGTAATTAAGAACTGTAGTCAATAGCCGTCAATGTCGAAACAAACGCTATTAGTGCACAATTAAATTACTGATTCAGGAAACAATTTCAAGCACACGCCCTCTGAAACTAATTATTAGTTTAGAATTCAATAATTTAGAAGGGACACACCTCCACTGACTCAAAAATTGCTGCAAGAATGCAAATTGCAGGCGAGTATATAAACCGTGTAGGACATAAGTTTGTCATAGTTTTGTATCCAGAGACGCAAAGCAATCTTTCAAAATGTTCAAGCTTGTAAGTATCACCCCACATTAAATAGGCATCTTTAAAATAATTTTGGCTTTCTTACAGTTGATCCTAGTAGTCGCCCTCTTCGCCTTGGCTTTGGCCGCCCCTGAACCCAAGCCCCAATTCTACTATGGTGCCTACCCTTACAGCTATGGTGCCTACCCCTACTCTGCTGGAGTCTACGGTGGATACCTAGGATATTATTAGGCTAGTTGTTTGCCTTTAAATGATTTTGGCTGTTATAAAATTTTACTAATAAATGTCATTGAACTACTAATCTCGTTGTTTAAATACAGCTGGTTACCATTAAATTTGTAAGAAATAAAGGATTAAAATAAAATGAGAAAGTAATTGCTTGTTTAAATATAGAGCTAAGTGACATGAATTCTGAGTTAAATGTAACAATAGGAGGAAGCGCCCAATATTAACATCGTAACCTGTTAGTACAACAACTAGCTCACAGCAGAATGCCGGGGAGGGACCATGGGCAAAGATAATATAGCTAATTTACCCAATTTATTGTTAGAGGCAGCAGTTAACCAATATCAGATTTTAGACTTACCCTCATCTACCTCATCGAACCATCTGGGATAGTCGTAATACCACGAAGAAATTGGATGAAGCTCCTATAAAAAGGATAGCCATTATAGAAAGACATCGATTCGAGTCATTTTAGTTGCAGACAACAAGAGCTATCGCTATCTGGATTACCAACAAGTAAAATATCAGCCGCATAATCACAAGCCATTAATTATCTTATTTACAGAAATTAATATTCCTATAGTAAATTGGCACAGTAACATTAATCAAGTTAAAGTAAAGTATGTTATTGAAATTGAATTAATGACCGTATTGATAAGTAATGAAGCAACTAAGTAATTAAGAATACATTCTTTTGGAGAAAAAAATTACACATGTTAAATCGCCATAGTGCCACAGTTGAATAAAAAACCTTGTTCGATTTGTAAATGTTGCAATAAAGTACGACCATCGACGGCACGTCAGTTGCTGAATGACATCGAAGAATTGCTGACTCTGCAGTTGATAAGAGAATGACATTGTTCAGGGTGACAGATTGTTGCGTCCGGAATGCATCGAGATGTGTACAAAACGTAAGCAGAGGGCGTATTCATAGAGCTACACATAAATCTAGAACTCCAAAACAAGATTTTAAGTGCTTTTATAATAAGTTGTCCCAGAGAGCAACATTGGGCTTGTATCTTTGCATAACGGATAATATAGAACCCAATAATTTAAAAATCTCAGAAAAGTAAGCCAGAATCGTGAGTCGGGACATTTCCCCAAAAATAATAATGAGAAATTAATTGAAACGTCAGCAGAAATTGTCGCGTAAATGCAGGGTGAGAAAAAATCGTATAGCCGAAAAAGTAACGTAATAATGGGTCGAATAATGGGCTACAGAAGCATGTGCTCCTGTCGATAATAATACTCTTTAGGTTTCAAACTTGAAAGATATACAAGTGATGGGGCATATTAAATTATTGATTGGATATCAAACTAAACACGTTTCAAATAAATCACTCTGAATTAGGTATTTAATATTGCCCATCTACATATTACACTATGGGAAAAGAAGAGGCCGAAGAATCAAATGTCAATATACCGGGTGTCCATTCTCAAAATCAAACATAGGCAATTAACTTTAGTGAATTCGCTCGTTCTTCTTTGAAATAATTAATTTTTCTGTAGATAATTTTAATAGACGTTCAAGAAAATACCTGAATTACGCCAACTAATTACCAATTTTTTTGACAAATGCTATCGAACTTGAAAATCAGGTCATGGCATATTTAAAAACTACCAAGCTTTAAATTGGTATTTCAAAATAAAAATCACATCTTGAATATTATTATTGGTATCATTTGATGCGTAATAGTTTTATCTTTCCATTGATACCATTACCGTCCCTGTAAGTTGAATTGGCGAGCAGGAATCGGCAAAAACGTTCAATACAATGTTAATCGCCTATGTTCGACTTTGAGAACGGACACCCGATATAAATAAAGTTGCATTACTACATTAGAAGCTATACGTTTTGTAATTGCAGTGCTTGATCAATAACGAAAGTTTTGGAACACACGTGTTAATAATGTACAGGTTTATAAGATCGTAACCATCCCTCATTTTCATTTATCAACTTCTAGGCAGACTTTTCTAGCTTTGTACTATATCTATAGAGACTTACTGAGGATTTATTTTGGGATTGAATTTTTAAATAATATATTCTTCCAGGTTGTATCTTAAAACACGTTAATGCATTATTCAATAAAATTCTTCACTGTGCACACTATTTTTTGGAGCCAAAAGCAAATTCTTACTGATTTTTCTCAGTGTAAATACCCCTTGTTTTATGTTGTCAAAGTAAATTGCACTGGAATCTGTTTTTTTATAATTCTATTATTTTTTAATTTTATTAATATGATTTGGTTAATTCTTCAGTTGATGTTTGAGGATAGTGCAATTAAATATGCTTAATATAAGTAAACTATAAAGCAAAAACATTTATATATATAGTTTATGACGTAATGTAAAAAATACAATTTCTATGGGTGGTCCACTTAATTTCTTGAGCAGTATATATTATAGTTTTCGTATTTGCTATTTATTTGCTTGCTTACTAATAGTTCGCTAATGCAACCTTGCATCTTGAACTTATGCATTAATCGCCAGCGTGGTCGAGCAGTTAGGGAGCTCGACTGCGGTGCTACGGTGCGGGGTTCAACTCCCACATCTGGCAACTAGCGGGCGGAGCACTCAGTCGCTATAAAAATTGGTTACTGAAACCACTGATGTGGAAGTAGGGAAGGTAAGGCAGTTGGTAGAGGCGCGATGCTAACCACATCACCCAGTATGCCGTTAACGTGTGCCAGATGACAGGGTTTCGGAAAGAGATATTTCTACGAACCTTACTCGCCGAGTTTCAGGCAATATTAATACGCCCTGAACTTTACATATTCATTATTTTTCAGCTAGATTCAACAAAGTAAACCACACCGTAGAGAACAAAAATTTATTTAAACATTTGTTATCATTTCTACAATTTTGCCAAAGTCGTTATAAGGGGGCCAGGTCGGGATGAACTCAATAGTATCCAAGAGCACCATATCCGTATCCACCATAAGCGGGGTAGGCAGCACCATAGCCGGCATAGCCGTATCCAGCGTCATAGAACTGGGGCTTGGCCTTAGGGACAGCCATGGCGGCGGCGACGAGGACGGCGACAACGAGGAAGAACTGTTACACAAAATAAGTATTAGTAAACATTTTACAACTGTTGAGAGAGTACTTACAAGCTTGAACATTTTGGTGATTGCTTTGTACTGACTTTGGGTACAAACTGTGATTTGCTTTGATAACCGAGGAGTTTATATAGGGAAAATCTGTTGTAGTTGCACAGTGGGGGTATAATTCAAAACGACGCGTTACATTTTTTTTTAAATTGTAATGAACTGGTTAGAAGAAGTAGTGGGTGGCAGTTTTGCAAAAAGATGGTCTTGTTGGAATACAATCTTTATTATATAACACATTTTTAAAAGCTAAAAAGGCGTGCGTTCAAGGCTATATTTTTATTACGCTTACAAAGTTTCTTAGGTGTTACTAATGAATATTGTAATTACCCTGAGGTGGTTGTACAAATTTGGTATTAAGAGTGTCCTATAATTTAAACTAATCAGGACCATTATATTGCAATAAAATTTCATTAAATATTGTAAACATTGCCATAGCATAGTGTCCTCATAGAATATAACATTTGAGTAAAATTTAATGGTGCATCGAAAATATCATAAAATATACTACCGGGTAAAACTTCACGTGCATAGTCAAAAATTGATTCTTTCGTATTCTATTGGTTGTCGATCAAGCCTTTGTTACGTCAACAGAGCGTAACTTCTTCAAACATGCAAAATATATTCAACGTTTGAGAATAATAATACAACAAAACAACTATCTAATTTAACTTTATTGTAATTTTCCAACAGTGACACACCCACGAATGCCTTAACTTATGATGATTTCGATACATAAATTACTTGTGATTTACTTTACATAATAAAAAATCTGTTGCTAGATTTATATCATAATACTAGTTCATTTACTATTTTGAAGACTTTAATTGTTTTTATTTGGAGATTGTTGTAACTTGCTCAGTTGCTGATAGTCAGAAAATGTTCCTAATAAGTATATGTATGTATGTATGTATTTATTTAAACCCTTTTGATTTACAAAGAATAAAAATTGGCTACGTCAGGAAACTAGGATATAAATAATATAGATAATAAATAATAAAATTTACCAGTCAAAGAAACTCTACAAAATATGTAAAAGTCATAATACACAAATTGATCATGTATAAAGCTCCATATCCATTGCAGATCAACGAATTGGCTATTTCTATACTCTTGAATGTTATAGTAGCATTTGGTTAATAACAACGATTTTATGCGCTTCTTAAATTTTATGAAGCTCATATCTCTTACGTGTGCAGGTAATTTATTGAATAATCGGTTACCTGCATAGATAGGAGACTTTACATATTTTATGATTCTATGTTGCTCCAAAATTAGCTGACCTGCATGTCTAGTTGGATAACTGTGGAGATTTACAGCATGTTTGCTAATTGTCATCTTAATTAGCAATAATAGTCTGTATATATAAATAGACGGAAAAGTCATAATTTTATGACGGTTAAAAGTAGAACGGCAAGAGTATTTACTGTTCATGTTAATAACTATTCTGATGCCCTTTTTGACAAAAAAAATCGATGGCTGTAAGTCCCTTCTCCCCATAGCGCAACATTGTATGTTAAGTAGGAATAAATTAAACTGTAGTAGACATTCATTAAACAGTCAACTGAAAGTACTTCCTTAAGTTGACTTAAACCAAAACATGCCCTACTTACTACTTTTGAAACTGAATCAATCTGTCGCCTCCAACAGCATTTTCCGTCCAAGTATGTCCCTAAAACTTTCGTGCAGTCAACTAATTTTATAAGACTACCAGCAAAGTAGAAAAAAAGACTATTCTCAGGCGCAGTAATTTAAAAAGAAATACACCCTGTTTTCTCAGCATTAAGAATTAAATTATTCTGTTTACACCATGACTGAAACTCACATGCTGCTGCAGCTGTTAGATCAACCAGGTCCTGATGAGTCTGGGCTGAAACCACTATTGTGGTATCGTCAGCGTAATTTATTACAACTCCTGATTTTATATTGCTGGAAAGGTCACTTATATATAATATAAAAATCAGTGGTCCCAGCACAGACCCTTGGGGTATTCCAAGTTCGCAGTTAACCGTCTTTGATATACTATTTTGCACCTTAACGCACATTTTTCTTCTACATAAATAAGATCTGAACAGCTCCAAAGCATTACCTCTAAAACCTAACATAGACATCTTATCTAATATAAATTTTATATCAACCGTACCAAATGCACCCGATAAGTCGAAAAATAAGGTAGCCACGTTTTTCCCTCCATCTAGCTCTTTATATACATGCTCAATAAGTGCGCAGAGGCAGTTTCAGTAGATTTTCCTTCACAAAACCGTGTTGATTAGCAGGTAAAAGGTTATACTTAATGATAAAAGACATTGTTCTCTTATATATTGCTTTTTCAAACACTTTACTTAGAGAACTTATTACTGTTATAGGTCTATAATTATTAATATCAAAAGAGTCACCTTTTTTGTATACTGGTGAAACCTTCCTGATTTTTGATTTAGTTGGAAACTGTCCTGAAGTAAAGCATAAATTTATAATATGAGCTAACGGCTTTGCTACAGCATTAACTACTTCTTTTAGTATTGCAGTTGATACGTTGTCGATACCGACACTGTTTTTACGTACTTCTTGTTCGGTGAAGGGCTTGAGAAAAAAGGAATTATTATTGGGTGTTGGCAACGTACAACTTTTGGAAATATTATTTCCAAAAGACTTCGTTAAATTTGATTTTGCAATATTAGAGAAGTGGAATGCAAGCCCTTTGCTATCTGCGAATTATCTTTTAATTCCTTACCATTATACTTGATAACAATGTCTTTTGAAATTGTATCCCTGCAAATACTAATATTCACAAATTGCCATATTGCTTTTGGTTTATTATTAGCGTTATTAATGATAGTACTATAATACTCTTGCTTTCTTTTTTTGATTAAAATCTTGTATTCATGTTTTTTATTTTTATAGGTTTCGTAGTCCGGATTATTTATATTTTGAACTAACCAATAGAAGTTCATAAGTTCATTGCCTTTTTTAATTATTTCAGATGTGACCCATCTCTTTTCTTGTTGTAATTTCCTCTTTGTCCTTTTAAGCACTGGGCAATTTACATCAACTACCCAGATAAGAATATCTCGAAATGCTTTATTTACATTATTGCTTAAATTATATATCTTGATAAAACTAGTATTATTAAAGAATATTCGTAAATTATCTAAATTATGTTTAGTAAAAACTATGATAATAATAGTTACTACTATGATTATTAGACTTTGTGTTAGTAGAGCTAATCTCGAATTGATGAATCATAGCTAAATGATCACCAATGTTTGGCTGCACTACAACGGTACTACACGGAGTATTGATTTCACTAATAGCTATAATATAATCTATCTTCGTGGATGTGACCCCCTCATCTTTATTCTTAAAAACTCTAGTTGGTTCAGTCGATGAGCAACGCATATTGAAACTTAATAATAGGTCTCTTAATATACGTTTATCTAGATTATCTTTTAAGTAGTTCATATTCAAATCAGCACAAAAATAAACATTAGTAGCTCTCAGATGACAGTGAGCTAATAATTCACTTAATTTTTCAATAAGTACCTTCAAATCCCGAGAACGTGGTGACGGAGGTGAAGGACAGTAGGCACTTATGACACAATATTTAACATGATTTCATTCTAGAAGTACTGCACAACACTCTAGCAAAAAATCTTGTACAAATGTGTTACAGTTGCTAACCGTTACTTGAAACTTCCTTTTTGATGAAGATAAGGGATCCTCCATGAATAGATGATCTTCGGCAGTAACCACTAGCTAGATCGTAAGCTTTTAAAGTCATTAACGATATGTTGTATTGGTTGCACCAGTGTTCACCAACACATATAATATCAGGTTCATGTTTAATTGCAAAAACTTGCATTTCGTTAATTTTGTTTGTTAAATGTTACACATGTAAGTACACAATTTTTAACGATATTTTGCATTTTAATTCGAAATTAGCAGTAGAAACTAAGTCTTCATTGCAGGTGGTGACCTTTGAAAAAAACTAGAAACATATATTCCGGATGGCCAAACGGAAGGGTCCATAGCTTTGACAATATTTTTAATATCAATTGTCACTTTAAAAGCAGAATCCGGATATTTAGATGTTAATTCATTACATTGGGGTTCTAAAAATTCAGGTTTTATAAGTTTAAGGATAGAGTCAGTTTTCGTGTTTGGCGCAAATCTCGAAATAAAGATATGTGCCTTTTTTGGTACCACCTTTAAATCTTCATTATCTTTAATATCTTTGTCTTCGATAATTCCTTTGGGTTTATTATTACGATGTTTCTTGCGATCTATCGTCTTCCATTCCTTATTAATAAATTCAGTAATTTTCTGCTCTTGACACGCTTCCAGAACAGCAGCGTTTACCTGTTTGCTAGTGATAATTGGAGGGTTACTGTTTGCTATCCGGCGATTTTCCACCAGATAATTTTTGCTGCTTAAATGTAAATTCCCAGGTATAATTTCTTGCGGTGTCTTACAATCATTTTTCTTATAGTTGCTGGGCTGTATTGAAGATAGTGCAAGCTTGTTGGATGAGGTGATGCTATTTGTTGGATGGCAATTTTGAGTAAAATTGCTTGACCTGGCATCTAACGTTTTGTTTAACAGCAGAACTTGACTTTTCAAAGCCTCAACTGCTACCTGCTGATTTTCAATTATTTTATCTTTCCCAGATAAAAACTCCTTCAGATACTTGATTTTAATTTGGTACATTTCCAATAAACTAACACTATTAACCGCGTCAATAATATTAATGTTTTTCATATGTTTTGCACAGCGTGGATGAAAAACTACATTGCACACCACACATTTTAAACTAACTTGAGGAAACTTAATACATCTTTTACAAGGTTTACACTTTAAATTAGATATGTGTTGGTAAGGCTCTACTTTGCGACACCTTTTTAAATATGCACTGGCTACTCTATTTAAATTGACTTTTCAATTTGCAAACTTTCAAATATTAAAATGATAGCGCCAGAGACTCTTTCAGGGGTTTGGGTTCAATTATCTAGTTACTTTGTTCTAAAAAAATGATTTTCAAGTCTTTTTCAAAGGTATCACGTCAAAAGATCGCAGTCAAAAGGTCGCGCGACAAAAGATCGCGGTCAAAATGTCGCACGACAAATGATCGCATAACAGTATTACAATTACAGAAAAAAATTTCTACAGTGTGGAAATAAAGCAACGGATAAATTTATTAATTTTGTTGATATTCATTTTTATGAAAGGGGGTAGCGATTTTGACCATAAGGAATATTTTCAGCTGATTTTCAGTTTCTTATGTACTTTGTTTGTCATGATATGACGTCATCGACTTCTTTTTAATAGCAACCTATATTTCTATTATTGATTTCGTTAGTATCCCGTTTCGAACAATATAACATTTTCTAGATGTTGCATTTGAAAAAAATCCAGAAAAATGGTCTTAAAATTTAAATATTAAAAACCAATGAAATGAGCAAAGTCAGAGTTGAACAATTTGTAAATGTCATAACAAAATAAGAGTCGTTTGCTTTTTCTAAATTAGAATTTATAGCTTTAGCAAACTATTTTATTAATAAAAATGGTACAATTAAGCGAGACACAGTCATCGTCATTATTAACTTTGAATGCAGTTGATAATAAATTTCTAGTTGTATTTTTCAATTGTTTTTTAAATTTCAATAAAAACGAATGTGCCGTCAATGACTTTCCGTCAAACGTAGGTAACTAGATTTATTTTGCCCAATAAATTGGTTTTTTTAATATTTACACTTTAAGACCATTTTTCTCGATTTTTGCCAGATGTAACAAGTTGAAAATTTTATATATATATAATTGAAAACAACATAAAAAGTAATACCAAAATCAATAATAAAAAACACAGGTTGTCATTTTAAAAAAAGTCGATGACGTCATAACTTTTAAAACAGAGGACGTAGCAACATAAAGGTGTTTGTAGTGTATGTCCAATAATTAAAATCGCTATATCCCTTCAAGATTAATTCATAAAAATTAATATAAAAAAAGTTACTTTATTTCCACACTGTAGATTTTTTTTCTGTAATTGTAATGTTGTTAGTTTCCTATGCGATCATTTGTCGCGCAACATTTTGACCGCGATGTTTTGTCGCGCGACCTTTTGACTGCAATCTTTTGACGTATATCCGTGTATCATAACAGTATATATCCACTAATCGATACTCAATTTACTTAGAGGGTTTCATTGATACAATTATATAAATGGAATGTTACATTGAAAAAGCTTATGTGTAATATCAGCAATGATGAATTCTAAGATTCCTCTAATTTATCATATATCAGCAGATATTATACTTGCTTCTCCATATTACCTCTTCAATTCGTAGTTTGTTACCGACTCATATATTTTTTTAATGATTTTTCTTCCCAAATGTCTAACTGTTCCAGCTCTTTTTTTTTTGCTGGGAAAAAAACTATCTTGTACACTTATACTTTATATTTTATTGCTAGCACAGAATTTAAGATTTCTCTTGGCTCAAAATAGCATTTAAATTACTTGATACAATTCTCATAAAACCCTCACCTATTTTATTCCCTTCATTAGCTATATAGCCTAATTAGTAATATATCATCTTGCTTTATCAGGTTGCCTGTAACATTAGCATATTTATTAGTTTTTCGTCGTTGCCAGCCAGTAATTCGCTTTTCCAATATTTCTAGCCCTTATGTGGTTTGCGCTTTCTCCAAGTATGGGGCAATTTCTTTTAAATCCTGTGTTGTTCTGATTATAGTATGCATAGCGTAAGAACAAGTCAATATCGTGCAGTGTGTGTTGTTTAATGTTCCTCCGAGATGCACAGGTAGCCTTCGTATACCCTTCCCAGTGCGAAGTCGAATAAGGTAGTAGAAATAGCTTCCCTTTGTCTTCTTGAAGAGAGACAATTAAAGATGGTAGAGTACAAAGTTGTGCCTTCTAATTACTTCCTTTGACGATAAAGGAAGTATTGAATTCATCCCAAAAATTCGAAATTGAGTTTTCAACACATCTTCACGTTTTAGAGTCCCCTGAACCCAAAAAAACATGTTTTGGTCATTGGTCTGTGTGTCTGTCTGTAAACATAATATCTCAAAAACTAAAAGAGGTATGGCGTTGAAATTTCATATATAAGTGTTGTGTACTATCTAGATGCGACAGCAAGGTTTTGAAGAAAATCGCATAACTGGAAGTATGATGTTTATTCTAATGATTTTTTTAAACTTTACATTTTTAATGTTTTTGATGCGAAATAGGTGATTTTCCAGTTGAATATCTCTAAAATGGGTATATTTTGTTTTTTTTTCATTTATTTTATTAACTCCCATTTTAAATAGAACACCCGTTATATTATTACATTTTTGAATTCAGCTTAAAGTTTTAGATAAAATTGGTCTTTTGAACTAACACTCTATTTTGTACCGTTTTTGTAGAATTTGTAATTTCTGAAAATTTTTGAAAAATGCTTAAAAACTAAATATCCATTTTTGGCTAATTATAAGATCACTGTAAAAGAAAGTTATGTGCGTGTATCATACCAGATTTTTTTTCACTATTTGCTTAATTTGAATATTTGGTCGATTGTTGTTTTTTTCGAAAACAGCAATGGTAGTAACCAATTATTTTCTCCGTCCATCAAGCAACTCCTTTTCTGTTAGTTTACTTAGTATTCTCGGGTCCTGAGTGGTGTAGCTTGAACAAGCGTCCACGTTTGATCAGCAGAGTTAAGCAACGCTGTCTCTGGTCAGAACTTGGATGGGAGTTCCACTGCTGCATCTTTCGGCGCCTCGTGGTACGGCTATCACGGAAAAAAGTTGGTCCCGGCGGTCATACAACATCATGACAGTCGTTAGTGGGGTTGGAAGTCCTCATAACTGCACAGCGACGCCTATAATTGGCCTAACGGCTGTTGGCTGAGTGCGAATTAAATAAATAAATTCTCTGTAACGCTATACCTCTGGAATGGTCACATATTGTCAATGGATTGGGCATATTACTTTTGTACTAAATTCTTTGGTATTACTTCCAGTTCTCATATGTTTTCCATTAACTCAATGCATGTCATTCTCTATAGCTAGTTCTCTATATTTCATCACTTTCACTAAGATTTGATCTTATTCTCAGGCTGTATGATTTCTTTGAGCCTTTATTATTCTCCACTTCGCTCCTTGTTGAACCTGCTCTATCTTCCTCCTATCAACCCTTCAACTACATCGATGTATCTATTGTGTACGTTTTTCTCTTCTATTTCGTTTTCATTCTTTGCCATATTCTGGTTTTTATTACAAACTTTTACTTGGGATATCTATTAGCCTTGTCATGTTGTTATTTCTATGATTATGTAGGTTAGGACTTCCAAATAGCCCAGACTATATCCTCTTTATCGGTTTTACTGGCTCATATGACAACGCTCACACTGTAGTTTCCTATTTTTTGAATTTGTTTATTTAATTTTGCTTTATTCATTTATTACAATTAAAATGCTCTCTTTATTTTTAATAGTGCCACTGTTTTACTGATTGGAGTGAACACAATCACAGTTTTCCTGCATTTTTTGTGTACTATGAAATCTACCTATAGTTTACTCTCTTCTTCTTCGATAAAAAATATGAATTCCTCTATATCTTTAATGCCACTCTCTGCCCAACCTGGTTTCTGGACTGCTGGTTCACCAAATGTATGTCTTAAGATTTTTCGCATTAAGTTTTGTAGTTTGCTTGCTACTCCCAAATTGCGGATATTTAAAGATCCAAAAACCTTTGTTGCTCTACAGAGAAGTAGAAGATCTTCGTAAGATAACAAAATCCAAAGTGTAGACGTTATGTAAGAGAATAGAACGAATAGTAGAAGCAAATGTAATAAAACATCAATAATTGTGTTTTAGAATAAACACTAATACAAATGGAACACTCTTAGCTTTAGGATTAATAGGAGAACATATGATAGGAAAAGATAAAGATCGGAAAAGATAAAGATCTATTCATAGCTATTATTGACGCTGAAAAGGCTTTTGATAGAGTACGCTGAAATAAAATGTTTGGGCAATTCGAATACGCGATAAACAACGACGGCTAATATATAACATACATGAAAATCAATCAGCCGCAATCGACTACAATGAAGAGAAAGAAGAGGCCCAATTTAGACGAAGTGTTAGACACGGGTGTGGCCGTACAATTTTTTCTTATAATAAATTTGCCTCTATTCTCGTAGATACTGAAGAAATTGCTGTTATAGATATTATGTACACATTTTATTGAATAGCCAAGTATTTTGCTCTATATTTTAATAGTTAAATTTTTACTTCAATTTTCTAGCTCAGTAGAACATAAATAACTCAAGTCAGGGTGAGATTTTAGCGTTTTGGTAAACTGATAACGTGATTAAATTGCCATTACATCAAATGCAAACTTGATTAAACGATATTATGGCACTATTTTAAGTGAACTGCATTTATAGTTTGAAATAACCTCATTTACATTTAATACTGAATAAAACAACTAATAACAATATTTTTAATCAGGTAAGCCAAATCTCTTTGTCTTCATTAATTTGCATATAAGAAAAGAATAATCACCTTAGCTACCTGTGTATTTGTCCTTAACTCTACCGCAGGGCTAAGCAGTCTGGAAACCAAGTACAGCATCGAACACACCTGCACGGCTACTTCCCATGTATTTGCAAAGTTACTTCCACTAATCCAGGAACCAGCGAAAGTACAGGTTCCACTTCTTCTGCCAGCGTTACTATACATCCGCTTGCCCTCGATCATGAACCACCTTTATTACTGTATATATTGTTTCTGTGTTAAGAAATATCAAAACAATAGACAACATCACTATAGATAACGAGACCACAAAGGCAGTAAGAGAACCTATCTACCTAGGAAGTTTGATGACTGAAGACGGCGTATGTACAAGAAAAATAAACAACAGAATAAACCACGGAAAAAGAGTATTCTTTGACAAAAACAATTATTGACATCCTCTTTCGCCCTCTTCATCTACTATTACTCTTATATCTATATTTTTCTCTTGATTTCCTTTAATGCATCTTCAACCCATAATCAGTAATGTTGTGAGAGCACAAAGATTATGTTAGCTTGGACATCTAGAACGATGGCAAGTAAGAGAAAAAAAGAGAAATGTGGGAGGGTGATAAAGAAATTGTGATGCACGACCTTTAGAAGAAGGAAATAAAGAACTAGATCCTACGAGAGGGGAGACAAATTATAAAGACTTAGATGGAAATGGACCTAGAAGGAACCGTACAATGTACATATATTTTTGTTCAATTTTGATACCTGTCAATTACACAATTATTCATGCTCAATCTTGAAATTGAGAATCTGCCTCTCTTCTTTTTTATTATGCCACTAGCACGTTATATTCTACAAAGCTGGGTTTTATAAGCTTTGTTTGCTTATAATCCGGGTAGGTGCTTAGCCTTGCTTGTCAAAATTGAGAAAAAGTCCCCCTCTTAGAGGTTAAGGACTACCACAGGTGTAAGCGTACTGGTCGTAGAGCGTACAATATTTAAAACTTTTTCCGCTCTTCAAAAACAACTAAAATTAAATCGTAGTGGAACTTCAATCTAACAACAACGAGTATTAAACAGAGCTAGTAGCACTTTTAGTATTTTATGATTCTCTATTTATTTTTTTGCTTACTAATGGTTTGCTAATGCAACTCTTGCATTTTTTATTAATGCTTCGCATTATTCTTCGACTAGATTCAACAAAGTAAAATACACCATAGAGACCAAAAATTTATTTACAATTTTGTTATCATTTCTACAGTTTTGCCAAAGTCATTATAAGGGGGCCAGGTCGGGATGGACTCAATAGTATCCAAGAGCACCATATCCGTAACCACCATAGGCGGGGTAGGCAGCACCATAGCCAGCATAGCCATAGCCTGCATCATAGAATTGGGGCTTGGCCTTGGGGACGGCCATAGCGGCGGCGACGAGGACGGCGACAACGAGGAAGAACTGTTACACATAATAAATATTAGTAAACATTTTACAACAGTTGAGAGAGTACTTACAAGCTTGAACATTTTGGTGATTGCTTTGTACTGACTTTGGGTACAAACTGTGATTTGCGTTGAAAACCGAGGAGTTTATATAGGAAAATCTGTTGTAGTTGCACAGTGGGGGTATAACTCAGAGCAAGGTGTTACATTTTTTTGAAAATTGTAGTAATCTGGTTGGAAGAAGTAGTGGGTGGCACTTTTGCAAAGAGATGGTCTTATTGGAATAACATTTTTATTATATAACACAATTTTGAATCTAAAAAGACGTTCAAGGATAGATTTTTATTACGCTTACAAAATTCTTAGGTGTTACTAATGAATATCGTAATTCCCCTGAGGTGGCCGTCCGCATTAAGGTTGTTCTATAATTTAAACTAATCAGGACCATTAGATTACAGTAAAATTCAATTAAATTAAGTAAACCTTACCAATGTAGGCATAGTTAGTGTCCTCACACAATATAATATTTAAGTCAACTTTAAAGGTGCATCAAAGGTGTTATAACATCGATTTCCAATATTACTACCGCAGAAAACTGCACGTCCATAGTAAGTAATATTTTTTAAAAATATTTCATTGGTTGCGTGAATAGAACGCAACTTCTTCAAATATGCAAAATATGTTCTCAGTTTGACCATAACAATTAAACAAAACCATTATCTAATTTGACTTTATTGTAATTTTCCAGCAGTGACACACCCACAAATGCCTTAATTTATGATGCCTTCGATACATAAATTACCTGTGATCTACTTTACATAATCAGAAATCGGTTGTTAGTTTTATATCATAATATTAGTTTGTTTACTATTTTGTAAACTTTCATTGTTTTTATTTCCAGATTGTCACAACAAACACTGTTAATAAAGTCAGCGAATTTTGTTTCCTATCCTTATGCAAATGTAACTGAATTTTTTAAAGTGACAGTTGGAAGAAAAGGAATATTTTAAGCTGGCCAAATACTCGATTTAATAAATATCTTTACCTGTTCAAGCAAATACTAGTTATTTATTTATTTATTTATTTATTTATTTATGCAACCTACAGCAATTGCCAATAATCGGTTACAAACAACTGTACAGTAAATATAATAATATTAATGTACCAACAAAAGCGAGATCTTCAATAAAAGTTAAACAAAAATAAACCATTGACAAAAAATGAGCATTTGACCGGCGACAGTACAACTAATAAAAAGAAAAAAGTAAATGTGTCTATCAAGGTATTTGATCCATTTATATGATTTATGAAATTGGAAGAAAAGGAAAAACAAAATAAGGAAATAAATTATAGTGTACATAAGTACATGTATACACAGATACAAACAAATATGTCCGCACTATACATACATATACACACACTTTACAGCTGTCCCAACACATCACTGACCTTTCGTTTTAATGTGGCAAGTGAATTGCAGAATATGTCAATATGACTAAAACTGTTCACTGAACGAGATAATCTATGAACCGGTGAATTTAATATATAATTAGTTTTGCCAATACGAGGAAGAAGAAGTGGTCCATGTCTATAACTATAATAAGGAACATATATGTTCAGTTTTTCCAAAAACGCTGGTGAATCTAGTAAATTATTGAATGCTTTATATACAAATATTACTTCATTTAACCTTCTGCGTTTTTCTAATTCCAAAATGCCAAACTCTTCCCGCAGGTTTTGTGATGAAACGTGTAGAGGATAGACACCATATTTTTTTAAATAAAGGAATCTCAAAAACTTTTTTGAACTCGTTCTATCATATTTATGTAAAATTTATAATGAGGGGACCAAACTACAGAGGCATATTCCAGATGACATCGGACGTACGCATTAAACAGAGTAATGTATGTATTCAAGTTTGAAAAAATTTTTGAATTTCTTAATATGAATCCAAGCAGTTTATAACTTTTGTTAACAGTACATACAATATGTTTATTAAAGGAAAAATTGCTTTCAAATAAAATACCCAAATCTTTGATTTCGTGAGCTGTTGTTAGTGTTCTACCATCAAGATTATAATTATAGTCAATTATATTACGTTTACGGTTGTACCTAACAACAAAACATTTATCTATGTTAAACAATAGGTGATTAGTTTTGGCCCATTCCATTACTCTGTTTAGATCTTCCTGTAGCCGACAACAATCATTTTTACTTAAAATGGGCTTATATATTTTAAAGTCGTCAGCGTACAGTAAACCTGTAGAATGCTTGAGAAAGTTGGGAAGCTCGTTAATTAAAATTATAAACAGTAATGGCCCCAAATTAGAACCCTGTGGAACACCCGATAATGCGTTGAATGTTTTTGAGTTAACATTATTGTAAGTAACATATTGCTGCCTTTCCTTCAGATATGAGGACATTAATGATAAAAGCGACAACGATAAACCGTAATTGGATAATTTATTGAGTAAAACATCATGATTTACTTTGTCAAATGCTTTTGAGAAGTCGGTATAGATCACATCTAGCTGAGCACCGTTAGCAAGAGTATCAGAAGCATCTTGAGTAAAATTTATTAGATTAGAAACAGTTGATCTTTTTTGAACAAAACCATGCTGAACGGGTGATAAATAAGGAGCGATATGCCAGAACAAATATTTATATAATATTGCTTCAAAGATTTTACTAGGAGTTGACAACAAAGCCACTGGTCTGTAATTTGAGATGGAAGAACTTTCCCCACTTTTAAATATGGGACATATTTTTGATAATTTCCAAATGGTTGGAAACTGAGAAGTTTTAATTATCATATTAAATATCACACAGAAAGGATAGGTAAAGTATTCTGCACACGCTTTATATATATAGGCTGGCACTCCATCTGGACCGGCCGATTTCTTTGGTTTTAAGTGTTTTAATGCTTCTAATACGTCATCCACAGTTATAGCTAGCACATGCAACCTTTCATAGTTACACTTCTCATTCTCCTCAATGTTGTATGACGATGCCACCCGGTCATACACCCCCTCAAAGTAATTAGCAAATGCGTTAGCAATATCTAAATTCGTGAAATAATCTTTCTTGTTTAATTCCATAATTTGATTGTTTGAATTTAAATTCCTTTTATTCGACTTTACAAAAGTCCAAAACAAATTCGGTTCATGACTTATATTTTCTTCGGCATCCGTGATATATTTTCGATATGCATCGTTGATGTCTTTTTTTAGTTTAGAACGCAAAAGAGTAAAATTTTGTTGAATGTAAGGACTGTTATTTTTCTTCAATTGTTTTCTTAAGCGATCTTTCCTTTTGCAGTCTTTTATAATATCCCGCGTAAACCACTGCGGGTATGTTCTCCTTCTAAAGCAAGTTTTTGGAACATATAAGTCCAAAATTGAATAAAGTTTTATATAAAACGCATTCACTGCCTGATCCACATCATCTACCACACCCAAATTCCAATTCATGTCTCGTATGGCACAATACAAATTCAAAAAATCAGCCTTTTTAAAATTATAACCACCACTATTACTAGCATCCTTCTGTACTTTTTTATAATCAGAAATTTTTAAATTACATAGGAGTGATGGATGATGTAAATCCTCTTGCACCAGTGACATGCAAGGGCCAGCTCCACTTACACTGATATTTAAATTTGAAATTACAAAATCAAGAATAGCATTATTATTATTTTCAATTGTGTTACACTGTCGCAGGTCAAAGAGCTCAAGAAAATTACGAAATAAGATACACTTTAAAGTACCGTCACCCTCCAAATGAACTCCCGGCAAATTAAAATCCCCCATTATAACTAATTTATATTCTTTTCCCAAAAATAACAAATTATTTTCTAGATTAGTGTAAAAGCACTGATAATCAGCCACAGGTGAACCAGGCGGAAAATAAACTGAACATATGTATACATTTAATTTATCTACTAAAATTTGTATCCAAATGTCTTCAGAACTATCGGTTTGCAATTTAATCATAGGCTTGCAGATATATTTATTTTTAACAGCAATCAAAACCCCTCCACCTTGAGATTTACCTGTAGCTGAGCTTCTGTCCCTCCGAAAAACCTTGTAGTCAGAACTGAATAATTCTGCATCCCACACTCCGTCGTTAAGCCATGTTTCCGTCAACACTATTACGTCGTATTGGTCCGTATTTGCTATCACATTTAGTTTAAATTCTTTAGATTTAGTTTTCAAACCCCTACAGTTTTGGTAAAAAATATTTAATTTTTTTTCGCGTACACTAATGGACATCGTTCAAACTGAGGAGAGTTTTAATAACAAACACGTTACTGTTTTCGGATTTTCGCATAAAAATCTTGCCGTCTCTTACCCACAAAAATTTTATGTTGTGCGACTTCTTAAATTCACGACACTTAGCAAACAATTTTCTGTTTTCGTAAGTGAGAGATTCATTTACGTAAATGGCCTTTGGCGGAAGCATTTTTGACTCTGGTAGAATGTCCAGTGTTCTAGTATTAAAATCACGCATAACTCTTCGGGCTTTAAGAAATTCATTTTTATTAATTCTGCTAACGAATCGTATAATAATTCCCCTTGGTTCTTGGGGTTTGTTTTGGTCCCGTTTTAGTCTATGGCAAGCGTCTATCATATTTTTTTCGATATTAAAATTAAGCGCTCTGCCAACTGCTTGAACGGTATGCACCGGATCTTCATTTAATGGCTCAGGAACTCCATATATTTCAGCACAATTCCTTCTGCTATACTGCTCCATATCGTTCATTCTAACCTTCGAATCAGCGGCGTCCTTTTTTAACTGGTGTATTTCATTAGTTAACGACTCTATCGTTTTCTCGCAATTTTCAACGCGTTTTTCTTGTTCTTTAAATAGTTTTACGAGCTCTCTAATTTCTTCATGACAACTGCTAAGCGATGCACTCATCTCAGAATTTTTTCGTGACAGTTCTCTGATTTCATTAAGAATTACAGACAGACTGGGCTCTGTTTTAAGGCATTTTTCGCATTTCCAAGACTGTCCATATTCCTCCGCTTCTTGGGCTGTTAACACCCTTTCAAAATTAACGACGTTACCTTAACGACCAGTTTTATAATTTTTCTTTATTATTAACGAAAACGGATCTAACATTGTTGTGCTTTTAATTAGATATTTATATATCTACTCTTCGATATTCAATTTACTGAGAGGGTTTCATTAATGAGATTTTGTAAGTGGGATGTTACATTGATGAGACTTATCTGTAATATCAGCATTGATAAATTATATGATTCCTCATTTCATCATATATCAACAGATATTATACCTGGTTCTCCATATTACGTTTTCAATTCGAAATTTGTTACCGACTCCTATATCTTCTTAGGATTTTTCCTTCCCAAATGCTTAACCGTTTCAGCTCTTTTTTTGTTGGATAAAAAACTGTCTTGTACACTTATACTTTATATTTCATTGATAGCATAGAGTTTCTCTTAGCCCGAATCAGCATTTAAGTTACTTACTCGTAATACAATTCTGATAGCAAAATGATTGTAAATCTGAATATTACGAACACGTGATATTAAGTTAAAGTAGAAAGTACAAGTGATACGCGCTGAGTGAGTGATTGAATTGAATCGAATGAATGAATCTAAGTGATCTCGAAAACTAAGCTACTGCCTTTATATATCCGCCTCTGAATTAAAGGGACATTTCCTATTCCATTCAGTACAATACGATTGTCCAGCTCTATTATAACTTGAAATCGTCGGTCAAAAAGACTCTCCCTTTTCGAGCGTTTATAACTGTATTGTTGACAGG
Organism: Agriotes lineatus; assembly: GCA_940337035.1. Classification (NCBI taxonomy): domain Eukaryota; kingdom Metazoa; phylum Arthropoda; class Insecta; order Coleoptera; family Elateridae; genus Agriotes; species Agriotes lineatus. The sequence goes on from OW679199.1 coordinate 26,148,940, forward strand.
GCTGACTCTCCCTTTTCGTCTTATTTGGGACCAAAAGGGTTTGTTTACGACATAACCCTGGTTGTGTTTAGAAATTGCATCGTGAACGTTATGAGAGTTAATTTTGATTTTTCAACTCAACTACACAAATTACATTAGATATTACAGATTTACTAACTCTTTCACCAGACTTATCACAGCGCGAATTTCACTTTTTAGCGATTTCGAACTGCACTTAGTGTCACATTTTAGTTTATGGCCTTCTCTTGCACGACAGCTATTTTCAGGCCATTTATCACGCTACGCTACACTCCCATGTATTCCAGAATTCTTTGTTCAGACTTCTCTTTTTTCTTTTATATTTTGCATTTGCTATCCTCATTTTCCCTTTGAATGTTCCAACCGTAACATCTAATTGACCTCTTGAAATGTACATCTTTGCTTAATATCAATTGGCGATTCGGCAGGATATCACTGCTTTCTTTTGTGTTTCTTGTCGAGTTCTAAAATATCTTCCGACATTTTCAAAATTGCATTTTTATGATTTTACAAATTCTTTGCACATCTTATATATTCTGAATTTCTTTCTGGTCTCTGTTGCTTAAAGTTATTCTAATTCTGCATGGACGTATCTATTGTATACTTCTTTTTCTTCTATTTCGTTTTGGTTCTTTGCCATATTCTGGCTTTAATCAAAAAGCGATCTGTGCTTTTTTATTTTGATTTCGCGAAATATATATTTCTTGGAGTACTGATTTGTGTGCAAATGTTGTAGTCGCCACCATCTATAGCTTCTAGTCGCTATGTCCATTAGCCTTGTCATGTGGTCATTTCTATGATTATGTAGGCTATGCCTCCCAAATAGTCCAGACTATATCCTTTTTATTGACTTTTACGTTCCAGAGCGCTAGGACGACTTTACACTGTAGTTTCCTGTGTTTCGAATTTGTTTGCTTAATTTTGCTATGTACATATATTACAACTACTTGACTAAATGTTGTCTGTATTTTTAATGCTGGCAATGTTTTTCCCATTTCGTACACAACTACATTTTCCTGTGTTTTTTTTTTATCTATTCATAGCTTCCTCCTTCTCCTTCGATAAAAAATGATGAATTTCCCTATATCCTCTATGCCACTCTCTGCCCAATCACTTTCTTGGATTGCTAGTACACTAAATTTATACCTTATGATTTTTCGCATTAAGTTTTATAGTTTGCCTGGTACTCCCAAATTGCGGAAAAGATCCAAGCACACTAACTCTGGTATTGCTTTTCATTCTTTTTATTATTAGCTACCATTTCATTGCCATTTAAATTGCCAGTTCCACCCCTGTCGATGTAGATCTTTTGTATTTCTAGTAATTTTTGTCGATTATTTCTTGTTTCGTAACTGCATAAGGAAATTAACCCCATCCGTTGAGCTCTGAGTAACAGATCTTTTTTTGACGGTAGTAAGCTTACCATCATCACTCTATTTCCTTACATCTCCAATTTGTTATAATGTAGCTGTAATGCTGTTATTTCCATGGTAGTGTGATTCGTTCCTTTCGAGTTTTTTTGGTGAAATATTTCTCAATCCAATCATCTTACAGAGCTGGTCTCCCTCAAAATTTTCATTACTTTTTTATGTTACAAGCCTGACCAAAATTGCCACATTTCTTTGTTGAGTAAGAAAAAACCTGGAAGGGCAGTATAGACAACGTAAATAAATATGCGATCGTCTAAAAGAGAATCCTAAACATAATAAGTAGTAAACATTAGTAACACAATATTCCGACACCATGTTAGAAGAAGGTACACTTGGAAAATGCCCGGAGATAGTAACACATATCAGATTGACTATATTATGGTAAAACAAAAATTCACGTAGCAGGCTCAGACTCTAGAAGCTACTCTACAACAGACATTGAAAGCGATTATAATGTAGTCATAATCAAATACAAGCCGAACCCAAAGAAACGAAAGAAGAAGCAACATGGAATCTAGAATGTCTAAAAGAGTAGGAAAAGATCACATACCTGTCAGTCAATAAAACAACCAGTGGATAATAAAATAGAGCCAAATGACAACATGGAAAAGCGATGGAAACAGATAGAATAAGAATTAATAATTTTTGTATATTAAATTTACCTCTATCTTTGTAGCTACTGAAAAAAATACTGGTATAGATATTAGGTACACATTTAATTGAATAGCCAAGTATTTTGCCCTCTATTTTAACAGTTAAATTTTGACTTTAATTGACTAGCTCGGTAGCACATAAATAACTCAGTCAGGGTTGCGTTTGAACATTTTGGTAATATGATAATGTGATTAAATTGCCATTAGATCCAATGCAAAACTTGGTTAAACGATATTCTGACATTGTTTTAAGTGGGCCGCATTAATACTTTCAAATAACCTCAATTACATTTAACGTCGAATAAAACAACTAATGACAATCTCTTTAATCAGGCAAGCCACATCTCTTCGTATTTATTAATTTGCATATGATAAAAGAATAATCATCTTAGCTACCTGTGTATTTGTCATTAATTCCACCGCAGTGCTAAGCAGTCTGGAAAACAAGTACTACAACAAACACAGCTGCCCGACTCCTTCTTATGTATTCGCAAAGTTATTTCCAGTAATCCAGAAACCAGCGAACGTAGTACACATTCCACTTCTTCTGCCAGCGATACCATACATTCGCAGAGGAGCTCTACCAATGGACTCCGCTTGCTCTAAAGCATGAACCACCTTTATTACTCATTGTTTCTATATTAAGAAATATCAAAACAATGGATAACATCACTATAGATAACGAGACCACAAAAGCAGTAAGAGAACTTATCTAATTAGGAAGTTTGATGACTGAAGACGGCATATGTACAAGAAAAATTAAGAACAAAATAAACTACGCAAAAAGAATCTTGACAGAAACAATTATTGACGTCCAATAGCATATCGATAACTAGGGAAAAGCAAGTTATTAAAATACATATTGTTGCATAGCTCTATATGGCTGTGAAGCATTGGCCATTGGAAAACAGATGGAGGATAAATATGGGCTTTTGAGGTGTGGTGTTACCGAAGAGCACCGAAAATCTCCTGGACACAAAAGAAGACAAATAAGTCTTAGAATAAATACAAGATAAAAGGATAATATGAATACAGATAGCAAAACGGAGAGCGCAAACAATAGGCAATAACCTAAGGAGAGGTGAGTTATTAAAAACAATTATCGAAGGAAATGTGATAAAACCCTAAAACGACGACTACGTCTTAAATTTGTCAAGAACGTTATAGAAGACACAGAAAACAGTAATTCTAAAGAAATTAAAAGAAAGGATTTAAACAGAAATAAGTGGACAGCTGGAAAAAATCTCAGGACTAACGAACAACCGTGGAAGAGGATAGAAATAACCTCAATGATCTTTATTTTATCCTCTCGTTGTGAATATTAATCTCCATTTACATGTTTCTTATTAACACTATCTTTATTTTTATATTATATTCTCTTTCTCTTCATCTATTATTGCTTATATTTTGCTCTTGATATCTCTATCTAGATTTTTAACCCATAATCAGTAATATTTCAAAGCACAAAGATTATGTTGGCGCGGACACCTAGAACGATAGCAAGTAATAGAAGAAGAGAGGAAATGTGGGAGGCTGATAAAGACATTGAAAAAAGCTGTGATGCGCGAACTTTAAAAAATGGAAATAAAGAAGTAAATTCTGCGAGAGAGGAGACAAATCATCAAGTTTTGGATGGAGGTGGACCTAGAAGGAGCCGTGCAATGTGGAACCTTGATACCTGCTAATTACACAATTTTTCATACTCAATTTTGAGGATGACTCTCTTTTCTTTTGTTTTAGGCCACTAGCACGGTATATTCCACAAAGCTGTGGTTTTATGGGCCTTTTTTGCTCTTAAGTCAGGGATGTAATTAGGCGTCAAAATTGAAAGAGTCCCCCTCTTGGAGGTTAAGGACTGCCACAAGTGTAAGCGTGCTGGTTGTAGAGCGTACAATATTTAAAACTTCATCCGCTCTTCACAAACAACTAGAATAAAATAAGAGTTTAACTTCTATCTCACAACTAGGAGTAGTTGGTTGGCAACCTTCTATTAAATAGGGATAGTACTTTTAGTATTTTAAGATTTCATATTTATTTTTTTTATTTACTAATCGTTTGCTTATGTAACTCTTTAATTTTTTATTAATAGTTTGCATTATTTTTTTCAACTAGATTAAAAAAGGTAAAACACACCATAGAGACCAAAAATTTATTTACAATTTTGTTATCATTTCTACAGTTTTGCCAAAGTCATTATAAGGGAGCCAGGTCGGGATGGACTCAATAGTATCCAAGAGCACCATATCCGTAACCACCATAGGCGGGATAGGCAGCACCATAGCCAGCATAGCCATAGCCTGCATCATAGAATTGGGGCTTGGCCTTGGGGACGGCCATGGCGGCGGCGACGAGGACGGCGACAACGAGGAAGAACTGTTACACAAAATAAATATTAGTAAACATTTTACAACTGTTGAGAGAGTACTTACAAGCTTGAACATTTTGGTGATTGCTTTGTACTGACTTTGGGTACAAACTGTGATTTGCTTTGAAAACCGAAGAGCTTATATAGGAAAATCTGTTGAACTTGCACAGTGGGGGGATAACTCAGAGCAATGTGTTACATTTTTTTGAAAATTGTAGTGAACTGGTTGGAAGAAGTAGTGGGTGGCACTTTTGCAAAGAGATGGTCTTGATGGAATACAATTTTTATTATATAACACATTTTTGAATATAAAAAGGCGTTCAAGGCTATATTTTTATTACGCTTCCAAAGGTTCTTAGGTGTTACTAATGAATATCGTAATTTCCCTGAGGTGGTCGTCCACACTTAGCATTAAGACTGTTCTATAATTTAAACCAAACAGGACCATTAGATTACAGTAAAATTCAATTAAGTAAAGTAAACCTTAACAATGACATAGTTAGTGTTCTCACACAATAGAATTTAAGTCAACTTTAATGGTGAATCAAAGATGTTATGAAATCGATATTCAAAATATACTACTGTAGAAAACTGCACGTGCATAGTAAAAAAATAGTTTTTAAATATTTGATTGGTTGTCGAATAAGTACAAGAACGAGCCTTTTTCAAATATGCAAAATACGTTCAAAGTTTTGATCATAATAATACAACGAAACAACTATCTAATTTGACTTTATTGTAATTTTCCAACAGTGACACACCCACGAATGCCTTAATTTATGATGCTTTCGATACATAAATTACTTGTGATCTATTTTACATAATCGAAAATCGGTTGTTGGTTTTATATCATAATATTAGTTTGTTTACTATTTTGGAAAAGTTTATTGTTTTTATTTGCAGATTGTCACAACTAGCTCTGTTAATGAAAGTCAGCAAATGTTGTTGCTAATACTTCTGCAAATGTAGCTGAATTTCCTTAAGTGGACGTTGGAAGAAAAGAAGTAAATTTGAAGCTAGTCAAATACTCAAGTTACTTAACATCGTTTACTATTTAGGCAAATACTCGTTATAACACCCTTTACAAATTAACGACGTCACCTTAATGGCCAGTTTTATCATCTCTCTTTCTTATTAAAAAATAAACGGAATTATCATTTCTGAACTTTAAATTCTATATTCGTATATCCACAAATCGATACTCAATTTACTGAGAGGTTTTTATCGATAAGATTATAAAAGTGGGATGCTACATTGAAGAGACTCATATGTCTTATAAGCATTGATAAATTCTAAGATTTGTCTATTTTATCATATCATATCAGCTGATATATTGCTTTTTTATATTATGTTTTCAATTCAAAATCTGTTAGCGGCTCATATATTTTTTCTTAAGAAATTCCTTTCCCAAATGTCTAACGGTTTCAGCTCCTTTGTTTTGCTGGACAAAAACTGTCTTGTGCACTTACAATTTACATATCATTGATACACGTAGTTAAGGATTTAGAATTTCTCTTAACCTGAATGGGGCTAAGTTAACTGATACAATTCTCATATTAACCTGTGTGATCCATCACAAAAACTCTTGCTTGAGTTCGCAAGGTGTTAGGCACATCAAACCAAAAGATGCTGAGTGTTTATCTACAAACACGACACGGTCTAAGCCGATATTTAATTTTAATATTGTCAAACATCCCTTATTAAAATGCCAAGATTATTTTCGAACGCGGAACGCGCAGATATTGTGTATGAATAGGGTTTGCGTGACGGCAATGTTTAGCGGCGCAGGAAGAATATAAAAGATATACTGTCAGAAGATTACCTACACTTCAAGTTTACACTAATTCTTATCGGCAGTTAAAAGAGCACATGGTATTCCAATCAAGGCATGGGACTGGCTGAAGTATTGTCCGTATACCCGTAAAGGATGCGGAACAAGTTCTTAATTTATCAAACATTAAGTGTGCGGATTACCTATATGCCTGCTAGAATATTCAGAAATGAGGTTTATTATGCACCAATAAGTACAACATTATACTACTATAATCCAGGTGTTTTGCCACTCATTCGTTTTGCAAGGAGAGAGGAACGTTTCTATCCATACCACTATCAAAGAGTTGAAGCTTCGGGCAATGATGCAGAATCTCGTTTAAGTTTTGCAACTGGATTCAGACGCATGAAGACCTAATATTTTGTGGACTGACGAGGCCTGTTTTACGAGAGACGGAATTACTCATTTTCAACATTTTCATCAATGGGCAATTGAAAACTCTCAGTTGTTACCGTTATGGCGACTAAAAAAAGAAGTAAGCAAAGGCCAACGGCTTCTCAGCCGGAGCTGGTCGTGGATAAAACAAAAGACTCATAAGCTTTAGCTAAAAAATAAATATGGGCGCCAAGTAGCTAGTAACCCAGCACTTTGCTAACCAAGAGATACAATACGGAAGGCGCTACTAACCAAACCTGAAAAGGTAAAAGTAACGGCAAGGCACAAATCATATACGCAAACAAATAGGTCAAGGTAGTATAATTTTCGAAAACAAAGAATACATGGACAATTACAATACACACACAAAATATACGGCTACCGAATCATATCACAGTTCAATAAATATCAAGGGTGGCTTGAGGCTAAACTCACCACAGTACAGCCAGTTACATATACAGGCATCAAGCGAAGTTAGCGGGCGGGCCCAGAATTAATAAAGTTTTACACAGTATGTATATAGTGCTAATTAACAGTATTAAAAAAGATTACAAAATTGATATAAAATTTGCCCAAATGCATTACTAAATAAGCACTTAAGAAGAGCTCGGAAACATCGTGGCTCCGGCGTAATGATTAAATTGAAAGGTAAATTTAGTAGGTACGTTGAATTTAACTGAACACCCTGTATGCAAGGTTCCTCTAGTAATTAAATAATGATCAATTCAGATTAGCGTCGTCGCGGACCGACAAGATCTTGCGATGGTACCACGAAGGGATTTCGCGAATAATGCAATGTACTCTGCATTAAAACGGCCGAGGTAGGAGCATTAACAATAATTCCTTGCAAGGCTGGGCGACAAAGGGTAGCTTAATTCAACGGTGTAATAAATAACACTTAAAATCTGAAAGGATAAACCTTCGTGCACTTGGCTTCACAAGGCGGATATAATTCGGTTACTCATTATTCCGCACACGGCGGTACAATATAACTCCGATGAAATTTAGCCCGAGTTCGGATACAACAAACCATTCCGATAAAACTAACCCGAATTCAGAGGCATTTTCGCCTAAATGACCTAATCGGCTATTTACTGTGCAGAAGAACTACCGCTAAAACTGATTTGCTGAAGGCAAAATCAATCATATTCATGCAGGTGAGTTCATAGCTTTAAAAACACACAATATAACAAACGAGAGTCTATCGAGCACCTTGCAGCGTTGCCACGCAAACGGCCCAAGGGGGCACCTGTAGCCCGACAGTTCGAAACGGAAATATTAAACTGACAGACCTTTGGCAGTGGACTTCTCTTCCGCTGCAGATGTTAAAAACAGGGGGGGTGGGCCTAAGGACTACGAGGACGCCAAACGATCACCAGGTAGCTGAGGGGGCCACAGTCAGCGAAAGTCATCACCAGGCTGGCGGTTACGTGACCACACGGCGACAGCTGCATTCCCAGCAGGATTAGCTCGGTAGCCTTGCTCCCAACGAGGAAAATTCGACAGGCACGCTACCGTCGAGTAAAAGCTGAAAGGCAAATAGCCATGGAGGTACACCGAATAAGTCTAAATGATTCACCTACCCGTTTTAGGTTTCTACGGCTGTTCAACGCCAAAGTGAAAACATGTGCCTTGCTAGAGCGGAAACCCCAAACAATATTCGGGCTGGAATTCGCCAAAAATGCAACTCACAAAGCCCAATTCCGAACTTCCATGGAGTTCACGATACAAAACGGCACAATTCCAAATTAGGATGCCAACGAAAAAGCCTGATTAAGGTACGTCATCAAAACGTAAATTTCGAAGCACCTAGCTCTTGAAGCACAGGATGGCGGAATGTCAAGATGATTTCCAAAAACTGATAAACCAAAAATTAAATTTTGGGAGAAAGGGTAAATGCAACTCGAAATGCATGAGGTGAAGTCTACACTGCAGGGGCATTTGGACCCATAATATCGACCGAATGGCTTACTTAGCTTGCAATAAAACTGTCAGACGATCTGAATGCTCAAAGATAATGCAGGGAAAATCATACCTGAAGAAAGACATAGTGAAAAGTTAATTTTAACCGAGATTAGGGCAAATAATTAGGCAAATAGCTAAAAATGACTTTTGACCCGTAACACAGTTCCAACCAAGATCTAGTGAAATATGGTGACTGGTAGTCTAAGTGATCGCTTAACTGGACCATTTAATTACCACAACGTTTAAATGCTAAAAATTAGGAAGATCTTCGAAATATTTCGTTACCGATATTACTGGAAGCCCCGGCTTATCCAAGTTTACGAGTAAGAAATTGGCTTAACACACATTTCCCAGGGAGATACATTGGAACAGGCAATCGAGCGGCATGGTCACCGCGTTCGTCAGACCTAACTCCCATGGGGTCACATGAAACAGTTAGTTTATCCTACGTAAGTACACACTTTGGAGCAATTACGTGTTAGAATACAATAGGCCGCAGGTAGATACTATTCGCAATAACACACTAATTCTTTTCAAGAACCTCACAATAAATTTTTCGACTCACCGCGTTGTGTATCGATCCCAATGGAAAAATTTCGATTTTTGTTTTAAATAACAGCAATGATAATATAATATTAACAAGTTTATTTGGTAAATTCACTGTTATAAACATTAATCACAAATTATAAAGTCAAGAATAACTCGTTAACAGCTGAGTTTAAGATATATGTTTATATAGACCTTTTGACTCTAAATGAGTTACCCAACTGCCCTCTAACATATTTCTGGAACGTTTTGGGACACTCTGTAATATAGACAATAGCAGAACTACTACATGCGCTGCCTCTCGAAGCTTAAATGTAAATTGATGGAAAACATGATCATTTTGAAGTAAAACAGTTAAGGCGATCTAACTTTTAAATGTTTTATGACTGCGAAAACAAATTAAAAAATAATATTTTCAAGTGAGTTTTGCCATTATGGCTTCTATAGGTGATTGCTTCTAATTAAAATCGTAATTAATATTACTTTTATAACGTTGACAGTGCATTCAGAAATGTGCAATAAAAATTTGCCTTGAGAAGTCACAACAGGTGACTTTCCTAAATTGGCAGAATTTATGATGTGATAAATTTGCATAAATTTTAAAAACGGTGCTTTAGGCTTCTAGTTTTCCGAAGCAACCGCTGTAAGACGAAATTTTGCATGTAAAAGCTATGCGTGTTGTATTCAGCTTTTTAGATTAATTTTGAAAGTAACGTTAATTTAGGAATCGATTATTTCATTTACAATAAGAGAACTGATAATCTGTCCCCTTGCATTTTTTGGTTTACATTTATTACTCGTGGAAATTTTTAAATCACAATTTACAATATTATGACTTTTAACCATTCTTCAACTAACAAAAATTAAAAATTTCTAGAAAGCTACTGATATAGCAATATCTCTTTTTAAAATTAAGAACTAATAGTCAAACGTGTTACCACAAAATATTTACAGGTCACCTTAGCGTAGGTATCACCTTGAAGGTTCCATATCCTTAAGGCGTTATATAATCCAAATCGCTGTATTTGAACTGCAGCATCATTTTAGTACATTCGTCTTGTGAGCACATACTGACCACTCTTTTAACCTACACATCGTATTATCTCGTGACCTCACGACATCCCAAGCAAATCATAGTTTGTACCAGCAGTCAGTACAAAGCAATCATCAAAATGTTCAAGCTTGTAAGTCATCCTAAAATTATTTTTGAATTTTAGCTAGTAGTCGTGTTATGTTACAGTTGTTCTTCGTTGTCGCCGTTCTCGTCGCCGCCGCTATAGCCGCCCCCGGACCCAAACCCCAATTCTACGATGTCGGCTATGGCTATGGAGCTGCCTACCCCGCCGCCTATGGTGGATATTATGGCGCTGTTGGATACTACTAGACAACATTTGGACCCAGCTGGCATTGAAAATGATTTTGACAACTGTAAAATTACCAAAAAATAAATTCTATATTGCGTACTCTTGTTGTTTTCTTCAGATCAGTATGTGTTTCAATGCGTCTATGGTAATATTTCGTTTATTCTAGTGCTAATTCTAAACCTTAGCTACTGAAAACAATTGCAATTGTTAATGCTCATTCCTTTTGAGTTTATTCTTCTCCAAATGCGAGATTACAAGTATAGCTGCCAGACCAAATTATTTTGAGATGTTTGTTCTTAGCTACAGCATAGATACATTTCTATGTTAAAACAGTTAACAGATTAACCATTTTTAACACTACTTCTAATTTATTAGTTTATTTAGGGCGTTTAACTATTTTTGTTTATTATGGATAAAATTGCAGCCAAAGTTTATTGTTTACTATAGAATAAAAAAAAATAATTTGTACTTTTTACGTACGTTTCGCTAACTTATTTTTCGGTTTCTTCAAAAATACTGTTAGAATAATTATTGTATGTTTAAAAGATTTCGTTCAATTTTTTTTGTTTTTAACGTTATGGTTGACTATTAAAGTCTGAAAAATAAATTATTCTACTACAATTTTGAAAGCTGTAGATTACTTACCTCGTGCTTCTTTGAGGTTATGTAAAGTTTTTTTGAAATGTTATATAAAACAATTGTTGATAAACATTAAATTTTTCATAAAATATAATGCATAGGATTAATTTTTTTATTATTTATTTGTTCAACTTTTCGAAAACTAAACTATTCTTAGGCAATAATTATGAACACCTTAATATGCCAATTTATAATGGACAGTACGATTTGCAAAACAATTTAAATGAGCAAACGACAAATTTTATTATTTCAACTACCACTATCTACTATTTCAAACCATTTTTCGATTTTCAGTTGTTTTACCATTTCTTAAACTTCTGAAATGTAATGACCTGTAAAAGAAAATGATAAAATGGAATTAAGTTGGATAAGGATGCAGCAGAAATGTTATGTTATATGAACTTTTGAATAGGTAGAGGACAGTGATAAAGTATGGATTTGTATGATGATATTCAAAAGATAATTTTTAATAAATACAAGGTGAGTCATAATTAAGTGTAAATTTTTTTACCAAAGCTTCTTTAGGCCAAAATTAACCTAATACACCTTAGTACCAAAAGGCTTCTTTAACGAGATACAGGGTAAGTAAAAAAATTTAAAATCAAGTGCAGCCTTATTTTGATAGTTGGTTGTAATTTTGAAACAATGTCAAGACAGCGGCTGTCATAAACAGACATTAATTGTTTGAAAGACTGTTGTATTGTTAAGCAAGAACTCCATAATCGCATCAATGCTAATGGTTATCAGCACCTTCCGGAACACTTGCAGCTTGATATACTGATCCCGTTAAGCATTAGACAGATTGGCCGGTTTGGCTCTGTGAGATGGTTGCTAAAGAGTCCTAACGTCAATCCGCTTGATTTTCTTTTAAGGTTTTTAAAACTGTAAGGTAATTAACACGAGAGGTGGAGTTGATCGTTACTTAATGATGATAGCTTCACAGCGCCCAGTTATTTAATTAGGGCCCTAACAACCACAATCTTTAAACGCGTTTGACAATTCTGTGTCTGTTATATTAACGAACTATTTATCATTACCGTAAAATGTCCTTATTATTTAATATTCTTCTTTCTTATTGATTTATTCGTTTTTTAAAATTAATAATATGTTATGTAGTGCTATCTGTGAAATGGAATTAACTTCCAAGCTTTAGTTTTATTTTAGAAACTATATTGCCTTTTCCACTTGACTTTAGCCTGGTGCTACTGATGATTGGTGAAATTTGAATGTTGCTTTTAAACTTTCAAATATCTTTTTACTACACCTTAAAGCATCTATATACGGTAGCGTCGACAAAATACCCATTTGAGTATTAAAGCAATTAATAGCACTTCCTGTATTCAATCATACAACGAATAAATGACGTATCGTTACAAACACAGTGAAACACCCAAGCCACTACAATTAAAACAAAAAGATAACTCAACAAAAAATTTATTTTTCATTTTGTAATTTTTTAACAATAGCCAAAATCATTTCCAATGCCAGCCGGGTCCAAATGTTGTCTAGTAGTAACCAACGCCATAATATCCACCATAGGCTGCGGGGTAGGCAGCTCCATAGCCATAGCCGACATCATAGAATTGGGGTTTGGGTCCGGGGGCGGCCATGGCGGCGGCGACGAGGACGGCGACAACGAAGAACAACTATTACACAAATAAATATTAGCGAATGTTTAAAAATCTCTTAAAAGGATACTTACAAGCTTGAACATTTTGATGATTACTTTGTACTGACTGCAGGTACAAACTATGCCTTGGCTCGGATGTCGTGGAGTTTATATACGGAACTCTAAATTATGCATTTGCGAGTCACGAGACAAGATGAGTAACTTGAAAAAAGTGGTCTACGTTTTTGCAAGGCAAAGCACATGAAGAAATTATTATATAACACTTTGAGAATATTTATCCTCCAAGGTTAGACCTACACTAAGGTGACCTACATTTTATTGTATACAAATCACTGTTGCAGTTTCTATTTAAAAAATTGCATGAATTATTTCAACAAGTTAATCATAAAATTATCGATTCAGGAATATTAACAAAGGAATTTATTTGAGTCAGTATGAAGGTGCAGGGCATAGCACTGTTATGGAGAGGCTTTCCTCTCTTCTTCAATAAAGAAAAATAATAAAGAGCACCAATTTATTGTTGGGCGTAAAAAAATTAATGCGTTTAACTCGTTTCCACGACCTGCTGAATTCTTTGACAAACGTCATAGAGTGACTTTTGTCACACAATTCAGCAGGCCGTGCTCGTTTCATAAGGCAAAAACACTGAGCTAAATTTTTCCAGCATAAGATCTTTTCTGTTGTTAATAATTACTTCTGCTTCTGTTGCACATGCAGCTTTGGGTGTCTCAATATTAATATGTATTATTTATTCTTCATTCATGTGTGGATTATGCACTAAAATTTTTTTACTAAACTATTTTAATTTAAATTCTATATCTGACAGAAGGCACGAACAAAACTTAGTATTTTTGTATAACATTTAATAATTTTCTGGATGCTCCGTTACTTCATAATCAAATTAACACTAAAGTGCTAGATATCCGTATACGCACATGTGATATATTTGTAACGTACACATATCCCAATATGGTCAGTCATCTGCACTCCCCAATTTTAGCAATATTTCCAGTATTAAATAAAATCCTAAAGCGATTTTGATTTATTTGGATTGAAAATTATTTATTTCATACTGATGTCAAAAATGATATTTTTCGGATTATTTATGGTACAAAAAACGGAACATTAAAATCCTAGTACTTTAAAGTAAAATTTTAAAGTTCAAGTACTTTAAAACTTATTTATTGTACAAAAAATGGAACATTAAAGTCCTAGTACTTTAAAGTAAAATTTTAAAGTGTAAGTACTTTAAAGTAAAATTTTAAAGTTCAAGTACTTTAAAATTATACGTCAGTTGTTGACATGAAATATCAAATGATTTACAACTTTTTATTTAAAATTCATTAAACTTGCAGTATGAAATAAACCGTTGTATTCACCACGAACGAAAAGTGTTTTTAAAGGTCCTCGCAAGTAATTCCGTCCTCGGCTGACGCCTCAGACGTAAACAACTTTCTCGGCTTTAAAATGCCACTTTTCGTTCTAGATAAATAAACTACTATTACCACCTAATTACTAATTCTATGTCAGTTACTGAAATAAATATTATTATTCTAACACAGTTTTCTATAACGTCCAGTCCACTTCTCTTTTATCTCTATTGAGATGTTTGATGATTTTATAAGCATTTTGCTGACTACTGATCTAGGACCTCAGAGTTCGATTCTCGATAACAGTGAAGTTTTTAATAATAAAAAAAAAATGCGAATGAAAATCTCTATAGAATGCCTTTATTCCAAAGTGGGTTCTATATTATTACGATATGGATCATATAAAATATTCCTTCCTTCTTAGTTTCCACAAAATTCTAAGTATGAGTTTGACTATGTCGTCATAGCAGTCGATGTCTAGGGTCTTCCGCATGCCTAGACCAGTCTCCATATCAATTAAACAAACAAAGAAGTATTGTTCTATCGCCCATGGACATCCTATTTTACGAGTCTATGGAGTACTGCCCTACTTTAATTTAATTTGCACTCAGCCAACAGCCGTTAGGCCAATTACAGGCGTCGCTGTGCAGTTATGAGGACTTCCAACCCCACTAACGACTGCCATGATGTTGTATGACCGCCGGGACCAACTTTTTTCCGTGATAGCCGCACCACGAGGCGCCGAGAAATGCAGCCGTGGAACTCCCATCCAAGTTCTGACCAGAGACAGCGTTGCTTAACTATGCTGATCGAACGTGGACGCTTGTTCAAGCTACACCACTCGGGACCCCCTTGTTATAATGCTAAATACAGGGTGTTTCAAAAATGTTGCGCCAAACTTTACAAGCGACTTGTACAGATCAAAATAGTTAAAAGGGTTTCGATGAACACATGTCCCCCAAACTCTTTGTTTTTGAGCTATCACTGGTTTATGTATTGCTTAATTTAAGTGTAACTTTGTTAGTCATAGTTATTGTGTTTCAAATTTAATCTGAAACAATGGTATACAAGTTTGCTGATATGGTAGATATTCATTTCTATTATGGGCGAGCAAACAGCAATGTAAAAGAAGCATGTCGCCTCTATGAAGAAACATTTCCACAACGTCAAATTCCAGATAGGGGTAGGTTTAGTATAATTCACCAAAGCCTAAAAGAAACTGGTACTTTTGTCACTCGAATGTATATCTTACCGCTATATGCGCAGTAGAACCAATTAGCCAACCTAGCACAGAACTAAAGCCCATTTGGATGCCACTACTGCGCAGAGAATTAGAAAAATATTCTACTGCGCATACAGCGGTAAGATACACGTATATATAAGTTTATAGCTAAAATATATAACCGATCTGGTGGCCTAGTGGTAAAGGTGACAGGCTAGTAATCACAGCGATCAGCGGTCCTGTGTTCAAATCCCGGGGTAGGCACGAGTGTACGTATACAGACGAAATAGGAATAGGAATAGGTAAAAACTCCCGAAACGTCGTGTGGTATACACCCTGGACAGTGGAAAAAGTCCGATAAAACATATCATGTCTAATAGTGTTAATCGCTTTCAGGTACTTTTTTTAAGAGGATATTTTTGGCAAACATGGCATTAACAAGAAGCCCCTGATCCAGTGTCAATAGTTGTTAGTTAAGTGATGTAAAGCTTAGCCTTTCATGTTATTGTCTGCATGGCAGTCAGCATGTAAATATTAACAGTTATTTATGTACTACTGGCTTAAGAAGGCGTTTATGGCCAACATAGTGAAAATTAGACAAGGGCCATAACCCCTAGTTTCGAGGTGCATACAAAATTCCATGTTGAAATCAGGATATCCTCAATTAAAACTGGATTTAAAACTTTTAGAAACTTTGGCAACATACTATGTCACTGCCTGTCAAATTGGAAAGCAAGACCCGCTTAGTGTCGCTTGGCGGTCGCAAAGTAGTTTATGGTTCTAGGACCATAAAGTGACCCATTAGACCTTCAACAAGAGGCTATAAAGTGATTAATTACGCCCGGTCGTACATAAAGTACTTTATTCGCAGCCATATATGTAACAACTTCATTACTTACTCTTAAAAAGTTGGAAATGAGGTATTACCAACTCGTACTTCCCAGTCGATTGGGGGGGGGGGGGGGGTAGGAAGTTTGTCTCGCGATAAAGTTAACCTCAACGCTTTGCGTCTCGATTAGCTACTTAATCTCTTGGCAATAATAAAATACTTACCACGGTATATAATATGCTGTTATGGTATGTAAAGTGTCACCTTACGCCATGAAAGAGGACGTATAAAGTGAGAAATTCCGCCCGGTTGTACACAAGGATGTCTATGTACGATTGATTTGCGTCATTCTGCAACAGGCAACTGCAGTTTAAAAAACTGATTAGAAATCTGTACGTAATTGTTTAATTGTATCTATCTGTCAGTTGAAGGTTCCAGGTACAAAAAGCTTTAAGTGCTGTTGTCCTATCCGCAATAAGATTTCGGAATCCAATTTCTGAAAGCGACAGTTAAGCAATGGTCTTGGCTTGAACTCAGCACTCTCTATATCCATTCGTTTGGTATAACTGATTTAATACAGCTAAGAGTGTTGGCTCAATCTTAGTTTTGAGTCTCACCATCAAAACTGGAAAACAGGACAAATCTAATGCCTGAAGTGTCACAGTACACTTTCAGCGTTCTATTGATCGTAGAACAGTTATTTAAATTCCGGTGTTATCATTGGGAAGTATAAAACCCTTTACTTTGGTATATAAGCTTTTTTCTTATTAAAATATTTTATAATTCGCTACGAACTACTATCCCTAGCACTCTATGGGCCGGTTGCAGAAAGCAATGTTAAGTGAACAAAAACGAATCAAATCTCAAATGTTTATGGTAACTAATACATTAGTAAACAAAATTTGATGCGATTTTGTTCACTTTGACGCGACGTTAGCTAACACCAGACTTAACATATGTATTCTACAACTATTAAATAATAATTTAAACTTGAATATCGTAGGCCCAGAAAACTAGAGGAGCAGCGAATTACGTTCAATAAAACAAGGAAACTATTTAGTAGAGAGATTATTTTTGCCTGGATTTTATATGCAAATTGTCAATCATTTTCAATGCCTGGTCCAAATATTTCTCTAGTAGTAGTGATGGGACTATTCGAATGCAAATTACTACACTATTCGATTCTTGCAAGATCTCGAATGCATTCGATTATTTTGAGTGTATTCGAATGCTTCGAATCGAATACTTAATCGGTGTTTGTGAATCTCGCCGGGCGTGATCTCGATTCCGATCCGAATACTGAATTCGGCGTGATCTCGATTCTTATCCGAATGCTGAATTCGAATGCATCGGCGCTTGGCGGCGGTTGGTACTCGGATTCGCACTCGAATCGTTTCAGTTTTAGCAAGCACAGCTCTGCGTATCATAGGAGTTTAAAGAATGCCCGCCGCGGCAAACTCGCTCCAAAAGCAACTATATGAATGCACAGAGAACCTCCCGTTGCCATTCCGAAAGTGTCGTCGACTTTAATTAGACATTACATATAGGTATTTTGATTTCCATAGAAGGCAGGAATGGAATCAACTCTCAAACGACAGATTTTTTGATCCAGGTCTCACTTGAATAGTTGGTGCTGAAATGTTTCTAGTTAAATATAGACTATAGAATTAAATATAAAATTAAAATATTACCACACAGACTGAAGATTGCACACTCAAACGATATAGCACCACCAAAATCATAAAAGCAACTAAATCTACTAAAAATTTAAACAGATACATCGAAGGGAAAGAGAAACAAACGCTGGGGTTGTCTTAATAATTAATTTAAAAGAAGTGCATATAGGCCCGTAACTACAATAAAAACAACTATTTTATAAACAGTGCTTTTCTCATATTCATTTTCGGTACTATAAATTTAACATTTAAGTATTTCAAAACAAATATACGTTATTAATCGGGTAAGCTGAACCGCCTACAATCAAAAGAATTTTTTATTTTTGCTTTGTGCACGTGCAGCGTCTCGTTATCTCTGGTGTTGCGTGTCGCCCAGCCGAGGTCACACGTCACCACTCCCCCAGTACGAGAGAGAGCACACAACTCGAATCTGAATTCAAGTGCGATTTTGCATTCGAATTGTTTGCATTCGAATGATCATTCGATTCTCAAAAGTATTCGAATGCGATGTATTCGATTCTGAAAAGTATTCGATTCTGCCCATCACTATCTGGTAGTATCCAACAGCACCATAATAACCACCATAACAAGCATCGTAGGCGGCTCCATAGCCATAGCCTGCGTCATACAATTGGGGCTTGGCCTTGGGGATGGCCATAGCGGCGGCGACGAGCACGGCGACAACGAAGAACAACTAATAGAAAATGTAAATTTAAGCAAAACATTAAAAACTATTTAAAAAGGTACCTACAAGCTTGAACATTTTCATGATTGCTTTGTACTGACTGCTGGTACAAACTGATTTGCATTGGACACCGAGGAGTTTAAATAGAGTATGCCGACCTAAATTATGCAGTTAGCGCTCATCACATACTACGACGATTTTTTCAGAAAGTCCTTATTATTGTTTTTGAAATGATATAAAACAGTGTTTGTGTATACAGTGTGTCCAAGATAAAAAGAGCCAGTAAAGGGATCTCGGTAATTGTAAGAGATACAAATTTGGTTAAATGGGAGGAAAGTTGCGCAATTAAAAGACTAACAAACTGACTCCTAGAAATCCTTGATATGATTATTCGTTTTTGAATTATGTCACGAAAACCGAATTTTTTTATTATCTATTTTATTTTTTTCTGGACTTAGTATTAAAGTTAGAACAAAACTGATTAAACTTCTTTATAGCAAATTTTAGTGGAATTTATCATCTTAATATTTTTAAATACGGTCCTGGTTTTTTGATGCCAAATTTGTGAAGCACTTTTTATTCTGCTTTCAACAATCTACCACATATTATGGTTTAATTACGTTTCCAGCTTTTTTTGATTATCATCAGAAAAGTTTTAAGATACGGACCTGCATTTCTCATAATTTTGTAAAAATAAGTTTATACAGTAAGTTAGGCGTTTTTATATAACGTTAAAATACTGAAATGCACATCATAATGTCATAATTCTGATACATTAATTTAATAACCAACCAATAACTATTAACAATAAACAACAAATAAATGAACAAAAGATAGACAGAAAGAATAATAAAACGAACATCGACACAATGTAATAGGTATTAAATTTACAGAAGGTATTCAAAAAGGTTGCCATCATTCTCTAAGCATAAATAAAATTTTCTAACTGTAGAATCTAATACATTATTCAGCAAAACTGGCGTTATACTTTGAAAGGCTTCAAGAACCAATCTTCTAAGTTCTTCTTCTGTTTCAAAGTTTCAAAACTTTGAATACCTATTATATTGTTTCAATGTTCGTTTTGTTATTCCTTCTCTCTATTTTTGTTCATTTATTTGTTGTTTATTGTTAATAATTATTGGTTGTTTATTAAATTAATGTATCAGAATTATGACATTATGATGTGCATTTCAATATTTTGACGGTATCTAAAACTCCTAACTTACTGTATGAACTTATTTTTAAAAAATTATGAGAAATTCAGGTCCGTATCTTAAAAATTTTCTGATGATGATCAAAAAAAGCTCGAAACGTAATTAAACCATAATACTTGGTACCTTGTTGAAGTTAGAATAAAAAGTGCTTCAAACATTTGGCATCAAAAAACCAGAACCGTATTTAAAAAAAGTAAGTTGATGATGGTTACTCGAAGACGAAAAGGCAAATAAAAAATTGATACCGTAATCACGAAGTCCACTAAAAGTGGTTATAAAGAAGTTTAATGAGTTTCGTTCTAACTTTAATATTAACGCCAAAGAAGAATAAAATAGAAAATCAAAAAATCCGGTTTTTGAGATAATCCAAGAACGAAGAATCATATCAAGGATTTCTATGCGTCATATTGTTAGTCCTTTAATTCCTCAATTTTCTTCCCATTTAACCAAATTTGTAGCTCTTACAATTACCGAGATCTCCATACTGGCCCTCCTTATCTTGGACACATTGTATATGCTATAAGCTTGGTTATGCAAGCCTTTAGAAATATTTAAGGCGTTCAAGGCTAGATCTAGATTTAGATATTTACATATCTTTATTGTAGAACTAATTGTGGTGACACATTGCTTCGTCTAAAAACACATGTACAGTTTTTGCGTTTTGCTCAGTAGTAGCATTTTTGGTAGTATTCTTGAAGTTACATTAAACTTGTAATATATCACTCTCTCGCGGGGTGTTATTACAAATAGAATTAAGTCAAATATATCCTTTTACTTAATAACAAGAAATAGTATCAGGTATAGTTCCTTAACTACTTACCTTACTTCTGACTGAAATAAGTCAAAATTGACGTGTCTCACAACTCAAATATGACATTTTCAATTACATTATGTGATTCTAGTTTTTTAATACTTCGGCTAGACAGTTAATAAGCATTGGTAATCCTGGTTCGCAGCTGAATGAGTTGATGTTCAACTAATAACTCTGATTATAGTTGAAGACTAAATTACTATAAAATATTAATAAATTGACTTCGTTGGTGAAATACACTCTTTAGTACACAAAATTGAACTTATTTCTCAGTTAGTTAGTATCACTTGAAAGCTTAGTCTGACATTGCAAAAACTCAGATAGATGTTGTCAAAATATTTAATCAAATGTTTAAATGATCCATTGATTTAAAATTACGTTTATAAATATCCTACTGCAAAATATATAAATTTGAAATTATTATGGCCGAAATACGTCGAGTACTCGAATCACTATTCAAATTTAGAAAATTAAATATTCTAAATTTGTAACGCTAGCTTCCGTTTAAATTTGGTAAAATCCATATTAAATAATATGATCAAATTTATTCGTCATCCTCACGTAGCGTTATCAAGACCCTCCACCTGTACCGAACCGATAAGCCCGCCCGGGCACCGAAACAAAGGTTAAACGCGCGCAGAATCCCCTCCTCATGGCTTTGGCGCAGCATATAAAACCAGTTACAGAGCGTATTTCAAAAGAGATTCCACGAGACTTTCCTTTCCGACTCCGAGACCTTCCAGACCGACTTCCCCAGTCCCTGATCCCCAATCCTCATCCGACTAAAGAGAGATTCTTCCTGCTAGCACCAGCTCCCTTTAGGAGAACCCGCTAGACCGCACTTAGCAAACTAGATAATAAGTTGTTTCGACCCAGTGGTGAGAATCCGCCTGGATGTCAACAACTTATTGATTAGTTAACTTCCCCGAGAGTAGATTTGACCTAGTGAATTATTTTGAGAAACATCTCGCAGTCACCACTAAACAGAATTCGACTCAGTGGTGAAAATCCGCCTGAATGTCCTCTGTCTTACGTGGGTTGACCTAGTGGCTTTGTCAAAATAAATATCTAGATGTCATCAATTCTCCCCAGCCGAAATATATGGCCCTAATTAAATAAAGCCCGATACATTTTGAGCCGCTTTGAAATCGAGTGCCTGCACCGCTCGACTAGAATTTTTACGCCGGCCGCAAATATCAACTTGCGAGTACGCAGAGACTCCTGTAAATTCATAAACGTTGGCTACCGTTACATTGCAAAATTAGGCATTCAGCCGGCCGACTAGAAACATATCACTCTTGCAAAGTAAATGTAAATTTACCTGTTATTTGTTGCTAAATTGCGGCACGCCGTCGGTCTCAAAGATATCAGGAACGTGCAGGCTTCCACAAACATATTTACGAGAACCACGGGGCTTGGATAAATCATCCCGTAATCACGCCGCTGCACGGCACCCTTCCCGGGGCTCCAATTAAACCTATTCTCGTCACCGGAAAGGGTGGAAAAAGGGTATTAATAGATTTAATTTGTAGATTGTTGTTAGAATTTACATTTCGCGTTGTTTGTGAACTTAGTTCTATAGTGTGCTAATAAAACTAATCATACGGTAGTTATAGTTACACATTAAATAACAACTCAGATGTTTATAAATATTGTGAATGGAATGATGTACCTTATCAGTATTAAATGTTTATTTTGTATCTGGAAATCTGTCTCCCCCTGCAACTCTAACAGGTTATGGGCCCAGGTTCGTGATGTAACAACCCGCAACAAATTGCGTTTGTAATTATAAGACTTATAAAATTTAAGTTGTTAGAAGAAAAGAATAAGTCAAAGCCGGCCCTGCGTAATTTCAAAT
Organism: Agriotes lineatus; assembly: GCA_940337035.1. Classification (NCBI taxonomy): domain Eukaryota; kingdom Metazoa; phylum Arthropoda; class Insecta; order Coleoptera; family Elateridae; genus Agriotes; species Agriotes lineatus. The sequence goes on from OW679199.1 coordinate 26,171,421, forward strand.
ATAGCGAACGCGAAAGTGCATTTACCAAGAACGGAAAGCTACATTTGTCGTGGTCAGGAAAAACGATTCAATTACATCCGGTGCTCACAAAGTAAAAGATTTCTGAGAACAGAGAATGCCGAGTGGACACATAGCGCAAACCCGTGTGGGATATGTCAAATTCGCAATTCTCAGAGTGCACAAAGTACAAGTCAAAATGCAAGTGGACAAAACGGGGAAGTCCGACAAACAGACGGCCCTCCACGAGAGAAAATTACCCGGGAAGGAACGCAGACCGCGAGGCCAGTTCGCGTCCCGGTTTCGAGTAATAAATTAATCCGCCGATAACATTTTTCGGTGTAAAATTTAACTAAATCCAAATTACATCCTTCGATCTAAAACTAAGTGTGTAGTGCCCAACCTTAAGGAAATCCAGGTGCTAAAAAGGGAACCGTAGGACTCCTATCAATTCCAGTCGAACTCAATCAAAAATATTAACTAAACATTCGGTCGCTCCGTTTAAACTAAATATTAATCAAATCGAGGGGAAGCAGCCAGCGCCGGAAAAAGGTCAGACTTAATCCTGGTTATTTATTAACCCAAAAAGAAGGGCATCGCTAGATTTATTCTTTCCTTCCCAACCAAATTAATGTCATAAACTTTAAGCGTAATTCCGATCAATTCTATTCACGAAACTATAGCAATTTAAGCATAGAGCCGTTTGGGCGAATGATCATTGTAATTGGGCAAAATTGATACTTGTTTTCCAATATAGTGTTATAATATTCTTTGGCGTTTTATTTTATTAAAAGTAGGCTTTACAACCCCTAAATTAAGAGCAGGGTTCAGCGATCGAGTTAACCTCCGAAGAAGCGAAATTTGTGGTCTAAGAGGGAAAACTACCCCTAAGACCACCATAAGGGTTGCAGCCCATAACATAAGGGTTGCAATACTTTACATTGGTGGCAGCAGAACCCCTTTAACTCGGTTGTTTATCCCTTGCACCTTCAGGAAGGCCGAAAATACACCCTTAAAAACTAAGAATAAATTTTTTCACTTTTATAAAAATTTCAACACCTAATTTACATCTGCCAACCCTCAATCGGGCGGCAGAGAACAAGATTTACTTTCGGATTTCATCCCCCTAACGTGAAAAACAACCCCTAGCGGAAATTTCAGCACGAAGGAGTTTTTGTAAGAAATTTTATCGGTTGGTAATACGCAGGGAAATCATAGGTCGCAAATATTTGGCAGCCAAACAATCATAGCTAGGTAAAAGAAATGTTACAACCCCCAATAAAATCTATTGTTTATCAAAAGGAAATCAAATCACATTTATGGAAGGAATTACAGAGAGCGCCCAAATTAATATGTGCTTCTAACAATTTTTACGCTTGCAGTTAGGCAAATAATTTTATTTTTGTGCGATTTTGTGTTTTTTACTACGTTTTTCCTCTAGGAGCAACAAATTTTGGTAGGTTTCTGTGTGCAACAAGACAGCAATAATAATTTCGAATTCAACGGTGTACTAGTAATTAAAACAATTCGAACGCTCTACAAATAATAATAAATATTAATCCCCAATACTGTGCAAACAGTAAAAAGAGGCTTCAAAAATTTGGTAGGCAAATAAAACAATTTTAAACAATTTTTCTGCTAATAATCTGCAACAATTAGGGAAAACAATCACAATAAATACAATTCCTGCATCATTTTTGCAACTAAAAATCGTTTAAAACCTTGCCAAGGGTGGCACACATAGGCGTCGCATAAATAAAATCAAACAAAAACTTGTAAAAATTATTAATATCAGGACAAGTACAAAGTAATAACTTAGTGATTCAGAAAGACAATCATTTTATATATTCTAAGCGAATAATAAGGTCACAGTTTACAGCATTGGAAGGTTTCACGTATAGGTGCATATATATACCAATTTTAAAATAATCGGGGGCATTTAGCTGATAATTTCACACATTACAAAAAGCAAATACCGTAGAAGGGCTACATTATCAAAGAATTTGAGGCTATAATTAAAAATAAAATGGAAAGAACGAGGAACTACTTTTTAATCAATTTCGAACAGGGGTAAACAAAAATATTATGAAACATTTAGGACCTTTATTAAGTGTATGGAAAATTTCAATGTAGAGAAAGCCGAAGAAATTCAAATAGAATTATGGAAAAAAAATTTGCGCTAATGAATTTCAAAACAATAATCCAGTGTTCACAATTCGCACAACACAAAATACAACAGCTAGGTTACCATTTTTAAAAGGCGTACAACACAAAATAAAACTTGTTTTAATTGCGGTCGTAAGAATCATGTAGCACAAAACTGTTTTTTGAAGCTTAGGTAACATCCACAAGCGGGAAACAACAAATTCAGATTTAACGTGGATTGGAACAACCATCAAAGTTGCTACAACAGGTCACGAAATAATTCAAATAGTGTTAGGTCAGAAAAATTCTATAAGCATCAGGATAATGTTAATATTAAGGGACAAGCCAATTTTAAAAATGCTAGGGCACGGATTTAATCAGAGTAATTAAATTACATTGCGGCAGTTGCCAAATTATAACAGTACTCAGGAAATAATGCAAGAAAAAAGTCACAACTCTAGAATAAATTTTAAAATTATAAAGGTACGCACAGTTAGAAAAAAATATCAATTATAATAGTAGGTAATATACAACAAAATATTAAGGTAATAACGCTAACAGTAATAGAAACTGTAAGTCGAAGGTAAACTCAAGAAAGTACTATGGAAAATTAAAAAAAAAACGGGACTAGGGAAGAACTCACAATAAGGTAAATAAAAATTTTAAGTTATGCTTGGCTAATTAATAATAAAACGGTGAAAAAATTTTCCACCTGCACCCTAACAGTATGGGGCAGGGAACAATTTGCGCCAATCCAAAACAATGATTAACAATTTTAAAATGCGGTACAATTAAATTAATAATGAAATAAGTACAGAGGAGGTATTAAATTAACAACAATAACGATACACAAGAAGATTATAATGAAGATATATTAGAAGAAAGAAAAATAAGGAAATATAGCTGTCAGGTACAAAAATTAAGGGATTTCAGGGATTCCAGTCACCCCAGGTAGGAGGGAAAAACGACGGAATACCCATAAAAATTGTAGTGGGAATTGTGGGTCTCAATCATCGTCAGAGGTTCGAGACGGAGGTTGCACTCAGCAACATTACTCGCTCTTGCATTCGGCAAGAGGTGGAGTGACACAATGCGAAATTTAAGAAATCTCAGGGATTCCAGTAACCCCAAGCAGGAGGGAAACAGGACGGAATACCCATAAAAAGTAAAGTTGGGAATTGTGGGTCTCAATCATCGGCAGAGGTTCGAAACGGAGGTTGCACTCAGCAACATTACTCGCTCTTGGATTGTCCACGAGGTGGAGTGACACAATTCGAAGATTCTCAAGAAAAAGCTCAAAGGAACCGAAAACAGGATCCGCAGCTAGAGAATCAGTAGGAAGGAAGTAGGCTAATAAAACCAATAAAAAGAGGGACGTCATAAAGGCTGATCACCTAGACGCAATCTTAAACTCTTTAGTGCGCAAAGAGGATATTGGAAACAATGCCGAAGAAGTCACGGGAAAAAGTGACAAGGAACTAGGGAGAAAGTTCAGTAAGGAAGCCATGGTTCACAAAGGTAAAAATGCTAGGAGAAAGCATATAAATGGAAATGCCAATGAAGTAGGCAATATTTTTATCCACAGTGTTGGAAAACTAAGCGAAGAAGAAGAAAAATAAATCCTGCAGCAAGAATATGGAAATAAAGTAAGGAAGAAAAATTACGTAAGGATTCGAAAGAAGAATCTAAGAAAAATAAGGAAGAAAAATTAGGTAGGGATTCGAAAGAAGAATCTAAGAAAAAGAAGGAAGAAAAATTACGGAGGGATTCGAAAGAAGAATCTAAGAAAAGAAAGGAAGAAAATTTAAAATGGGTAAGTAAAAAGGTACCGAATTATTAAGAAGTGTTCCAAGGAAGTAATATAAAGGAACAGGTAAATATGGTAAGTGACAAACTTGTGTATCGAAGAAACAAAACTTAGGTGAAGAAAAAAGGAAGAAGAAATTCAAGAAAATCAAGAAAGTGCAGAATACGAAGAAAAAGGAAATAAAATTATTATAAACTTAATACTACCTCCCCGTACCAAAATAAACCACGAAACTAAAAATATAAATTTTACCAAAATAAATTGAGAAGCTAAAAACATAAATTTCACCAAAATAAATCATGAAGCTAAAAATATAAATTTCACCAAAATAAATCATGAAGCTAAAAATATAAATTTTACCAAAATAAATTGAGAAGCTAAAAACATAAATTTCGCCAAAATAAATTGTGAGGCTGAAACTATAAATTTCACCAAAAGAAATTGCGAAGCCAAAATATAAAGTTTAAAAATAAGCAATAAAGAAGAAATTAAATAATTACTAAATAATAAACAAAATATGTAAATGATACAAAAATAAACAATACAATATTTATTTTACACATTAACAGTATGAGCCACACACAAGCTTAAGCAAGGCGTAAGGTAAGTATGTTAAAATAAAGATAGGTATTTATAAAAATAAAAATAAAATAAAAAGCAAATATCAAAATTTTACGAATATTCAGATAAAAATAACAACGAAAAATTATTATACAATAAGTTCTGTTAGTAAAGCGTAACAATCCAAAGACTGTTCTACAACCCAATTTTTTTAAAATTGCGTTTATAGATTTCTAAATTATTTGATAATTTAATATGAGTTGGTATACTAGTAAAATTTTTTTAACACAAATAATAGGCATGTTTTTGAGAAGACGCTTTATTATAAAATACAAATAAACAATAAAAATCATTAAGGCAACAATAAATAATAAAGATAAATAAGGAAGCATAAAGAAACAAATAAAATAAATATAAGAATGAAAAGTAAAAGCAATATCACAGCAAAATTTTATCCCTGTGTGGGAACGGGGTTAGAATATTCCCAACGCCCAGGAGTCTGACGGGTCGTAAAAGGCGACCAAAAGACATCCCAATTTTTTTTCCGTATAAGGGGAAATTCATTTTCACTCCAGATTAATTATTTTCAATCCACATTTATAATTTATTATTTTCATTTCAGACTCATAAACTCTTAAAGAATTAAAGTAAATATAAATATAAGTTATCCCAAAATTTTATTCCCTCTGTGGAAAACGGGGTTTAGAATATTTCCACCGCTTAGGAGTCTAGCGGGTCGTAAAAGGCGACCAATAGACGTCTAAAAATAAGGAACGAATAAGAAAAAGCATAAAGTAATAAATAAATATAAAGTACGATGTTAGTACTTCAGATTTTTAGTAAGGACGGAATAAAAATAAATGAACACTGTCAAGGGTAAAATTTTGAAGGTCAAGTTAGTGAAAAGCACAATACGAAGATATAAACAATTTTCTTATTCGGTACCAAAAACAATTAATAACTACTAACAATATTTTTAATAAAAGTAAATATCAGGGTATAGATACGTAAGGAAAATAATGGGAATTAATATTAAGTAGGTATAATAACATTTTGGAGCTTACTAACATAGGAGGAATAAAAAGGAATTAGAATAATGGGAATTATAATCAATTTAAAACATTTTAAACGTATACTTATTTAAGTACTAATAATGAACAGACGAAGCTAAAAAGAGAAACATTTATTTTATCAAATATAAATAATTTTAATTTTCAATACAATGATATACGATTAAATTTTAATTTTCTCCAAGAATTATAAACTTGTTTCTCATTTCAGTTTCAGTGGGAATGGTTTAAATGAAAAATATGATTTTAACTAAGAATTATGAAATTTATAATTGAGTGATAATCTTTGCAAATTAATCTTTTTGCACTAATAATATGAATGAGAAGCTAAAAAGAGAAACGGTTGCTTAGGCAAATAGAAACCAATTTTAATTTTTAATATAACATGAATAAATTTTTTAATTTTTTTTTTCAATGATTATCAACTTGTTTTATGTTTCTCATTAGAGTTTCAACGTTAATGGTTGATTTTAACTTATAAGATTTAAAGTGGGAATTAGAAACATTACTTATTCAAAACTCATGTTACTGATAAGTTAACAAAAATGTTCATACCGTTGTTGACATTAATATCAAGTGAATAGTGCGCGTACAAGTTCGCGATTATAACATACAAAGGAACAAACCCAACAACATTACATCAGTATCCAGCCAGGACATAGCCGATTGCCCAAATCCACAGCAGGACTACAAGGAAAAATCATACAAAGGAATGAATTTCAGCAATATAAAGTTTACGCATTTTTGGTAGAGGTTACATGAAATATAACCCAGTATGGGAGGCATTAAAGTTCCTTAAAGGTGCAATTAAGGTCAACGAACCGTTATTAAGGCACCAGGACAAGAAGAATGACGAAGCGTACATAGATACGAAAATATAAGAATTTATTAATGAAGTAATAAGAAAATTGTTAATTAATGGTACCACTACAGCAATATGAAGCGTAGTAGGTGAAGCAACCGAAGACGCCAAATGCGAATGAGGATCGCACAATGAAGACGATCAATATTAGTCAAAAGTTATAGTAACTGCAGCAATAAAAAGGAATACAAAGAAATATTATGCTACAGTAAAATGGGAAGAAAAGTAAATTAGCTTAAATTCAGAAATTTTATGCGAATATACAACAGTCATTGTGTAAATTCCAATTATGAAGAAATAGTATGGGATCACTACAAGACTACTATGAAAGGGATCAGCTAATGTACCATGGGAAAGCAGAAGTAATATCGCAAATAATAAAACAACGACTCAAACCTTAGTAATCAAAGAAGGAAGATAACATTTTCACCTCATCATTATATAAAATCAACCACTTTATACAGTTTTCCACCTTTAATTATCCTTTACTCTGGAGGCCGTCATGCCTGCAACAATAGCCTCTGTTGCACCATCATTTTCCTTTACCATTGGAGTAAGTTCCAAACACAACCATTAATAAATAATTAATAATAAAATCACAAATAAATATGACGAAGAAGATAGGCGAATAATAAAATAAAAAGTAACAAATGAGGCTATCTCAAATAATAAGGGTCAACAAATAGGGTAATGCAGAGGAGGAAGAAAACAAATTATTGGAAGAAAGAAGACCAAGCCGAGAATCAGCAGCCGACAGCCGAAGGATGACACCCCACGTCAACATAACAGTGAAACGCGAAGTGCGGGAGTGTTTCAAAAGCAGAGTATTAAAACAAAATTAGTGGACATATCATAATAAAAATGAGTGTAGTGCGAAGTCAACTGCGTCACAGAGCAGAGCAATAAAAACAAGTGAGCGCAAAAACACGGTATGAAGCATAAAGACACTTTAGGAAAATAAATTAAGGAAAATGGGTCAATATAATCAACATTAATATTTAATTTCACTTAGAAGTCAAGAGTTTTTGTTAAGAAAAGCAGACATGTCCATAAGGACATGCCTACTTTTAAAAAGCGGGGAGTAGTGTAACAACCCGCAACAAATTGCGTTATATTTATAAATCTTGTAGATTTTAAGTTGTCATGAGGAAGAATAAATCAAAGCCGCTCCTGCATAGATTAAATTCATAGCGAATGCAAAAGTTCCAGTTGGTAAGAACGCAAAACGTTATAATACAATAAGCACAAAGTATTGAATTACATCCGGTGCCGGTAATTCAGAGAATAGAGAATTGTCGAATTGACATTCAGGCAAATCCGCGTGAGAAATGCAACATTGCAAATCCAAGAATCCGCGAGTTCTAATTCAAAACTGCTATCTTGCAAAACGGGAGAGTACGAAAGACATTCGTTTTTGTCCCGAAAGAAAATTACCTTTTGGGGAACGCGAACTGGACAGTCAGTCTGCCCGTATCCCGCGAGATAATGAAATAATTACCGGCAAAAGCCGTTTTCGGGCGTACCGCGTCCGGTTCGACGCCGCGCGTAGCGCGAATCAACCTAAGTCAAAATTGAAAGTTATATTCAAATCGTTATGTGACTAGTGCATGTGATAAGCTACTCAAAATTCAAGGATTGCCGACCAGGGGATCTAAAATCTAGTCGAACATATTTAAATTTCCTAAGTCAATTCGGGCGTACCGCCAATAAATAAAATTAACATTCACCCTCCAAGTTCTAGCAACGGCACCTGGACTAAGGTCAGTCATTTATGTGTATTTTATTAACCAGGGCTGCTATGTTTATTCTTCCCTTCCAAAGTAAATTGAGGTCATTAAAATTAAGCATAATTTTAATCAATCATATTTACGAAGCTACAGTTAATTAACCATTGACCAGATAGGGTAAAAGTAATTTGTACTTGATCCAAATTTTTAAGTTCTTTTAATATAAGTTATTTATTGTTTTGTGGGTGTTTTATTTAACCATAACTCGTAACTTACAACCCCTAAGTTACCGCACAGTGGTCAGAAGATGAGATTTTGACCCGTAAGGGCAATTAGTGATATACGGGTTGGAATCAACCCCTATATCACACCATCGTGGCAGCACGTAAAACTGATAACCAGGGGGTTGGGAAAACAACCCCTTGGTTACAGTGAGGATTTGTGAAAAACAGATTTCCGCACCTCGACGTACACGTTCGGTCCGATTATTTCGAGACTCCTGTGACAAGTCGATAAATAGCAAGCAGTTGACAATTTCAAAATGTCAAGTTCAAATTTGACGAATCTGGAAATGCTAAACAAAGTAAATTATGATACTTGGAAAATTCAAGCTGAGGCGCTACTTATTAGGAACGACTCTTGGGTGTATGTGTCTGGTGAAAAACCGAAGCCCGAAGTTGTTGGTCAAGGCGTTGAACGCAATGCATCAGAGGCAGCACAGCAGATTTGGATTACAGCAGATCGTAAAGCGAAGTCGGATTTGATTCTGGCGATCAATCCGTCAGAACTCAAACAAATTCGTGGATGCGAGACGTCACGCGAGGTCTGGACGAAACTTGAATCCATATACGCGTCAAAAGGTCCGGCACGTAAGGCAACTTTACTCAAACAGTTGACTCTAAATAAAATGCGCGAAGGTGATGATGTTCGGGAACACATTGCAAGGTTTTCAGATACCGTTGACAAGCTACAAGACATGGACGTTGAGATAAACGGCGATCTATTGTCGATCATGCTGCTTTACAGTCTTCCGAGCTGTTTTGAGAACTTCAGATGTGCCATCGAGTCTAGGGATAATTTACCAAATCTGGAAAACCTCAAGATAAAAATTGTGGAGGAAAACGATGCGCGTAGTCAAAAATCAGACGAAGCTTCGTCCGGCGCTATGTTTTCTAAGCATTTCTTGAAAAATTCGAGATTATCGAAAGAGGGCAGCAATAGTCAACAAAATGAAAAGTTCGATAAAACATCGAATCCTAAAATTAAATATAAATGCAGTTATTGTGGTAAACGTGGTCACAAATATGCAAATTGCTTTAAAAGGAAAAATGAAAGCCAAAAGGCTGGATTTGCCCACGAAGCTTATTTTTCGAATTCAAATAGTGTAAATAAAAAATGGTGCTTGGACAGTGGTTGTACTTCGCACATTTGTAATAACAAGGACTTGTTTACGATGTCACAAAAGACTCAGTGCGAATTAAGACTGGCAAATCAAGCAACGACTGAAGTAATCAAGAAGGGAAGTGTACATATAGTAGCATCGGATGGTGATCAATCTAAAGTGATTGAACTGAAAAATACATTATATGCTCCTGATTTTCGAACAAATCTGCTGTCAATCGCGAAAATCGTGGACAAAGACGATGAAGTTTTATTTACCAAACGTCACGCGTTTATTCAAAATAGCAGTGGAAATGTCAAAATGATAGCAGACCGAAATGGTGATCTTTTCTATTTGCGTGAAGGACATCAAGAAGCATGTGTAACTTCAGATAATTTGGTGCGTGATTTTGACAAGTGGCATCGACGTCTCGGACATGTAAATTCCAGGGACTTGGAGGTGATGATCAAGAAAAATCTCGTCTGCGGTGTCAAAATAAAAAGTGACGTAAGTACGAGCCCGTGCAAAACTTGCATTGCTGGAAAGTTTACATCGGCTCCCTTCCTGAGACGTAATGAGCGCTCCAAGAATCTACTGGACATAGTACATGCAGACGTGTGTGGTCCAATGAGAATTCAATCAAAAGGTGGTGCCCGTTATTTTGTCACTTTTACAGACGATCATAGTCGTTGGACTGAAGTATACCTGATACGTCATAAATCTGATGTTGTATCAAAGTTTCAGGAATACAAAAGCCTTGCGGAAACGCAAACTGGAAGAAAAATCAAAGCAGTCCAATCTGATAATGGCACGGAGTTCTGCAACTCGAAAATGGATAAGATATTTAAAGAATCTGGAATTCAACGTCGTCTAACTACAACCTACACGCCGCAGCAAAACGGTATAGCTGAACGGAAAAACAGGACACTGGTCGAATCGGCACGATGTATGCTGTTAGATTCTGGTCTTCCCGCTTCATTTTGGGGAGAAGCCATCGTAGCAGCGAATCACGTACGTAATAGGTGTATTTCTAAAAGTATCGGCGGAGAAACACCGTACAAGTATTGGACAGGAAAAGATCTTGATATCAGCTATTTGCAAATCTTTGGATGCAGAGCATACGTCCTGAACAAATCGAGTAGTCGAGGTAAATTCGATCCAAAAACTGTTGAAGGGATATTTGTTGGATATTCTGATATTTCTCGAGGTTATCGAGTGTGGATTCCTTCGGAACAGAAAATCCGTGTAGCAAGGGATGTTAAATTCTTCGACGAATTCGGAGAAAATAAATACGAAGAGATTATTTCCAATGAGACATTAAATGGACGATTCGGATTTTTCGAAAAATTAAACGACATCGATCCTGTCAGGGAACTTCCAATTATTATGGATGGTGGAAATGTTAAAGAAACCACACCTACAGAGGAGTTGTCACAAGGTGAAGGACAAATCAAGATGAAAAACAATTTCGTCGATGAGGTAAGGCCACCGAATGAAGACATAAATCCGAACTTGGAGGTTTCTTCTAATAGAGGCCGAGGTAGACCTCGTAAAGTTCTCACTGGACGACCAGGAAGACCCAAGAAGCAATACTGCACGGTGAATAATGAAAGTTCTCTTCCTACAGTTAGCTTATTAGAAGACAACCAGAAGACAAATGGCAGTCATAAGTGGCACGATGCTGAATTCATCATGACCGCTACGGAAATCCCATTTTTGCATGCAATTACCGGTGCTGATAAGGAAGAATGGGAAGAAGCTATATTGTCTGAAATAAAAAATCTAATAAAAAATGATACCTGGGATGTTGTGAATAAGCCTATCGATGGGAAGGTAGTTGGTTGCAGAACAATACTTCGTAACAAATATGCCGCCGATGGAACTTTAGACCGACGTAAAGCAAGGGTAGTCGCGCAAGGTTTTACTCAGCGACCAGGTATTGATTTCAACCAAACTTTCGCGCCAGTAGCACGGTTGAGTTCACTGAGATTGTTAATGGCTTTAGCTGTACGATTTAACATGAAGATATCGCAGTTGGATGTTACCTGCGCATATCTAAATGCAAAAATGGACACCGAAGTTTACATGGAAAAGCCAGCATTACTTGAAAAAATGTTAGGCCGAATCGCAAATGAAGAAGACGACGAGGTTCTTGTAAGTAAGGCAAAGATCATGTTAAAGAAGCTACAGGAAGGAAACACAGTATGTCGACTCCAGAAGGCCTTGTACGGCTTGCGACAAGCGGGACGACAATGGAATTTTGAGATTGACAAAGCGATTCGTGATATAGGACTCGTTCCGACGAATGCTGATCCTTGTGTTTATGTCGACAAGAACACGAGAACATTTGTTCTTATTTTTGTGGACGATATTCTGATATTTTTCGACAACAGAAACCGAGAGCTGGAAATCAAAAATGCATTATTCAAGGCTTTTGATATAAAAGATCTTGGTGAATCGAAGTACTGTCTGGGTATTCAGATACAGCAAGGCAAGGAGGAGTTAAGCTTGTCTCAAGCCGGATACATTCAAGACATCTTGAAGAGATACGGTATGAGTGACTCCAAGCCGGTTTGCACCCCACTCGCAGTCGGATTAAAATTGATCAAACAAAATTCCGAACATGAAAACGAAGAGACAGTTTATCCATTCAGAGAACTTATAGGTGCTCTCACGTATGTTGCTGTAGGCACACGACCTGATATAGCATATGCAGTAAGTGCACTAAGTCAATTTAATAATTGCTTCGGTAGAGAACATTGGACAGCCGCCAAAAGAGTTCTTAGATACTTGAAAGGTACCATAGATCAAAAGCTCGTCTATAGGAAGAATAACGATGCTTTAACCTGCTATGTCGACGCAGATTGGGCAAATTGCGTTATCGATAGAAAGTCTTACACTGGTTCAACCTTCGTTCTCTCCGGTGCTGCTTTCTCCTGGGAATCCAGGAAACAGCGGACGGTGGCTCTTTCTTCCACCGAAGCTGAATACATGGCACTCAGCGATGCTTCGAAAGAGGCTGTATATCTGATTGGTTTCCTGAATGAGTTACGATTTGATTCCCTTGATAAAGTCGTTATCTTTAATGATAACCAAGGGGCAGGTAAATTGGCGACAAATCCTGTTCATCATTCAAGGTCAAAACACATAGACGTCAGATATCATTTCATCCGCAACGTGTTAAAGAAGTATCCAGTGGAGCTTGCGTATTTACCTACGGAGGAAATGATAGCCGACATCTTGACAAAACCTCTGAGTAAAGTAAAACACGATCGATGTGTAAATGGATTGGGACTCTATACACTTAACGTTCAAACAAACGCAAAACTTGAGGGGAGGTGTTAGAATTTACATTTCGCGTTGTTTGTGAACTTAGTTCTATAGTGTGCTAATAAAACTAATCATACGGTAGTTATAGTTACACATTAAATAACAACTCAGATGTTTATAAATATTGTGAATGGAATGATGTACCTTATCAGTATTAAATGTTTATTTTGTATCTGGAAATCTGTCTCCCCCTGCAACTCTAACAATTGTTTACAGAAACACGAGGCGAGAACTTTGACAGCTAACTCCTGCGGCGCAGCCACTGCGCGGGTCCACGTATGTGCCAGAACAGCGAAGAAGCCCGAGCAACCCGAAGAGAGCTACTCCAGCCGTCGACGTAAATTTTCATCCGCCTGCGAATTTGGTTGCGGCATGCGAAGGGGCAGCTCGTGCCGTTATTGTAATTAATCATTTGTCAAACTGATTGGAAATCCTTTATTTTCGTTAATTCCTGCTTTATTATTTTGTACATAGTTAAAACAAATAAAGTGTATACAGGAAATTCTGTTTGAGTATTTGTTAACTTCGTATGGTGGCTGAAAAGTACGTTTGAACTCTGTTTCCGACTAATGAGCTTATCCGAGGTAAATTAATAATTAATCCCTTAAAAAGAAGGGTCCAGGTGTTACAAATTTAAGTTCTAAATATAAAACTACAATTATTTTCAATAATTTGTCGTACCAAACTTGCTATGTATTTCTTAATGTTACAGAAGAAATGGGCACTAACCTTCTCAAAGTATCTGTTGTACCTGAGTGTGTATTATATCAGCTCCTAACTGGATGCTAGTCTGCAAACACCTCCTTTGAGTTGTTCACGACCAAATTAAACTCGTTGCAGCTCTTTGACCCCTTAGGATGTGGATAAACAGTTCTACAGCACACCACAAACACTCACTTGCATTTTTGTAGTGGTTTCGAAGTAAAAATACCACTACAAATTGCTTCAAACAATCTTGAATTATATTTAAATAATTGTTGTGATCCTCAGCCAAATTGGTTCGTAAAGAATACTGTATTGCTATTACGTATCAAATAGCCAATTATTACTCTTCACAATTATTGGAATCTAACCCTTTAACGTGACTAGTTTTTGTCGATTATATATTCAAGATATTTTTCTACTTCATGTAAACAACACTCTGGTTGCCTATTACAACCCCACCAGTTAAAAACATACAACTGTTATCACATGATACCCATTGGATATCTGGATGTTAATATTAAATTAAATTCAAATTCACACAATATGATGCATTACAAACTGCAACTGCTAGCGCCAAACAAATTGTTTAATCTTAAAGTCAATCAATTTCTCACCATTGCATTTTATAATTTTATAATTGTGTATGAAAGAGTAGAGGGTACAAGATCAAGAGGTCGCTCTTCAAGAAGATGGTCTGATCATATAAAAGAAATCACAAACACCAACATCCAACAAGCTACCCGTAATGCCACCAATAGAGAAAAATGGAAATATGTTGTTAAGAAAGCAACAACATGACAGTGAAAATATGCGGTCACGACACTTCTGGCAAGAAGTAAACGACGAAGAAGAAGAAGAAGCTATAATGTAGAAGGTTTAACATACATTCCGGAAAGGTTCATCTCGTGTATTACCTGACGAGTTCTGCGATATTTTTGTGTAAATAAGATGACATGTAGGGTCCATTGAGGGTGTTTTGAATATAATACAAAATACAATACCACAATAATATAATAAATAAATACAAAAAGTCATATTATTTAAAACAATTTATAGAACGAAGTAGATACTTAGAAGTACTCGAATTTCTGTAGCTCTATTGGTAGTACAATCTGCTATAAAATATAAAGGGTGTTCCAACAGTTCCAAAATGTTAGACACACAAGTTTTAAAATGCTTTTCTTTAGAATTACAGGCAACTTTAGTTTGGTTGAGAAAGGTAATGATTCTACGTTGTTATCTATAGCAACACTTAATAGAATTTTTTATTTATTTAAACTTTCCTGGTACATCGTGAACTATTTAGCAACTGTGAGAAAATCGTATACGAAGTGAACACTAAACAGGTCTTTTGACATTTTTCTGAAAATTAAGCCGAGTGAACTTAACATGATCGAGAATGCTAAGCAAGAGGTTCTACCTGATCTTTCAACGGCGAAGGAATATATCAATCTGATAATAGCACAATACTGAGAAGTATAATAACATTAATTATGAAAAGTACAGATTATTAATCGATAGTGAAGAGTGCTTAACCTTTTGGAAACATCGTGTATATATAGTTGAATCAAAAAGGCTTAAAGCTTGAATACCTCGTTTTTTATGTCTGTCTGATAAGGGTGTGTGCTATAAAATGTTTCATTCAGCGGAAGGCGAATAGCATCTATTACTCTCAGCTACAAAAATGTGTCATAAATCATTGATATTCAATAAAAACGTGTCAGTAGCTTTTTACTTACATGTAGATATAATCTTGGATCCTTTAAATATTCCCCAAAAGTTACATAACCAAAATTATTGTATTCTAACGCAAACGGATTGTTTACTATAACGTTTTTTTAAGAAATCGAACATTTTTGGACGCCGTGATGAGCATTGACTGCTTAATGTGGAGCATTACTCCCTATATAAACTCTTCTGATTTCAAACCAAAGCAGAGTACCCACTGTCAGTACAAACCAATCACCAACATGTTCAAGCTTGTAAGTTCTTTTTAACTCAATTTTCGAATTGTGTTAATATTTCTCTTGTGTAACAGTTGTTTTTCGTTGTCGCCGTCCTCGTCGCCGCCGCCATGGCTGTCCCCAAGGCCAAGCCCCAATTCTATGATACAGGCTATGGATATGGAACCGCTTACGATGGTGGATATGGTGGTTATTATGGTGGCATTGGATATTATTGAAGCAGCATATCGATCTGGTTGATCTTGGAATTGTTTCCGGCGAATCTTTGTTTAAAATCTATAAAACAATAAAAAATAAAGCAGATTAATTTCAATTCAGTTGTTTATTTGGTGTGGGAGTAGTGCTCAAAGTGACTATGAAGAATCTGCATTTCATTTTCATAGGGTTGAAGTATTTATTGATTTCAGCGAAGCAGCTGATCTTTTGTGTTATTATGAGAAGTATTTAGATTTATATATACAAATTTTTATTTATGCATAGATATGCTATATGAAGCAATTTCTAATGAAATAATGAGAATACGCAACATTTACTTCTTTTCAACTGGAAAAACTAAACATTTTTGAAGCATAGAGAACAGCATACCAGTATTTAGAATGTCTGAATAATATTATTATTATTATTATTAAAAAAAATACAGGGGAAGGACTAAAAGTCCTATATAACCCCACAAATACAAAATATACAGGTTAAACTAGTATAACGGTAGCAAGTAAGACGTACAAATAACAAGAAAATTATACATTAAAAAAAATTATGAAAGTATCAAATGCGACAAAACAAAGGGAAATGAAATATTACGAACTATGCAGTGTCCAGTCTATTTTTAAACGTGTTTACATTGTCGGAGCTTACCACTTCCTCAGGTAAATTGTTCCCAGTTAAGAAAACTCTGTTTGATAGAAAGAACTATCGTGCTCTTGATTTAGCAGCAAATTTCTGGGATCAAAATAAGGCGATTTAACTCAACTTACATATAGCCAAATGCATTTAGTGAAGCCAATATTCTGCAACAAAGTTTTTTTTTTCAAAACCAATTTGCGTTACAGCAGAAGGACGCTTGAATAGATGTGAGTGATATTCAATATGACATTCTGGTAGCTGAAACCTGGGTGTCAACACAGATCGGAGAGTAACCCTTTAATTACACAGCCAACAACTCAATTTTTTTTATAGAAACATCCGTTACTAAGACCTTTTCTGTTTTTGTAATTTATATATATGACAAGATTTAGAAAAAAAAATTGAAACTGGATGAGTAGTTCACGTTTTATTGAAATATGTGTAGTTTGCCTGTATGCTGAAAGCCAATAACGAAAAAACTTTCAAGCAGAATACTTTTTCACTGAAATGGATTTTAATATAGATGTTGGATTAAATCGTTTTATTGTCAGCCCCGGAATCGGTACCATACTCACATACTTCGGGGAACCCTGTATAGCAATTTAGAGATCTTGCAGCTGCTTTTCAACTAGTATACAGTATGTTGCTTACCAAAATTGTAATTTTTTTGTGGATGTCTGCAGATCTTATTGCAAATTCTCAGAAAGCGTGAAAGAGATTCCTAGCAAACTTGCAGTATATTTTTAAGCAAAGTTGCAATAAAACTTTGTCATATTATAAGAGCGCTTGCAACAAATATGCATTTAGTGTTAGGATCTGTTCAACAAATGAAGCAGCATTAAAACAACATGGCAGTTTTTTTTAGATGGTTTACAGGAAAATTTTAAGGAAATTTGTAGTACATTTAAACTTCCAAATAAAGTAATAAGCCGAACTTCGAAGGCATCAATATTTCGTTTATGTTTGAACTGTAGAGACTTTGGTAGGGCCACGAATACTATTATCTTCAACAATAGAATCACTTTTGGTTCAATGGCTTGCTCTCATAAACCGTTTCTGAGGAGATTGGAAGTGAGATAATATTGTGCACAATTGCATGATACTGTTGTTAGCTTTTAGTAGTTTATTGAAAAAACAATAATAGGAACGATAACTGCCAATAAAATATCTTTGAGAAACACTGTATAACCAAGAAGCTTCTGAACCAATGTTGATAATTATTACTTATCTTAATAATTTAAGATTAAGATTAAACAAACAAAACGGGCATAGGCCCAATTACATTGTTTGTACTTAACAATATAAAATATTCCACGCGTATATATATATAATAATAAAATGGAATAGATCCCGTCAATCAGAACGGAAGGAGTCTCACTCCCCAACGTTATTTTCCGCATCATACAACTTCAGTATTTGATTTTTAAAAGTTTTGAATGACATTTCAAAAATATTGATATCCGAAGTTATAATAATTTTGTTAGTTATATAAGACATATTAATTATAGGCGAATTCTTTCTTAATTCGGTTCTACAATATGGCAAATACAGGAATGGGCGAGGTCTACAGCCTAATGCAGGAATATAAAGTTTAATCAAGGGCAGCAATGTGGGACAGTCCATTCTGTTGTTTAATAACTTATGTATGAAAAAAATCGACGCCATTTCTCTTCTATCGCTTAATCTGAAAATTCGAAACTGACTCCGCATATTTTGATATTCATGGTAGAGTGGATAACGATTATATTTCTTAAAACATAAATACTTAATATATTTGTTTTGTACGGTTTCAACTTTTTGTTTGTGTACTGCTGCAGCCGGATTCCAGACATTAGAGGCGAATTCTAATTTTGAACGAATTATCGCATTATAAAGCACCTGTATTGGTTTTATGCTTGTAAATTCATAGGTTGTGCGTATTAAGAAACCAAGCGTTTTCAATGATATATTTACAAGCATTTTAATATGTTCATCCTAACTCAAAGTCGAGGTGAAAGTCACGCCCAAGTCTCTAATGTTTTCAACACGTTCTAAGATCGAGTTATTAATTGTGTAATCGACAGTTATATTATTGTTCTTTAAAGTAAATGACATAGTTTTACATTTATTAATATTAAACAACAATTCGTTTTCCAAACTCCATCTTGAAATTGCACAGATATCTTGTAATAATTTACAATCATCCAGTGGGTCAATCTTGTGTAAAATCTATCATTTCTTGTTTCAAGAGCAGTTAGTAAATTTTGTTAAAGCGTGTAAACTACTAAACTGTGTGTAATATATTGTAATGACCCTGCCCTAAATAATAATAAAACATAGGGGTTTTAAAATAAACACTGGAAAGGGAAATTTACGATTTCTGATTATCAAGATTCAATTATGAACCTGCCAAACTCCAGGCAAACTAAAACGGTATACTAAACATTACAACAAGTAACTGGTTTATTATCCTTGTCTTGATTTATCTATTTGCATTAAATTCGGGACTAGTTCCGTAAATATGAGACAATATTGTTTTAGGTCGTAGGTTCATAAAATTTAGGAAAAACTTGGTATGAAAAATAACTAGTTGTATGACATATTTTTCGCGCAAATACACAATTTCATCTGACATTTAGCTAACCTACAAATTTGACGCAACAACAAGATAATCTGTGGTGCACAAGACAGCGTAATTTCAATTCCAAAACCACCAAAATGGCATAGACGCGTCAGGTAAGCATTAATTCCGTGACGTAGCAGCTACTAAGTTCGTTTTGTTTCTAGCTGTGAAGCAACAAGAGAAGCGCGACAGGTTTTTGTTCCATATCCGGCACAAAACTGAAAAATGCGGTGTCATTCCGAATTTTTAAGAGACTCTACTTAAATCACTCCAGCTCTCTACTTTGTATACAGTCTTATCTTGCAAAAATTTTAAAAATTATGGATCTACGCCAAGGCTTTCTCTATGAAAATCTACCTTTATCGGTCACGGGACTAATGGACCTGAAAATTGCTTGCTGGTTGGGATTTCTGCACGCACTGTTTCCTGAATGTCCTCCCTACCCGTAACAGAGGCGTTATTCTCTCAGGGCGAAGTTGCTCGCACAAGGAAATGGGCCCCAAAGTCAATCGCACTTGGACGAATTCTTCTGTTGGCCCATCTGCTCCACCTGGACCTTTCAACACCTGGCAATTTACACCCACAGATACACAGGACACTTGTGAATAACTATATATACAATTGAAGTAACTAAGAACTTTTTTATTTATGATTTTACATAATAATTGGGAAGTTCAATGTGGCCCCCAACACACAATTTTCAAGCTTGTTTAGTTATTAAAAATAAATGACAGTCTGGTCACCTAGCAATTAGATATTCAAATTTTTATAAAGAAAATTAAGATTGATAACATTTTTAACCTTATGGACTACAGTTTTGATGGCATGTCTTTACCTAACCACTAATATTGTCTTTTTCGGTTGCGTTCCCTTTTTATTGCTCTTTGCAATAATTGTTTTGCTAGCACGGTTTCGTTTACCATTCAGCTAATCTGCCCTTTGCTGGCTTATACAGATTTACTACATAACGCTCATGTTCTTTCTGTATTTAATAAATGATTTTGTATTTATTTTTATTTATTTAGCGTATGGCTACATCACAGGTAAGTATTGAGTTAGTTCGCCTCCACGTGGTGTACCCTGGGTAACGCTAAATGAACTAACACAAGAGGCGCCAGACAATCTTCAGATTATCTTTAGATCTCCTGGCAAGAAAATCACATGCGCAACAAAAAAAAGATTTTGTATTATTCTATTCACATTATGGCTGATATTAATAAGCTCAATACCGTCAGTTACAAATTAAATTGCATTAGCCCTTCCGATGATTTATCATATCTGAACTCTGAATGTAATACTTCTAAAACCTGCCTTGTTTCATGCTAACTTCTATCCTTCAAATGATTAGTTATTGCTGCTCACATCAAGTGCACTTATTAATGCAAAGTATTGATAATTTTGCAATAGATAAAATATGTATTTCTGCGCTCATGTTGACCTTATACATTCAGTTAATTAGGCAATCAGAATTTCTATGGGCAGTGAACTATCACAATAGATCAGAGTCAGTCGCAAGTACTCCTCGATACTTTTAAAATGTTTACTAATAGGTAGGTGTCTAATTATGATTTATCTGTTTTAAACTGTTAGAAAACGTGTACCAATCTTTGTCTAGTTATACTCAATACAAATAGCTAAAGTTATTGTAATGCATCCGTAAAGTACATGGCCGTTCAAAGGATTTGTTAAAACGCAAATACTAAAAGCGCTTGGCGCTGCTTAACTACTTTTAGTTTCAATATGTACCTAATCTTTGGAAGAGGTTAGATTAGATCTACGCATATCAAGGCTTGAATGGGAACGACAAAATTCTTAACCATAAACATTCGTTTATCATTACTTGCCTTTAACAATGTTTTTCACAAGCTGTTATTGATTTTAGAGTTTTATGATAAAGATATTAAGTTACATCTTGTAAATGTGTCTCTTAGTTTTTGGTTTATGTCAAACTATGAGGCTTGCGTTGACCAGAACTTGGTCTTAAATCTCACTATTAATATCGAAGTGTCCATGTCTAAAATGTCAAACAATATATTAGCGTTTTGTCATCTTATTACAATTAGTCGAATTGCGTTATTGCTCTTCCAAAATCATACCTTCTTATGCAAAGTAGTGTTTTGTGCTTAAAGCTACGTACTAGAAAAAACTACGAAGCTCTAACCCCTCTTGTAGTTAAATAATCATTTCAATTTTAGTAGGTCTAGGAAACTAGAGCAGACACATATGCACAATGAAAAACGAATATTACTTAACAGCAAGTTTATTTTTTATACGCTGTATGTAAAAGTTGCCAAAATCATTTTCAATGCCTGGTCAAAATATATTTCTAGTAGTATCCAACAGCACCATAATAACCACCATAACCAGCATCGTAGGCGGCTCCATATCCATAGCCGGCATCATAGAATTGGGGCCTAGCCTTGGGAACAGCCATGGCGGCGGCGACGAGGACGGCGACAACGAAGAACAACTAATAAGAAACAGAAATATCAGCAAAAATTTATAAATTATTTAAAAGGGTACTTACAAGTTTGAACATATTGGTGATTGCTTTGTACTAACTGTGGGTACAAACTGTGATTTGCTTTGAAAAGCGCAGACTTTATATAGGGGATCCTAATCTAAATTATGCAGTGAGTGCTCTTCATGAGATGCAAGACTACATTATTTTTTTAGAATGTTTTTGAAAAAGTGGTTATTGTTTTTGCAATGAATCATCTTGTAAAAAGGCGTTTGTGTGTAAATGCTATAACTTTGGTTATGTAAGTTTATAAAACTATTTAAATCGTTCAAGGTTAGACCTACATTCAGGTATTTACATATTTTTATTGCACATCAACTAATTTTGGTGACACATCGTTATCTTTAAAAGCAAACTCACAACTTTTTCCTTGTGTTCAGTAGTAACAATTACTTACTATTTGACTTTATAATTTTGTAACTATAAGGCAAACAGTTCAATATGAATTTGAAAAAGGCTCCCAGCACAAGACCGTCTCTATGCGCTTCTGAGAATTGTAACTAGTAGACGAGGCAATAAATATTTTTTTTAGGATACCCCTCACTGGATAACGGTCTCTTAACTGATCCTACTTTGAAAATTTATACACTTATAATATGAACTTCCTGGTATATAAGTATGATTTATTGAGACCATTTTGACTATTTCTTAATAAATTGTGATAAGCCATAATCCCACTTTATTCCAAGTAAATTTATAAAATTGAGCACCTAAATGACTGTAACTCCAACAGTAGTACCTTTTCTGCTATGAAACTTGAAAGGTGTTTCCAAAAGGTTCCAAAATGTTGGACACACAAGTTTAGAAATGCTTCCTTCAAGTCCGCCGTTGCTAACTATAAGAACACTTAAAATGGCATTCATTTTCAACTAGAATATTTTATTCGTTTAAGCTTACATGGACAACTGTCAATAACTCATGCTCGAAAAGTAAAGAAGACGTTCTGAACTTTCTTGAAAGTAAAAGTTGAGTTAAATTGGACCACGAGGGCGAGCAAGTTATGGAAGTGATCTTTCCTGACTTCCCTAATGGTCATGAGCAAAAGAATACATTTCATTTAGATAATAATTAAATAATGAAAGAAGAAAGAAGTGTTAAAAATAAAATTCATTGAAAATAATCAAAGCTCTAAGATTTTACTGTACCTGTTACATCGTCATTCTTATTCATTTTAATTGTTATAACACCATAAGGAATAGTTCCGAACCCTGTGTTGGTATAACATGGTATATCGAGAGGAAGGCGATTATGGTATATTGCTGTCAGCTACAAGAATGTGTCATACGTAATTGATATTCAATAAAAACACATGTAAGCCGTTTTTTATCAGATGTAGATCTAACCTTGAATCCTTTAAATATTCTCGAAAAGTTACATAACCAAAATTACCGTATTCTAACGCAAACGCCTTTTTACAATATAACGCTTTTTTAAAAGCGATCAGTGTTGGATCCCGTGATGAGCTTCGACTGCATAATGTGGAGCATTACTCACTATATAAACTTTTCGGTTTTCAAACCAAAGCATAGTACCCACGGTCAGTACAAAGCAATCACCAAAATGTTTAAGCTTGTAAGTATCTTTTTAACTCAATTTTCGAATTGTGTTAATATTTCTCTTCTGTAATAGTTGTTCTTCGTTGTCGCCGTCCTCGTCGCCGCCGCTATGGCTGTCCCCAAGGCCAAGCCCCAATTCTATGATGCAGGCTATGGCTATGGAGCCGCCTACGATGGTGGATATGGTGGTTATTATGGTGGCATTGGATATTACTGAAGCAGCATGTCGATCTGGCTCACACTCGAATTATTTTTGGCAAATTTTTGTTTAAAATCTATAAAAATATGAAGAATAAAGTTGGTTTATTTTGACTTTGTTGATTTATTTGACATGGGAATACTGCAGCTCTGGGAGAGATTACCCACCATCCTTATTCTCTTTTCAAATGGTTGCCTTAGATGTTGATTTCAGCGCAGCAGCTGCTTTTGTGTTTTATTATGCAAAATATTTTGATTTATACAGGGTGCCTAGAAATAAGCAAAGAAAAAGCCCATAAAAGATTAACTCTTTATTTACAAAACCCATAACTCTTAAAAAAACATGTATTACCTAAATTTTTTCTGTTTTTAATTTTTATATGTAATACGATTTAGACAGAAAAAAATCAATGTATGTGACTGCGTCCTTTTTTGTTGAAAATAGTTGAAATGTGGTTGCCTATACGTTGCCTATGCAGGTATCGAATACAAAAGAGGCAGTTCCTCGTACTGATATATCTATTTACGTAATTCTGAATTTACATTATAAAATAAATGTTTATCAGCTATTTCAATAGCAAATCTGCCACTTGATCACGTTGGGCCCTTGGTAAAATGGTAATTATAGATGCATGTTTAGCACACACAAATATTCAAAGTTTAAAGTACCTAGAAAATACACATTGAACGTTAATGCATCAATCAGTCCGGCATAGACCAGACTTTTTCAATATACTAAAAATTTCAATAGGGTTATTTTGCACTTCACTTTAATACCCTTTAAGTTGTTGCAAAATATTAAGTAATCTGTAAGGTGTTCGCTTATCTATCGCCTCTAATGTTCATAAAATCAACTGATGCGTCCTTCATTCCTCACAGGCTCTGTAATGGAGGAAGCCGACTCGCACAAGAACGTACTTCAACGTAGTTCAACGTACTTTCTTCTTAGTTATAAGCAATCAGAAGGTGAATGCTTGATTGTAAGTATAACAATGTCCTACTGCAATAGTATGCGAGGAGGTGTTGGATTATACACACGCGTTTGATTTTTCTATATTCCATACATATAACCAAGTATTGAGGAACAGTAAAGATGATATTCATGGCCACTAAAATTTCCGGTTTCCACATACAGTGGGAATACGCACAAATGTCCACCTTTTGCAAATATCTTCCGGAAGCCCCATCAATTATTAAACAAAATACCAATTTGTTGAGCTTTATCACTACAAATAGATAAAATAACCCTATAATTGCCTAGCCGAATATGAAGGTGTCTATGCATCTGCACCCGGTCCTATGACAACTCAAATATCTAGCCTAACGACATAAATTTGACAACAGTAAATTCGACAACAGAACAAAATCCATTAGAACGTATCTAAAAATGTCGCTACGAAACATTGTGCATATATATGGCTAGATGTTAAATCGGGCATTACGCTCTAGCAGACTGTCAACTGCGGTCTCGCCCGTTGTATTAGAGTCACAGCGTTTACCACACCAAACCTCATTTTTATAACCTTCAAACGTCAAAAGTCAGCAGTTAAATTAAATAGGAGGGTATGCATATTATCGGAGCTAGATAATTAAAATATTACTTTCCTAGGGCTAATCTCAATCTAGAGACATAACACACTACTTAAAAAAAGATGCTACGAGCACTCTTGCAAATTTTACGTCTGCCCCAAATCCAACTTCCACAAAGGCGGACAAAATCTTATATCTGCTCATATCGGAATTGATTTCTACAGCTGAAGAAATAGATTTTTTGCACTACTAGTCTCAGAACGCACCGTTATTGGTCTATCTTTAGGTCGTGAAGTTGATTTTCTCCACCACGGGAGAGAAAGTAAAATAAACAATTTTCACCGTGGTAACTAATAAATTGCTAAGTTACCAAATATGACTATTTTAATTTTGACGTTTTAAAGAGCTGTATTGTCAGGTTGACAGTTAAAATATTTTCGAAATTTGTTGGGAATTTAGGTATTAACAAAGAGCATATTGCTCTTTGGTATTAAGCTGTTTGGTAGTGCAAAAAATAGTATATACATCGCGGTAGCGAATCGTCTTATAACCTTCGCGCTTTAGATACTTCGCGCTGCGCGCTCAGTATCTAATATGAGCTCAGGTTATAATACTGCGCTTCGCTACCTTGATGTATAATATACTATTTTTAATTGGCTTTTTATTGAATATCAGTTGTTTAGACAAAGAACATCTTGGTTGTTTTCCTTCCGTTTTAGAGACTTCAATGTGATATGAACACTTTTGAGATGTAGGTAAGCCGAAAAATTTCAAAAATTCATCTGCTTATGCATATTCCTAGGTATGGAATGAGGTGCCCTAAATTAATAATGAGTTAACAGTTTTTTATTATCTGTTTGTATTAAACGTTTGAGGCAATCTTTGCCTTTAATCTCTCGAGTTAAGATTCTTTCTGTTAAAGCAATCTGCGATTTATATTTAGGTACTATACAAGAAGAAATATAGTCGCCATCTTCATTTCTAAAAAAAATATCAGTTATTGTGCTAAATAAGTCAACAGAATAGAAATTGATCAACTTTATTTTTCACATTTTAATAAATTTTAAACAAGGATTTGTCAAAAAAAAGTTTTAGTGCCAGCCAGGTCGAGATGTTGCTTTAGTAATATCCAATTCCACCGTAATAACCACCATATCCACCATCGTAGGCGGCTCCATAGCCGTAGCCTGCATCATAGAATTGAGGCTTGGCCTTGGGGACGGCCATGGCGGCGGCGACAAGGACGGCGACAACGAAGAACAACTAATAGAAAACGAAAATATCAGCAAAACTTAAAAAACAGGCTGAAAGAGTACTTACAAGCTTGAACATTTTGGCGGTTGCTTTGTAGTGGTTGTCGGTACAAAGTATGATTTGATTTGACATCCCAAGAGCTTATATAGGGAACGCTACTCTAAATTATGCAGTTGAGGAGCATTGTGAGACAAGAAAATTCAAATTTTTGTAAAAACTGCTTCAAAAAGTGGTTTACTGTTTTTACAGTAAACTGGAGTATCTGTTTCCATACAGCAGTATTGATTATGTAACGTTTCTGGAGTATTTAAAACTTTGAAGGTTACAAAGGAATTTGTTAAAAAATCAAGCTAGGTGCATATAATATACCGATGGTAACGCATACAAATTTCAAGAGCAAGAAGTGATTTATATAATGTAATTATTATTTGCCAAATAATTTTCTTTTTATCCGTCAATGTTACTAAATTCCTGCCTCCCATTGCTGTTTTTATTGTTTCCAACCACTCTGTTCTTTCTTTCTTTCGGGGAGATCCCATTTTAATACCTTTTTTCTTTCTTCTTTCATACCCCTCATGGGATCATACCCCTTTAAGTGATTTTCTTTTATTGTGTCGGTTTTTGTGTAGCTGCATACTTTTCTCTTGGTATGTGTTCACTTCTGACATGATCGCATAGGCTCAGACTACAGCATCTTCGAAAATAATTGACCTTCCGAGATTTATTTAGATCTACTCGTTTCAGGGTCCCTGGATGACGAAAAACAAGCATTCTCAATTTCGTCTGTCTGTCTATCTGTCTGCCTGTTGCCGGTATAGCTCAAAAACTATTTTGGAGCAAGACTATATTTTGTATGCGGATTACATGACAACTTGCCATGAAGCCGAGAAAATTTTGTTCAAATATATACAGGGTGAGCACCTTTAAAAATAAAACTTTGCCTATTTGTGATTTAACTGAGGAATAGATAAACGTGATAATTTGCACATAGCTCAAGCTTTACCTTTGGCCCTAATTGTTGTAAAAATACAAAATTGGGCGGCAATAAGCTCTTGAATGTAATACAGTCGCTGCTCGGCGATATGAGTCCAAGCAGGATGCGATCGATTGGTACGCTACGCTCGGTCTGCTTGAGTCAAATTGAAATGCCTGTGGCCTGCAATACTGTTTTTATTTAAAAATTGATGTAATTTGCATTACCAAGCGTTTCCTCTTATTTTCCTATTATTTTAATATTATTAGGAACGATAAGATATTTTTACTCTAGTTGTCTTTGATTTTCAAAGTATTTAGTGTCACAACTTTCACTTGCGATGGAAGTTCTGAGTAAAACCCTTTACAGATGTTTTACTTTGTTTTATTGTACTGAATGTAGTGTTCGTATTGCCTGCTTTCCTTTAGTTATTTTTTTTTATTATAACCTTATCATCTCTTCCATAATTTGTCCCTGTGACTCCTAGATATTCATACTCGTTTGCGTATTCTATCCCACCTTTATCTATGCTGATGTCTTCCTCTTTCCCCCTCAATCTACCTATTTCGATTTTAAATCCAAACCCGACTTGGTATGCTATGCAACCAAATTATTTAGCGGGTAAGCTATATCCTGTTGATCATCTGCACCACTTGATCAAGAGAATAATATATTGTGTAGTTCATGGTATTCAATTTCTATGCCTTTCGGTTGGCATTTCCTGGTTCATTTGCTAATTATGTAACTCTAACTTTTGCAGCCAACCTTATTGATACATTAAAAATTTATTTAATTCGTACATCGCGTGATCGAGCGTTACATCTATTCGACGCTCGAACTGGTGATAACAAATCACGTACCCTCTATGCGCGAAAGCACAAAGTAACAATCATGACGCTGTCTCCCACTTAATATTACACAGAGCCACTATACCCATAAAGCTGCCATAAGAGTATATAAGAAGACTCCGCAACCATTTTAAATCATTTGAGTCCAGCGGTCCCTACCACCCGTCCGACTTGAGTCTCTGGACTTCCCTTTCTTTAAAGCCCCTCCTGGCGTTAGAATGTGGCGGTGTCTCTCTGTCTAATAACATCTCCACCAGAACCCCAACCTGTGCGTTCGAATGTGGCAGTGTTTCTCTGTGTTCTCACACATTGTTTGTTAATTCAAAGCCTCACGTCCCCGACAATACCGTAGGCGGCAAGAATATTCTAACCTATTAATAACAATACCTGTAGGAACCATATTGCACATCACGCACGAAGTCGACACGAACAATATAACCGCATTAATTATCTTACCTGGAGGTCAGCATCAAACGTCCAACGACGTCTTCCTGGAGCCCAAAGGCAAATTAGGCCACTCGAGCTTGAGCGTCGAGGTCTCCGGCTCTAGCGAATTTCACCAGGTACAAATTCACGACGCAGTCACGTTGGGAGTAACTCATCTTCGCCACCAGACAAATCACGCACCAACCCCACAAATACACCGCCCCAGGAGTCATAGGTATAATGTAATTGGTATATTTTATAGGTGTGTTTATAATTGCCCAGACCGTGAACAAAACTGAAGTTCCCATAGGCCACGCCCACCCCGTCAGCGCAGTGACTATACTTCGCTCCAGGTCAAATGCCGCCGTCACCGACACTTACGTGCTGACGGTGTTGCAGTTCAACAAGGGGCCAAAGAAACATGTCCGCAGAGGAACTTGTTAATTTTATTGATATACATTTTCTTTTTCTAAAAAGTACCGATTATTTTGTACATATAGTTAGAAATAATATAATCTTGATAAATATATTGTGTTTTTCTGACTACATATTTTTGAGTGAACATTTCCTTTGATTGAGCTACTCTAGATAGAAATTAATCACACGTTTGAGACTTTCCTAAGTCAATGGTTGTCATAAATTACCATAAAGACTAAAGTTAAATTCGGATGGGCAAAACGTTACAGTTACCGTTTGAAGATATGTTTGAAAGAGTTGTTGATGAACCTTACCCTTGTTTTAGTTCTTTTGTAGGCGTGAATGGTTGAGGCAGAACATTTTTTGCTTTCATATATATTTTGTACAGTCTTTTTACTGCGTTATTTACATGTTGTAGAAATATTATTATTATTTTATAAGGTTTCCTATAATTTGTTAAGGGGTACCTACAAAGCCGTATGTCTTTTTAAGGTAAATAAAAGTTACGTGTAATTATGTTTCTTGCGCTAACTTCTTTTCTACTGCTGTTTTTAGATAAAGATATTATATATAGTAAAATCATGAGTGATTAACATTTGTTGGAAAGATTTATAGTTTATGATGTTAGTTGCTTAACAATTAAATTAATGAAAATTTAGGAGTGCGTAGCGCCAGCGACTTTTTTCTAAGAATTTGTTCGAGTTCTATTAACTTCTAGGAATGATCTGTGGTTGGAAAATTAAACAAATAAATTAATGAGGCGAGTCAAATTTGACAAACAATGTCGTAGCGGCAGGAAAGATTTAGTGTTAGTTATACAATGCTGCGAACAGTGAATTGGTGCTGAAGGCTTCATATGATTGCTACCGAATTCAGTCAGAATTTCGGACTCTGGCCGCTATGCACAGTTCGCTTCTCGAGCTGCGTACCTAAACGATGATTTTTCAACCACGGAGCTAATGTTAATCGCCACCGCCTGTTGTTCTTGCTAGTAGAGTTATGTGCTACCTTAATTTTAGTAGTTATGATCACCAGAATTATAACCGTATTGTTGCATTTATGACTTTATATTTGATTATCACTTATACGCCATCCCGGGTTGTATGCCATTTTCCCAGACACCCAACAGATGAGCACTTCAATTTCTGGAACATTCTAAGCAAAATCTAAAATCCAAATCCTTTTCGTCTTCAAATCTTGAAACCATGATCCATGCTTCCTTCGAGGAATTTAATTACAAATCATAGGTTGACTTAAGGCGTTCATCTTACAACAGTAGTCGCTATTAACAGTGACCAACGAAATCATGTAACGGTAATACGCTTACTTCCTTAAGATGTATGAGCTCTGGGATCGAGTATCAAGTAGAGCTCTTACTATACTTTCCTTTGGTATTACCCCTTAAATTCACAAAATTAATGTTTGCAAAACAACTTCGGTCGAGAATGACTGAGAAGTTAAATTGGAGTCCTTTACTTATTTCTCATTAATTTTCCACATTTTCGTACAAGTCTGAAGGGAACAACTTTTTCTTAGTATATTGGATTACTAACTTGAGTAATTTTTTCCCATAGACTTCTACCAGCAACTATCCCCTTCCTTTCCAAAATCGAAATTTCTTACATTCAATATCTTTTGGGTAATTTCCAGCAGTAGAACTGTAGCTGTCAAATATTTCACGTGCACGAATTAAATGTTGAAGTTATCCTTGCCCTCATACTCATATATTTTTTATTTGGCACTGGAAACATAGCCATTCATTTAAACTGGAGCTCTCGTCGACACGTCTTCCCGAGTCTGTCCGTCTTCTTTAGTCAATCATCACATTGGAATAATCAAATACTTAATCTAATCAAGCTCTTACAAAATTTGCAGATTGATATTTACGTCTGTAAAGGATTTGAAGTGACAGGTCGATTATCAGTTATAAGCCCCAGATTTAGGCAGTAGTGATTTCTTGTTTTGTTTTAAAATCTGACACAATTTTGAAACAACAGAGATTTTTCGACGAAAAAGGAGCATGAATAGACTTCGTTGATTCACTTCTATACTCAAAATAACAATATAACGAGATTGCAGCAGGAAAACTTCATTACGAAAGGTTTGTTAAACTCTACGAAGAATAAATAAATATTTATTTTAATTAGTCGATGGCTCTTCATTGTCATTACACATACTGTCTGACCTACGTTAGTGTGTTTATATACTATATAATATTTTGTTAATCTGCTACTTGTACGAAACTATCGTTGAAAAGAATTGTTGCGCATTCCTACCTCCGAAGGTACTTGAGAGTCGAAGAGTCAAAGCTGGACTACTGGGAAATGCGTAATAAAAGAATGATACATTTAAATTAATAAATATACATATAATGTACATCGACGCCTATAATTGGCCTAGCGGTTGTTGGCTGAGTACCACAATAAAATAAAATTTAAAACAAATAATAAACTACTCTGGGAAAGGAGTCCTACTGATTTATTAGTTCCTGACATTAAAGTGCTTAACTATCCAGCTGCATGAGAAGTCAATTGCAATACAATTTGAAAAAAATCTGATAAATGGTTAAATCAAGTAATATAAATCAGAAGTAGACGAAGTAACTGTTTTTACTTGAAAATTAAATGCGTTCCCATTGATGTATACTTAGCATTGTTACATAGATTTTTGAAAAAGTCTGGTTCTAACTTTGGAAGTTTTAAATACTACAGAAAAGTTACATAATCAAAACTGTCGTAGTTAAACATATACTCCAGTTTACTGTAAAAACTATAAACCACTTTTTAATGTAGTTTTTACAAAAATTTGAATTTGCGTCTCTCACAATGTGTGTCAACTGCATAATTTACAGCTGTAGGGATTCCAAAGCCAATTATACTTTGTCGCTACAAAACAACCACAAAAATGTTCAAGCTGGTAAGTACACTCTCAAATGTATTTTAATTTGTTGCTAATAGTTATTCTCTGTAATAGTTGTTCGTCGTTGTCGCCGTCCCCAAGGCCAAGCCCCAATTCTATGACGCAGGCTATGGTTATGGAGGCGCCTATGATGGTGGATATGGTGGTTATTATGGTGGTCTTGGATATTATTAAAGCATGTCGACTTGGTTGGATTATTTTTGAAGAACATTTGCTTAAGATCAATAAAAAATAAACAATAAAGTTGATTAAGTTTGAGCGTGTTGATTTATTTGGCATATTTAGTAGTGCTGGAGAACGAAATTATGAATCCAAATATGGTTGTTCCTTCCTGAAAGAGTTGCAGATTTACAGATTTTCACGGCAGCTGCTCTTTTGCTTCATATATTGTGTTTAAATTAAAAGTATAACGATTACAGACATAAAAACCTATTTTTCCTGATTTTCAACGAGTTTGAAATAAGTTGTTCAGGAAAATTGTAATAATTTTTGTGAATGTCCAGAGATTTTGCTGGGAATTTTTAGCAAGTCACAGAAAGTTTGCAACAAATTCGTATCAAGTTTGCAGTTACCAATATTTAGCCACTATTGATCAGTTTCATAATATGTTTTACAAAATATTGCATATATTTAAAAAAAATGTCATTAAGTTTTTGACAAATCTATAGAGGGTTTCTAGAAAGTTGTGTAGCAAAATTGCGGTACATAATCACTATACCTATAGCGTTTATTTTTTTAGAAAACTGAAATTGCAGCAGTATTTTAAAATAAAGTAAAGAATTAAAGCAAGAATTTATTTAAATAACTTGCTACAAATTGTTGTAAGGTACGCAATGAGTAGTTAGTGTTAGCAGAAATTTTCAATAAATTCCCTAAATTGTATTTATAAGATTTATCAGCAGCGAATATGAAAAGCTTTATTGAATTTTAAACACAATTTTTAGTAAATTTGTAAATAGCTTTCAGAAAGTTTGCTGTTAACTTTTAGGCAGATTGTTGCAGACTTTTACCATAGTTTCAATTTGACAATATTCAACTTCAACAATAATAGCAATCCCAGTATGATACAACTGTGAAATTACAACTTTCAGTTTCCTAGAAAAAATTTCGCTAAGAAAAAATGAGATATGGAGCTGTAATTTCATGGAAAGATGAATTACTCATGTAAGAAGTAAAAAAGCCTCTGCAGTAAATAGGCAATGAAATAAAGGCAAACGATTACATATGAGGTGCAACTGAGATGATTTTTTTTTACAACAGAACGACTAATTTTCTTAAATTTGCGTAGACTCTACACAGCTGAAGAGATATTTTGCACCAGAATCGATTTTTGTATCCTCATTTCCGATCTTACAGTGATTCGCCGCAACGAGAAAAATCACGCTTCGCATAAGGAATCAACTACAGCTGGGACCTAAACTCATAAGAATACTAGCTACTAGTGAGGTAAAAATCATAACCACTAATGAAGTAAAAACCATTTCACTCACTACTGTATTGTTGGTAGCATTGTCAAGCCATGTCAAATTCGAGATTTGCAGGTTAGGTTTTGTGTCAGTCTGTGTCAAATAACAAACAAAACCTAAGCTAGTAACTCGAATTTGATGTAGACTGGCAATACACTTCAGTGTTGCCAAAGGTATAAGGCGAAACATAGGCGACTCTAATGATTAGACATTTATTTGATTTCTTGGTACTTTAGCTGACTTACACTTAATTTTTCATATTGACTTTTCACAGCTGCTAATATTTATGTGTTTTAGATATTTATTGAATTGTTGGATAATAGCTATTTGTGCAACAAGTGCTAAAAGTGGAAGTTTAAGCACGAGATATAAAAATTATAAAACGAAGCCGAACATGTCTCGTGCATAAACACATTTAGCACGAGTTTGCACACAATATCTTTTTACGGCCTTAAATTAACCGTTATTAATCCATAAATGTTGATTTAACAATGGTTTGCAGTTATGACAGTTATACTTTATGTCATAGTAAAGAAATGGCCGTGACGGCGCAGGTGACTGTTTTTGCAGTCGCTAGCTGTCAAAGTTAGTTATCAAAAGCAATTATAATAGTACATCTTTTACTTTACTCATTACATAATGTCTTAATTATTTAAAAAACACTTTACCTCGAACGGAAGAAGTAACTAGAATAACTTTATAACCTCACTTCCTGTTTAAAATTCTAAATTCAACACTCGCCGTTTACTTTTAGCGCATGTGCTAAAAGTAAACAGCTGCTTTCACTTTTAACAAGCTGATTTATAAAACGCCATTTTTAGTGAAACAAGCTAGTGCTAAAAGGCCTACTTTTAGTAGTGGTCGTAGAAAAAATGTTTTAAGGCACGCGTGTGTTATTACAAATGATTCACTCGAGAAACGACCCTTCTCAGCCTGGCGGCCCCGAACATTTCTTTCGTGGATTATTTGTAGTATAACTCATTTATACCATAAATAACGATTATATTTAAGGTAGAAATAAATACATAATTTACGCTTCTGCTATCCAAAAATACTTCGTCAATTACCCTACAACCAAGATATTCTATTTCTGTGCAAAATGTTTTAAGTTTCTTTTTGTAAAAAATACAGAAAGTACGTTAACATTAGATTTTGAAACCCTGTGAAGAAATGTTCTTGTAATTTATCCATGTTTTATAGCAACAGGTCAATACATAGTATATTTACTTAAACAGCGTTGTCACATTTTTGCTAACGAAGTAAATATTTTACCGATATACGGGCGAGTAGAAATAAATATAAGAAAACGTAAAAAATACGGACTGTCCGGAAGAACAAGTGAAAAATATGAGCGCTGAAACAGCGAGAACCGGAAGAAGAGAGAAAACAAAAGTACCAAAGAGTTCAAAACAGTGACTGAAAATAGCAGCACGGCGAATAAATTTGAAATAAACCAAAAATAACACAAAACACAATCGAATTAAAATAAGCGACAAAGAATCTAAACAAAAAATGAGATGAACAAATTGGGAAGCAAGGTGACAGTAATTTAAGAAAGGGATACAGTTGCTAAAAGAATTAACAGAGAAAGAGGAAAGAAGGGAGAGACTAAACAACAACTGAAAGGAATAATAATCCCAAAACGTATGGAAGAAGAAGGATTTGAGCATAATTTCTAGATGAAAGAGAACTAATAAAAGCGTACACGATTAATAAATAGTAACAACTAACAATGGTGATAGCAGAAGTGGAAATTTAGTAAAACAAACAAGAAATAATATACAGCTAAGAAGAAATTACAGAGGACCAAAATGCACAGGGATAATAACCTAACAGTGATGGAATTCAAGACGAAGAAAGCGTAAATGTTAACTAGAACAAAGTGATAATTAAAGAATAAGAGTAGAAATGTAATTACGGAGGTGGTAGAAACGACATGAAAAATCCAAAAAGCTAAACAAAAGCTAGCAGTCTTGGAAATTAAAAACGACAAACAATCTAAAAACGATACGTGCAACGGAAAAGTGTATGAATGGGGTCAAAGGAGTATTCAGAGAGTATTGTATACAGAAGAAAACGAGAAGAGTGAAACAAAATAACAGGTATTTATAGAAACATGGAACGTTAGTGAGACTTATAAGGAAAGACGATAAAATTGGCAACAGAAATACAAAAATTAGAACTGAATATAGTAACACTACAAGACACAAGACAAAAAACACCGAGGTAGTGCAAATAAAAACTTATTTTTTTAATGGAAAAAATGACAACTGACCATTAGAAACGGGCTTTATGATAAGCAAGGGATTAAGAGCCAAAGTTGTCAACTTTAAAGAAGTAACAGAACCGACATAAATGTGAAGGAAGAATGCTATAAAATATGATTCAAATCCTGGCCATGATCTAGAAATAGTACTATGTGAACCTAAGGTACAAATTGAAAGAAAAGAAACCTTCAGATCCACAAACAAGTACAGTGATAAGCTAATAAATTTTATAATCTCCAATATCACGGAAGCAGAAAAGAAGAAGAAAGCAGGAAGAAGACTGGACGGGTCACAGCAGGAAATAAAATAACAAAAATATACCGCTGAAATACCGAGTAAAGTAAGGTCTGTTGAGCAGAAAAGCAGTCAGAAAATAACGGGAAAAAATACAAAAACAAATTCAAATGTCGAAAAACAAATAGAAGGGCAACAAAAAAATGGTTCTGCTAAGTGTGTGAATGAGATCTAAATGACAGAAATGAGTAATATTGAAGATGTTGGGAGAAGGAAGGAGAACAAGGAGAAAAGTGTCAAATACTTAATAGCCTGGTGGCTATGGCTAGTTGGAGAGCAATAAAGAATATAGCAGCACATAAAAATTTACATACAACCCAAAATTCAAGGCAACTTTATCTAACTCGTTTTTAATCATTCTCTATACATACATTTAATATAAATAATTTAAACAATACGTTGTCATATAAAAGAACATGTTTGGCCTATGCGTGGTAATAGATAAAGCGTTCAAATATAATTAAAATTTCAAGGCGCCATTTATAGATTGCAGACGTTCTTAGGAGGGTCGCACTCATAATTTCTGCAAACTAATAGATCAAGTACACCATGGAAATCATACTTGCCATGAAACAAGTGTTTGTTGGTTTCTAGTTTGCCAGTTCAAATTTAGTTTTGATACTTGCAACGGTTATTATACAAATTAATTTTATAAGTGTTGTGCAGCAAAAATTAATTCAGGAGATAAAATGATTTACTACGACCTTGAAAGCTTTCTCTCTTCGAAAGAAAACTTTGTGCGATTTTGTGGTTCAATAAATTTAAACTTCAAGGAGTTTCACTCGGCGACGATTTTCGCGAAAGAAGACTAATTTCAGCAATTACCGAAGCAAACATAGACGCCGTGAGAAGAACGATTCAGGGGGACAATGCACTGACATATAGAATTAATATGATCACCTTGGGTGTTGGCATGACTGCCACAAGATTTTACATAATGATTTGAGCGTAAAAAAGGATGTTGTCGGTAGATATCACACAGTTTAACAGAAGCACAAAGACAACAGTGTGTGGAATGGTGTAAGAAAACTCTTAAGAAATATGATGAAACAGAACATAACTGGTGACGAAAGCTCGATATATGCATTTGAACCCGAATCTACACGACAGTCTGCACAATGGGTGTTTCCAAGAGATCTTAATCCAGTTAAAGTAACTCAATGTCGAAGTATTTGTAAGCAATTATTGCTTGCTTTTTTCTAAATCAGGTCCTATCACAACAACTATCATTCTTGAAAATAAGCATACGGTTTTTCAAAAATCTCGTTTACGACGCCTAAGAAGTGAGATCGTTCTGCACCATGAGAATGCTTCACGTCATACCGAACGGCAAACAAAAGAAATTTTATAGGCTTCCGGGTTAAAATTGCTAAGTCACCCCCATACAGTCCCGACCTAGCATCTTTTATTTCCTCGATTAAAGAATGAAATGCAAGGTGTGAATTTTGGAACTCCGAAGATGTTGCGGAAACCTTCCGAAAACTTTTTTTGCAAGTGACTCAAGAAGAGTGGAATTTTTGTTTTGAAAATTGCTTTGTGGAAAAACAATAATAAATATAGTTTTTAGCTACAAATCTTTGTTGTATTAGATGTAGAAATTTACGGTGCTATCCTCTAATCCTAATGCATGCAAATCAACACATATACAAGCATACGTATTAATCCTATGGAGTGCCATACCAATGTTAAACTATAGGTTTGAACATTATACGTGAGTAGAAGCAAGTAATTGCATATTCTTGAAGCCGTTTTATTTAAATTGAGTTGTTTCTTACAAATCGTGTTCAATAATAAGCTTCATTCTCTCACAATCGGTAAAATAAAATAAACTGCTTTCGCAAAAATGTGGCAAAGCTGCTTTAGAAAGTATACTATGAATTGGGCTGTTGCTATGAAACATGGTGTATTATGTGTCGGAAACCTTATTCGCTAGATGTTTTTAATGTTTTACAAAAAGAAACTTGCAATATTTTGGATATAAATCGAATTTTTTAGTTGCAGTTGTAATGTAGCATGCTGTGAGAATGCTTAATTATTTTCAATTAATATCAAGATATCAAAAGGATATCATGTGATAGCAAGTGTAAGAGAATAACGGGTGGCAGTAAATATTAGCAACCAAGAGGTTGTTTACAAGAGTTGAAAAGTTTCTATAATTTAAAGAATCTCAGTCAAAATATTCACATTGAAGGTCTAATAATACCTTTAATTGTGAGGATATAATTCAAATTTGATACGTGTTAGTAAGAATAGTCTTCTGCGTGATCAAATACTGACCAAGGGGTCAATATTATTCTTCACATAGTGAGTTGGAGATTTATAGAAGCCATTTCAAGTGGTCATTGGTGTACAAGCTATCAGTTTAGTGAGTGTTTGTGTGTGGCATGCTGCAATACCGTTTTAAGAAAATATTAAACGGTCAAGTCTGTCTACAACGAGCTTTTATGGGTCCTCATCATCTCCAAGTAGGTGTTTAACGACTTTGATCAGTGTGAAACTGATATTAGAACCACATCGCAAGTACGAGTTCGGCTGTTGAAGGTTAGTGTATTATAGTAACAGTTTGGATACGGCAAATTTAGAATTTAAAACTTGTATTTAGATTTAGAGAATCTTAGAATATTAAGTTTTCTAAATTAATATTGTGATTTGAGTACTCGACGGTTTCGACCTTTATAATTAGAAATTTATCATTTTGGTCTAGTGATTTTTTAAAAAAGTATTTAACCTCATTTACTGGAACTTTCATTTAATTAAATAATTTTGACAACTTTAATCTGACTATTAATTTGTAATGTCAATTCAAACGTTTAATACACTATAACAGTTAATTAGATTCAAACTCAACTACTAAGAGTGTGATTTAAATAATCAAATTGATATTCATTTGGTCATTCAAAGTACAATTCATTAATACAGTTTATATTTGACATTAACTCATTCAGCTGGGAAGTAAAGAGAGTCTCAATTGCTAAATAAGCTGGCTAGCCGAGGTATATTTAAACATGACATAATTTCAAAGTCAATTATGAAAGTATGAGATATGTCAATATATGATTCAGTTGAAAGCAACAAGGTAAGTGAGAATTATATATATTATTATTGATATTACTTCTGTGAATTAAGTAAACAAGGTAGATATCACTAGTTTTTATTATACAAAAAAACTCCTACAAAAGGGGTTGTGTAATACAGTGTAATTGGCGAGGTATTTTTGGGTAGTATAAACTTGAACCATGTACTTGTTTCTACGTCAAATATAAAAAAAATGTAGACGCAGCTGCTAATCGTGACAAACCACCTATTCGAGTTTAATGTAAAAGATTCTGTAAAAGGCTTTACCCAGAACTTACCTCGTCGACATTGTGACACTAAATCAAATTAAGTTAAGAGTAAAGATAGATATCTTCACGTTTCTAATAAATTAAATTAATTATCAAATAAAAAAAAGCGTTACCGATGGTCGAATTCGAACGGCAGGCGGACCGCGTATGCAGTCCCAACGTTTTGTTGAATACTGCAAGGAAACGGGCTATTTCTACCTGAGCTACGGAACACCGACCCTTCGAATTCCTGCGTTGCAGCTGTATTAAATAACGCACTATTTGTTGCTCCTTCTTTTACAACATTTATTCTGTATTTATTGGGGCCCATTTTTAGTAAGAATAAAGCCTGCGTGATGTACAAATTATTACTTGTATTTATTGCTAAGTTAAATAAAAAATAAACAACATTTTATTGTTTTAAG
Source organism: Agriotes lineatus (assembly GCA_940337035.1). Lineage (NCBI taxonomy): Eukaryota > Metazoa > Arthropoda > Insecta > Coleoptera > Elateridae > Agriotes > Agriotes lineatus. The sequence goes on from OW679199.1 coordinate 26,210,832, forward strand.
GTGCTCACCCTGTATATATTTATCTGAAATTTTATCGGTTTTATGCCAGGTAGATATATATAATGTGTATGTAAAATATTGTCTTCCTTCGACAAATAATTTTTGAGTTATACCGCCTACAAGCAGACAGACAAACTGGTGGAATTGAGAAAACCTGTTTTTCGACATTTAGAGACCCTGAAACGTGAAGATCAGGAGAAATCTCGAAAGGTGATTTTTTCGCGATTATAATACTTCCATCGTCTTTTAGACCAGGGAAGTAAATAAATATATTCAAATTTTTTATTAGTTCCTGAAGCCCTGTGGCGTATTGCACATACAGTGCGCTATTTTTTTACTACCTTGTATATATATTTAGCAAGATATTAAATATATGGCCGTCTATAGTTAATCATACTTTATTTAGGTAAGTCCGTCTACAAAATTAAATACGACTCAATCGGTTTGTATAAAGTTCATATCAACATTAGTTGAATCATTACAGTTTTAAACATGCCTGTTACTTCTAGCTAATTTGTGTGCAAAAAATATCACCAGAGGTATTTGATGTGCACTTGCTAAAAAGATCTTTTAGCAAAATGCATTCTAACCTTGAAAGCTTTAAATGTTCTAGAAATATTACGTAATCAACATTGTTGTATTTAAACAGATACTCCGGCTACTGTGAAAACAAAACCACTTTTTGAAGCATTTTTTTTTCAGAAATATAAATTTGTGTGTCACAATTCGCCTCCACTGCATAAATTGGAGCTGTATTCCCTATATAAGCTCTTGGACTGCTAAAACAAATCATACTTTGTACCCACAATCACTACAAAGCAACCACCAAAATGTTTAAACTGGTAAGTACACTCTCAAATTATATTTAAATGTTTGCTGACACCTATTTTCTCTAATAGTTGTTCTTCGTTGTCGCCGTCCTCGTCGCCGCCGCCATGGCCGCCCCCGGACCCAGGCCCCAATTCTATGATGCAGGCTACGGTTATGGAGCCGCCTACGATGGTGGATATGGTGGTTATTATGGTGGAATTGGATATTATTAGAACTACATCTCGACCTGGCTGACACTTACATTGTTTTGGAGAATTTTTATATAAAATCTATCAAATATGAAAAATAAATTTGATTAATTCTCATTTTGTTGTTTTATTTGGAACAGCAACTGTTGTGAGTACTTTCTAGTATTATGAAATATCATTGGAAGACATTATAACGGGGTAGCTACTGTTCACTTTTTTGTGTGAGATAAAATAAGGTAATAACAATTTTCAAACTCGAGATTTTTGCCGAAATGTCTGTTTTCGTGTTTTCTGATTCAGAAAAACCGTATTTCAGAGTGATGTCGGAGATCTCAGCGATTTTTTGGCTAAAATCTGCCAAACAGAAATGATACTTTACTTTTATATTCTCATTCGTTTCATAAAATAAAATTTGTGAGAAATGATCATATATTAGTCAGTTATCAACAACATATGTTTAAAAATATAATTTATGGAGATTAATAATATCAATAATAATGCATGAATAGAATAATAAAAAATCAATCAGTCGTAACATGTTTAATATAGTAATAAGTTTACAAAACGTTTCGCAATTTATGATTGCTTCATCAGTTGTTAAAAAAAATTAAATTTGGTTTACATTTTTAGAAATATTATAATATTGAATATTGACGAAGTGTAGAAACCATTACGACCATTTTTCTTAATTTATGCACATCCAATTTTATTGTAAAGTTAAAACAATGTAATTTTTATAAGGATAGCTTAATGAAGAAATTTAACATATTACAATAAAAGACGAAACAGCACCCTACCCTTTCAATCATAAATTGCGAAACGTTTTGTAAACTTATTACTATATTAAACATGTTACGAATGATTGATTTTTTATTATTCTAATAATTTAAAATCATGCATTATTATTGACATTATTAATCTCCATAAATTATAATTTAAAATTTTAAATGTCATTTCACAATTTGAACATATGTTTAAAGAGGATTTTGCTTACAGGAAGCATAGTTTTTAGAAACATAAAGTTTTTTGTTACATTTCGTTAAAGTCCAAAAATTATTGATGGAAATATTTTTTTAAACAGTGTGGTATATTACGTAATTGTCTATAGCGTTTAGAAAGGGTTTTATTCTAGTGGTTGTCTTTGAAAAAATCTTAATATTAAATTTTTATAAGCAGCAAAAAAAATGTGATGACCACACCTCGTGTTTTGCTGAATATCTTGCGCCTGGGTTCAACAACAAAATATTTGAAATTTTAAACAAGTCGTTATTTATCATACTTTTCTAGAATAATATGTGCTACGCAATTCCTAATAAAATCTTTTGAATGGGTAACTCATACATTTGTATCGTAAAAGGTGTTGTAAGTTTTTAGTAATTTTAATTTCTTTTATCAAGTTGTATAAAATATTCCAGAAGTATTTAAAAACATTTCATGAAATCTCCATTAATCTGTTTTTGTAATTGCAATTCTATAATTAAGTTACACTTGTTAAAAAAATGTGTAACCATCCGCAATAAAAATGTTATAATGCTCAAACCAGTCACTTGAGTACTAGTACAATATATTTGTTGTAACGTCGTAGTATAATAAGCACTACAATTCATTACACTTAGCTATGAAATGCAACAACCTCCTCAAACATGAAGAGTGGCCGATGCCCCCACAGTGGGGAATTTAACAAGGCTGACAAAGAATTGATACAAATTAACACTTCTGCAAGCCGTCTCTAAGGTTGCACTAGTGCAATTATTTCAAATAATTTTGAGTACGATAATAATCTCTCCTGAAATAATAATATTGCCATCCTGCCTTGGCAAGACACTTACCTGAGAACTTCTCCTCTCTCTCTCCCTCTTACAAAAATTTTGTAAACCGAAATTGTACTCATATGACCGGAAAATTGATTTTGTAACTTACACCACTACCGTATATTAATTTAGGTTTATAAGATAAAGAAAATTGAAACAGTATATATAGATTCATTGGGTCGCACAGATCTCGAAGTTGTAAATAAGATTATCTGCCACAACCATATAAATTTCTTAAATACAGGTCCGATTCTTTTTACCTCAGTAGATCACTATAAGCATTTTCGATTGGTTATATTACTTGTATCAATGAACACAACTAAATGTACTTTCAGTGTAAATTGATTTCCAATATTAAGTTGTTTATTTACTTATTTCAAAAATATTGTAGTGGCTCCACGCCTATTTAATGTTATAACTGACTTTTGCTATACTTTATTTTATTTTCAATCAATTTTCTTTTAAAATTGAAATTTAATTAAATGATTTGCGCTTTTATATTATGGATTATCAAGATTATTAAATTGCTAACTCCGGTAGCAACATTTTACTCTTACTGAAACACAGGTAGGATTCGCTCATAATCTAGACTGCTTCTAGTCCTAAAATTTGATTCTCTTATTTCATGACAACTTAAACGTCTGTCACCTGTCACTTTGAATTCTGCAAGTGCAAAATCAATTACAAATACTTTCCCGTTACATTTACTTGTCACTCAACAAATATCAAATAGTAAGTACTTCCCTCTTTACAATTACCTCACTTCACTCTTTCTATTTTTTTTCTTTCACTTTTTTTTATTTAAATACCTGTATTCTGTCACCCGTTCATGGACTCGATCCTCTGCTTTACCAAGCCACACGCATGCAGTAATCTTGCAAAGATCTCTCAACGTACAAACAAATCCGAGTTCAAACTCTGCCAAAAACAGCTGGCTCTACAAAAACTTCCTGGCCAAAACACGACAAGGCACCTACCAACTTTCTCCAGTAGTACTGTTAGCAGCAAACACCATCCACGTCGTTCTACCAAAATCCTCAAGCCTGAGACGACTCAGTATCACAAACCTCGACTAGATGCAAATTATAAGATATCACTTCAATGACAAGCTTGTCGAATTAGAACTCCTTTAGATGAAAATCTCCTATTCATCCCATAAAGCGCTCACTCTGCTAACAATCTGGATGTAAACCACTTCCAGTAAAAACAATTCCTTGTTATCCAATTCATATGATGCAATGTAATTCGACAATAAACTCAGTTCATCATTCTCTTCCAGAAATTTGCTTTTGTAGATTATAACTGTATTACTTAGGCATGCTCACAGATCCATCCGTTTCCTCTTCTTCTTCACATCTTTTAATCTTTTAACATTTTACTTCTTATTTTCACCACGCCATTTTTTTATTTACAACCCTTTTATACACCAAATAGCTTCTAAACTTTTATAAATGGTTTATTTTCATAATTTTAACCGCTTATTTTTACATACTGATAAATAAAATGTCTCCTTAGTGATTTAGTTTAGCATATATTTCATAGTCCAATACACTATAAAACTTTATTTTATTTATTTAACACCCACTATATTAAATGGTATTTCTCGAATAAGTATTTACCATTAATTTCCCACCTCATCTCAAATAATAATTAAATTATGTTAAAATCCTACCGTTTCTTATGGAACTTCATTCAATTGAATTTTAAATTCTATTTCATTTCTTTACCAAATACATTTTAATAATTTTGATATCTTTTTCATTCTTAAATCTTTGTAGTTTTTAATACGGTATTCTTTTAACTTTATTGATCTGATTTTAAACGCTTGTACTAAAAACCATGACAATATATTTTAAAAAATTGTAAAAGGCTATACTGAGTACTTCCCTCACAAGTGATACTAAAAATGATTAAAAGTTAAAGGAAAGTAGGATTTAAAATATCTTAACGTTCCTAATAATACTGAAACAATAAGAGGAAACGCTTGGCAGTACAACTTACATAAATTTAAAAATTAAAAAAAAAAGTTCGCGTGAGTTGAACTCAAAGCCAGCGAAACCGATTTCAACGCTTGGCCGCCCACCCCTTGATTCCATCTTGCCACGAAGGACTGCCTCGCATCTGAGCGATGCGACTACATTATATACAGCACGCTTAGTGTTGCCCATTTTGGCTCTTTAACAACATTTACCCTGTGCCTGTTAGGTTCCATTTTCAGCAAGGGTAAAACCTGAGCTATGTGCAAGTTGTTACTCAGTTACACCGAAAATAAAAAAATGTTTTTGATGGTGCTAATCTTGTATATATTTGACCGAAAGTATATACGGTTTCGTGTCAGGTAAACATAATTCACATGCAAAATATCGTCAACAAGCGGAAATACAGACAAACAGACGGACAGACAGGCAGATGGAATTGAGAAAACATGTTCTAGGGACTCGGAAACGTGAAGATCTGAAGAAACTCGTAAGATGTTTTTTCCACGATTACAATTAATATTTCATTTGTCTTTTAGACGAGGCCAGTATAAATTTAATATTCATAATGATGTGAGTGACTAGGCAATAATTTGTTACTACTATTATTGGTGCTATAAGCTACACACATATATACTTCTATATTTTATCGCATTGTACATAGGTAAAGTATTATTATTATTATTCTGGGTAGGTTCTCTAGCCCTGCACTACGGTCCAGCAGACCTGTTGTACTAATTGTACTAACGTTTTGAAGCCCTGCAGAGGTTTTTCGATACTCAAAAACCCAGGTTTGTATATACTATAATTAGCACTTCGTGTTAGATTATTAATTTTCCAATGTTGTTGTAAAATAATAAATTCGTCATAATAGCGCATAAAGCGCATTGGAGTCTCATTCTACTCTTTGCAAAACTTACAGTATGTGTGTGCATTAACGTAGCTATTGTGCGCATGTGCTTGTTCATATAATCTTGTCCAGATAGGATTCTTGTTATATTTTTTATCCTTCACATTTTAGATCTTTCTACAGAGATTCTGGCGTGCCTTGTACTACAGTATTGAGTTGAAGGTTTTTGACGATTTACTAATTTACTCACTGGCAGAGCTATAGGCTACACTGAAATTGTACTCCGGTCATATAAGCGATTTCGTATAGGGCCATTTTGCTAATCTGCCATTATTTTTGTTGTATTTTGCTCCATGGTGCTCTCGTAGTCCGAATATTTTCCACATCAATACAAGTGACTGACGTTAAGTGATAAATAATAATTGACGCCATAAAAATGTGAAAATTTAACCGATAGTTTAACATCATTTATTTGCTTTATAGATGTTTCAGCACATCGTCATATGAATAATTGCTTATATAAGATAATTCCTATCGAGTGATCAAGTCAATATCAGATCTATTTAGCTGTCGCCCTATATAAACATACTGTAACATAAACTAACTCGATCTGAAATTTGCTTCACTAAATATGCTTATACAATCCCCCATCAAAACCAAATTCGGTAGAGTTGCTCATTTTCCGGTAAATTAATATGAGGGTATAAGTACACTGTCGAAGTGCGGTCTTGATCTACTTTGATAATTACATGGGTACTTTAGGAGATTTATTTTTAAAAATAAATAAGTTTAATTAATATAAACTATAACTATAATTTTAACTAGCTTAGTACGAAGATCAGCTTTCTAGAAATAGCTACATTATAAATTCTAGCTTTAAATCCACCTACTTGCTTTTTAAAATGCGCACTGTTTATGGGCAACATTCGTGTTGAATACACGAGCTGTAGCCATGGGCAGCTTTCAATCGAAACAGTCCGATTCTAATCGATAGCATTCAATCTAGTTGGTGTTGGACACTCTGTTTTCTTCTTTGTACTTCGCCGAGATGCATGTGTGTTTACAGTTTAATCGCGTGGCGTGCAAAAAATTTGGTTGTATCTATCCATAAATTCATTGTTCCAGTGTCTTTAGAACAAATCACATCATTGATACATTTTCGGTCGCATTCGGTGATCTAGAATACTGGCATACGTTTTATGCCTCCTAATTGGAGTAGCAGGCCTGTACTTTAAATATTAATACTTTCGTCCCCAAAATTACCGAGCACACGATTTAGAGGTGGGAGACATCTCTCTCGCCCGCGTCGCTCCCTTTTTGGGTTTTGTGATCTTTGCTTAAAAAATTACACGACCTGTTCTACGGAATTCCTTTGATTGTGATAGAAGCAGTTTAGCTCTTGAATGCGAACATCACAGCAGTCGGATCATCTCGGGATACGGTGGGTTTCCGCTACAGATGAAATGTATACTTGTCATGAAACTGAAAAATAAATCGAGCATCTTAAAAATTGAAAACTGTTTTATTTTGGCTTCAACTGAGAAATAGATAATAGTAATAATTTTGCTCTAGTTATTTGGATGTAAATGAAGTTTTCGTTAAAGATTTAGCTTTGGCGTAGCTTTCTCTTCCCCGCTTTGGTATAAAAGCTACTCTGACTTTCATCCGGCAATCTGGTGCCTAGGGTCAAATTTCCACATTGCAGATGTAGATAGTTTATCCTATCCTCGAATGAGCAGGGATGGGTAGATCTCGTCTACGTCTGCGGCTTTAAGTACCTAGTTCAAAGCTTTGTAGTGCCCATTTGAGTTTAGTTAAGTTTATAACTTTATTTGCTCTTTTTCAATTCTCTTACTTAGCTCTCCCTGGAGTTATTCCTACCCTGTTGTTGAATTCCTTGGAAAGCACACTACCAGAGAAATGTGTAATACTTTCATTGGCGTAAGGAGTATTACAGAAATGTATATATTTTATAAAACTCTAATTCTGTGCGTAAAGAAACCTTTCAGATTATCAAACTATCGACGCTTAGGAGGTCTAAAATTAAAAAAATACACTTTTGAATATTTTATTTCTTATTTAGCTTTCCAAAAAAGTTTGGCCATTTCAGCAGGTGCAACAAAACCGTGGCACAATGTTCTTGCTTCTAAATTATTGAATGAAGTTTTAAAAGGCACGTAAATATAAACGCGCAGTTATCTATCTGTCCACAATAACGCCAACAATAGTTTAGATTTAGCATATAGAGAAAAACATCGAACACGTTTAATGGGTTTTAAAACTTTTCGGCATAAATTATATAATTTAGTTTCTCTACACTAGAACTTATTTTTATATTTAGGTGTTGTAAAACTGTATATCAAGAAAAACTAGTTATGGTCAGCAACCGAAATTAATTATGTGCAACACAATTAAAACATATATAGGAATATGTTGATTTTAATTATCAAGATGATCACATTGTTATCTGATTTTACTTAACACAAACACTTTTAATTTAACAACAAAGAGAACCGTAAGGATTGAAAGTCTAAAATTAGAAACGACAACAAAATGGTATATTGGCCACCTTGAATATTTTAACCTCAACTACTTTGTATAACCAAGAATTTAATCTCCAACGTTTGTAGAATTTTAAGTCTGACATACATAGTAGCAGGTAAATATAAATTAAATTCAGCTTATTAGCGAATCATCAGGAAATTTCCTCAATGAGTTGATCCTACCATACGCAGTAGCTTTTTGCACTCTTATTTGAATTATAAAATGCTGCTGGAGGTGTGTCCCCAGCAGACTGTTTCAATAAATCTGAATAAATAAAAAACTGGAAATGATGGAATTGTGTAAAAATGTGTCAATATGATGTCTTTTAGCTGACGAACTGATATTATTCGCAACTAGTGGGTTTATTGAAATTTTGTGAAACGATAAAACAAATCACAATGATGCATTAAAAACTAGCCTTTCAAATGGCAAACTTTTGACGGCCAACCACAGTGACTAATAGACAAGGTGGTAGCAATAGCAGCTGATTAACAATGCTCGATATGCATAATTTACCAATTAAAAATGACAAATCTAGAATTCAATAGATTAATTTTATCTAAATTCGTCTTCCTCTTAGTATTGTTTTCAAACATGGACATGATCAAATGATTTGCAAAAATTGTAAATTTTAAATTCAACTTCTGTCCTGGGTCTTCATTGGCGTGAGCAGAAAGAAACAGAAATGAAAGTTCTAAATTTTATGTACATTTTCACGGTCATGGTTACGTAAGTAGTTAAGACTTTTAGGTAAGATCAGCTTCCAGGACCGTGATTACAGTAGACGTAGTAGGAATAATATAATCGCGATAATGTTTAAAAAACTGTTTTGTTAGTCGATTTTTCGACCTACATACTTATTTTCGATTACCCGATTACTTCGAGCTATGTAGTAATAAATTGGCCAAGAAAAACAATTAAATTTAAATATTACACAGCGACTTTGGTAAAAATCTATATTGTTAAAATTTTTAATGGAAATTGTTATTTTTTAGTGTGCAAATAAGCGTTCCATGTCATACTGAATAATTGATGAATATAGTGACTGTAGTTTTTACACGTTTCCATTGTCAGAAGAATATTTTAAAATTGAAATAAATCGACTTCAGAGGCGAAAAAGGGTTTTCAATTAGTTACTCTTGCAAATCTGCATAATTTTTCCATTTACTTGAGGTCGATATTTTTCACTTATTTTTCCTTATCAGCAAAGGTTTTGGTCTCGCTTCATTTTAACAAGTATAATAAACAGCTACGTATATTACTTTGCTCAGCTGTTGAAAATGTATGAGTCATATGATTATAGTCGTTATTGCCAAACAGGACATCTTTTTGTCGTTACAAAAGCATCAAGTTCACTTCTTTGAATATGTTATGACTTCGACAAAAAAGACACACCCAGTCGTATTACGCACTAAAAGCTTGCTGATTAGAAAATTTTGCTCTATATAAGCTCCATCAATTCAAAAGCAAATCACAGTTTGTACCAACAGTCAGTACAAAGCAATCCAAAATGTTCAAGCTTGTAAGTACCCTTGGAACTAGTTTACAATTTTTAGCTAATATTTGTATTGTGTAATAGTTGTTCTTCGTTGTCGCCGTCCTCGTCGCCGCCGCCATGGCCGTCCCCAAGGCTAAGCCCCAATTCTACGACTACGGCTATGCTAGTTATGGTGCCGCCTACCCCACCTATGGTGGTTACTATGGTGCTGTTGGATACTATTAATTCAACTTACAAGGATCGACCTGGCTTTCACTTCTAATGATTTGGCTATTATTGTACATAATAAATCACGAAATTCTAAATAAACCCATACTTCCTTATTAAGTTGTTTTATTTCTATATAAATGCTAAATGGCTTTTTTTTAATAATGGAAAAAAGAAAAACGAATAGAGGTAGTTTAGAATACTTCTCTTCAGGAAGAGATTTTCAAACCGCTCATGGACATTATAATACCTCAAAGAATATCGACATCTGTGACTGCTCATTGTCTGGGAAGTCTGGCCAACTACGCATTTGAAAGCTTCCAAATTCAGAATATGAGCAGCACTATATAAAAAGTAGCGTTGAAGCACTTTCAATTTATCAATAATCGCGCTAGATTTATTACGGTTAAATCGAAAATTCTGTATGTTTTGGTTTACTTTGCAAACCTTGTGTGGCTATCTGTGCACCATTTAAGGTGTTCATCCGTACTTTTAAGGAAATATATATAGCACCTTCTGGGGGATATACAGTCTAAGCAGGACCGAATCATAGAATACTTTAATATTTTTTGAAAATTCCGACTGAATTTGACATCAAAACACCATCTGTAAGATATTTATATACCTTTATGATCGAGTACCTTTATCCTCTAGCTAAAAGGTCGTAATGTTTTTTAACTGGTACAAATAATTACACAGCTCTCTAGAGGATAAAAGTATTCGATTATACTGTACGCACAAAATGTATTATGGTAGCTGCTTGATTAATTTCACTTTTTCTGATAATCGTGGCTTATGATTAGGATGCGTTCTAATCACAAACGAAAATTTAGGGCGATCAGAACAACACAACTGAAAAAGACGTTTTATCTGTGTATGGTATGGCAACATAGGTACAGATCTTATAAACAAAGCAGAAAAACACATAGATGAAAACCTCGTAGAATCCGTAATGTGCTGTGAATCAGAACCGTGAAGCTTAAAGCTGATAATACAAGAGAAGGCAACAACTCCATTGTATCAAAAAACATTCTAGTTTCACTCGAGAATGAAAAATCAGTAGACCTAGTTAGACGGAGAACTCCATTTACTGCAGGTAACAAACCTAAACGTGTCCACTAGCTCAGCGCGAGGGGAGGAATTTGAATTGAAATCAAAGGGGACTCGCTCGCAATAGTAAATGCTGTTGTTCCTAGAAAAATACGGCGACTAATTTGTGTTAGTTTTATGGACACTAACTAGCATATCTCTGCTGGTCATATATTGGGGGTAAAACTTCCAGAAAAGTGTTATTAGCGATGAAAAGTGTATGCGTGAGCATATGCAAGATTTGGACCTACTTTGTTTTGTGATCTTTGAAAGCTTACCTTATGTGAGAATACGCGGGACCACAGTCCGCTTACTCAATACAAATCATACAGTATATTCCATACCTTCAGTGTACTCCAGTTGAGGTCTATTGTCGTGGCAAGCAAGGGTAACAAAACAATCCGCAATACTTCTACCTACTTGCAACGGCATGTGCAATAAACAAATCATTACATGTGTTTACCTAGAGAGCAATTTTAAAGGGAAGACAATAGCATAGGGTGTTTAAGGCATTATTGCACTTCAAAAGTGCAAACATATTTGTAAAACACATTATCGGAGATAGACATGCACAAATTTAGGTTAGTATACACATAACTTAAAGGTAGCGCAATGGGCGCAGATTGAAGGCTAAGTGCGTGTGAACTTAGTTCACCAACCACCCAAAGATTCAAATATGCAAACGTATTTAAAATTCATTCTAGCTAAATCACACATGCCATAAACGGCAATGATGGGGGTATAGAAGGCGTTCGATTTCCGTTGCTGAGCGAGGCCATGTTAAAGGTAAAACATTTTCACTGAACTTGGACACTAAAATGAAACGAGAGAGGACAGCTCCAAGAATGGCGACAAAATTGACGTCGTTCTACACTCCATATAACGGGAGACCTTTTAGAGCTGCATCTCCGCTTCTCGAATAAAAAATAGACAGCGGTAGTTCAGAGATTGACTGCTAGCAATCAGCGCTGGTACCAAAAGGTTCTCAAATGGTCTGTGGGGTTGTCAAATAGAGAATTAAGAACTGTAATTCGGTTGTTCACTACGAGCACTCAGCGGTGATTCGCACGCCGATAACAGGAGGTTCTCAAGAGCTGTTTGTGGTTGTTGAATGAAGAATGGAAAACGGACATTCAGATATTTACCACGAGCAATCGGCGCTAATCTACATGCTTTTATCAAGAGGCTTTGTTGGGTTGTCAAATAACAGATGAATAGTGGCAGTTTAAAGTCAATATAAAGAGCGTTGGTGAAATTGTTGATAAATATATCCAACCTGGTACACTCACGTAAGATGGAAATCGGAATGGGCTGTAATGTACCAAAATTGGGGCGTCAGACTTTCCCAAATAGCTACAGCCACTGAACGATAACGCTTATATCGCACATATGTTCTTGAAGATTCCTGGCCAGATGCAATCTACCCCTCTCGCTAACTTGATGCCACAAACTAAACGAATTGCCAACCCCTGTATTCTTTGTGATCGCCAAATGGAGAGGCAACATTAATTTTCAAACTTAACTATACAGGTAAAAAGACTTGTATAATGGTACACCGAGAGACTAGAAGAAAAAATTTAGAACTTGGAGTGCTCGCTGTAACAGTTTCAGAAATATCCGGAGTTTTGTTGTGTTGTGTGTGTTTGGTATGGTCATGGTCTAAGTTACTAATTTATTTAACACTACTTGACAGAACATCCTTTGATGCTGCATCCCTTTGTATAGTGTTCTACATTTAAAATTCTGACAATACCTATCCAGAAAGGAAGCCTTTCAGGGATTCTTCAATAAAAGTAGCAATTTTTCTGTAAAACTGCATCCCAAAATAACTTAATAAATCAAGTAATACAGTTTCTGACGAGACAAATCAACAACTTTGAAACAAAAATTGGAGATATTACAAGAGAGAAGAGCAATATGAATTAAGAATTTTGTCATAATTTACTTTCTCATAGTGTGAAAACGCTGATAAAATATTTGAAACTTACTTGATATTCCAACAAAACAATGAAAAGCAGATAAACGCTTTCGTTTTTTTTAGAAACGTAATTCTTTTGTATTCAATTCGATACACATAATTAGTATATGCATAAAATATTACGGAAGTGATAATATTGACCAGTTCTTGAACTAGGAAATGATAGGTTTGTCGTAATAAACAAACCAAATAATTTTATGTTTTCTGGTAGTAATGGTTACTTTTGATGGGAAAACGATTGCTCCTACTTTTATTAATGTCAACTATTTAAAGAAGTTGATTTTGCGTAAAAAATATTTCCTTCTGTAAGTAGTGTTCCCAAATCACTTGAAGAGGGCCGAAGACATATTCGTACTTTTACTCCGACATATTATATATATTTTTTAAGTTTAACATTAAGTTTCTACGTTGCTTTGGTTACACTCGACAATTATTTTTGTTTACCTACAGTTTCAAGTTGGTATTTGTTTGGCCTTTTATATTTATAAAATGATTTTAATTTATTAGTTTTTTACCGAGTCATTCTTCTAGTATAAATCATTTGACGGATTCCTTATAATTTATTTTATGTGGCGTGGGATGCAAACTGGGCGTGGCATAGCTTGAACATCATCGCACATAAAAAGTTGAATTATTTCTCGGTTTAGAATAATTGAACTGTTTTATAATTCAACGATTTAGAATAATACATTTGCGATAATGGAAAAAACTTGATTTACATTGTCGTAACAAATCACTTGTTCCTTTTTTTGTACTTCTCTGAGCAGGTGATAAAGTGTTTTACATTTCATTATCTTGTTAATTTAATCGATGATGTACTTACCATATACTGAAAATTAATATACAGGGTGTTATGGAAATGAGTGAAAATATTTTAACCAGTGATAGAGCTCACCAAAATAAACAACTTTTCTATTTATCGTTTTTCATTTAATCGCATATTTTTTCAGTCATTTATCTCCCCTAAATTTGACGAATCGTTTGGTAAGCAAATCTAAATTAAAGGTGAACGACACACGTATATTAAACCTGCAAAGTTCTTGCACAAAAAACGGTCAATAACTTACCTGCTTCAATTGATAAAGTACGTTGGTGACCAGATGTGAACTAAAGGTTTTGTCAGTACCTATGCAGTTTTTGGTTTGCATATCAAAGAAATGTTATTTGTGTTTTGCGCCATTAACTTAAAATATTATTCATAGGTGGGTATGCATTTTTAGAGTAAAATTGTTTTGGATTTTAACTCGGTGTTGAGGGCGCTTTCGAAAAAATTATAAATGGAGAAGTGGTACCGTTTAGCGAGTTCTATTACGGGTTAATATATTTGCACTCATTTCCATAACACCCTGTATGTGAATTGAATGTTTGGTAAACTTCACTGGCGTTATTACTTAGGAACAAAATTTTCCACGAAACTACACATACATTCATACCATTTATGTTTTTATTGTACATAAACAACCACAACATTGTTATGGGCCAAAAGTCACTTTTCGTATTAATTTAACGATTTGCCTTATCCCTGCCTAATTCAAGGCACTTTGCACATTTCGCTCTAACTATTTACCCTATAATAGCCTAGTTTGAGTTACCCATTTCCTCGAGTAAAGTCACTGCAGATTAGGCCTCACGTTGTACGCGTGCTATGTTGGTTGCAGATGCGATTTTTCTGCAAATTTGGAATTTTCTGGGCCTAGCTGTCAAATTATCATTAGCCATTTTGGGTTGTCAGAAGATGGATGTGGTGAAAGGCATCTTTGGTTGATCGATGCACGAATATTTGTAATTCGGTTTTGTCACGGTCATCCTAGCATGAAAATGTATATCTTGGTGTGATTTTTTGTCTGGGAGACGTCCCCGACGTTTTTGTTGTGATACATTTCAAGCACGGATTTTTGTCCGGAATTCATCTGACAATCACATGTAACTACTTGGGCGATTTGGAGCATAACATCTCACGGTATGCTATTTTGACAATTACTGGTTATATTTCTAAGGCAGAATGTTGTCCCTTTTAGCTCCCTTTTGGTACGGGCGGTGAACGCACTCAGCTCCCCTTTTGGTACGGGCAGTGAAAGCACTCAATTCCCCTTTGGTACGGGCGGTGAACGCACTCAGATTAGGAAGCAGCCCTTTAGTATGAACTAACGCATCTCTGTTGGTGAGCGGCGAGTTTGTTCATGTGGCGCAGGAGCTTTTCGAGGCGTTTGGTTGATGGATTTGGCCCCTCTTGGAGAGCACTCTCTCCAGGCAGTTGCTGCAGTCGGCTGGCTGTGAGTTTGGGAGATTTCCAGTCCCTAAAACAGGCTAGCAGATTTACTGGCCCGAGATCTCTGCGTTACCTGCGATGAAGCCCGTTGGAACACCTGGCTTCCTCGACATCGTGCAGTAGGCCTCTGATTTAGCACGTTCGTCACCTGGTGCAGCCAAGGTCTGTCTTTGCAATTTCCTTAAGCGTTCTTGTGCAGTTTTGAGCTCGACCAACTTAACCTGTGTTATAGGCATGATTTTAATGTGTGTTTAATTATTCATTGTAGCGCTTTGTGCTACGGCCAGATTTTGATAAGCTAATTTACTTACTTTAATGTTGTGATAACTCACTTGCAGTTTAAAGTAAACCTATTTTGTTGTATAACATCTTAATATTTACAACTTGACATTTCGAGCCTCCATTAGAGGCTGTGTCTATTGTAGATGCATAGGGACGATAAGGTTTCCCTTATGTGAATTTTGTAATAGCAATTCTTGCATACGCCCATTTAAACGATTTTAGACTCGATCTCAGTGGAGAGATCCGTCAGTCGGTTGAATTTGGCTTAGTGCGGCCCCATTTTGCAAGAAATTAGCGAAATCAGTCCGATCGTTGTTTAAGCAATTACGCCCCTTCAGGGCGAGATTTAATTAGCGTGTTTCGGGTAATTTTGCGCCCCTATACCAAGATCTTGGGTAACAATGGGATTTGTGTACATTTGATTACTAGTACAGTTATGTATTTTTGCAACTGAGGGTTTAGCGTTGATTTCAACTTGACAAACAAAACAAAACCTTAACTACCGCTTAAATTTGAGACGCGTTTGGTCATACATGCGAATTGCTACGATCTACGACTTTATTCATTTAATCTGGTGAGTTTAATCTGTGATAAATTTTACGATATTATATTATATGAAATCTGGTTTGTGATATCTGTCGTTGTGATATACTACCGAGCATTGTTAATATTTTATGAATGTTAATATTCCATTAAATTATATATACTCGTTACTTATGCCTGCGAATTTGATTTGTGTGTCCTTGTCGCTACCTCTAATTTTCAGGATCGCTTAGTAGCACCTTCCGTAGTGTCTGGTTTGATGATTAGCAAAGTGCTGGGTTATGCTACTTGGCGCCCATAAATTATTCACCGTTTCAGCTTACGCTTTAAGTCTTCTGTTCGACCCACGACCAGCTCCGGCTGAGAATCCGGTAGCCTTTGCTACTCCTTATTTTATAGTCAGAGTTTTGTAACAAGGAGTTAATTGGCGCCCAACGTGGGGCGTGATTTTGTTTGAATTCGCTTGGCTTGGACTTGTGTTATATATTTTTTTTCCCTTGCTGTGCTCGGAATATTTAGATATATAGTTAGAATTAGTCTTGGTGGTATGGTATCTATATTGCATGATAGTTATATAGGTTTTTTTTGCATGATCTCCCAAGTGCAGGTAGTTTAGGAACGTGGCATCCAATATTGTCGTTAGATTTGTGGTGCGACGATTTATTGGAGATTTTTTTAGTATTTTAAGAAAAATTCTTGGTAGTTTTAGTCACTTTATTCGAGTGTGTATACAAATAGGCAACACACTAGTTTTGAGTATTAAATTAGTCATTTAGTTTCTTTGTTGAATACCCGAAAATGGACGTTGATCGCTTACTTGTCGATGAACTTGATTACGAATTATTGGTTCGGGGCATTTCTTGCCAAGGTAACGTCATGGAGAAACGCAAATTACTTAGGGCCCGATTTAGGATGGAGCGTGATGGTAATGTCAGTTTTCCTGAAGTCCACATTGATTACAGACAGGAATTGGAAGCATGCAGGGCTAAATTAGCTACCCTTGATGCAGAAGTCCGCATTTGCAGTTCCACCACAAAAGATAATAACTTCAAGAGATTACATACTCGTCTTCTACATGTTTATGGCCGCTTAGAGAGAATTGTTTCCACCGAGTTCTCTGCCCACCTGAAAAATGAAGCCGTGAATATTTGCCTTCAATTATTAGACGATCTTGAAAGTAGGACTGAGAATCGACAAGAGCTCGATTTAATTTCACTTGATGAACCGGATGCTGCTACTGATTTACCTCAAGCTCCCGATACTTACCGAGATTATCAGGAACAACCATCTCCACCAGATGTTGAACCTAGACGTAGCTCCAACGTCAACTTCAACCTCAATGCTTCACAGCAAAGAAGATCTTCACTTTTTCATAGCACTAGTATGGCTACATCGAGTCATGCACCCTCTGAACATAATTTCATTCCCGTCAACAAATGGAAGATGCAATATAATGGTGAAAGTGGCGTAACAAGCTTTCTGGAACGTATTGAAGAACTCCGAGTTGCTAGAGGAGTACCTAAGCAACATCTGTTTACTGCAGCCGTAGAACTTTTTACGGGTAACGCCTTAATCTGGTACAGATCTATTCGTGACACCATCAACAGTTGGGATGATCTCACCAAAGCTCTCCGAGAAACTTTCTTGCCGTGTGATTATGAAGCGACTTTATGGGACGAGATTAGGAACCGCACTCAAGGTGTTGATGAGCCGGTATCCGTTTACATTGCGGTTATGGAGAATCTTTTCCGACGCCTTCCTTCAGTGCCTTTGGAAACCACACGTCTCACTATGATAAAAAGGAATTTACAACCTTACATTCAATCACAATTGGCCTTACAATTTGTGCCCACAATTTCAGAACTCACCCGAGTATGCAAGATGATCGAAGACACTCGCGTACGAGCTTCACGCTTTCGAAACCCTCCAACAAATGTGAAGAATCTGCTTGAACCAGACTTAGCGTATCGTCGGTCACACTCGAACTTCAATATAGCTTCTGTAGAAGAATCTTCTATTGTTCCTGCCCTTTCAGCTTGTAACAGCCAACCTGTTGTGGATGCCGTCAATCCCATTGTTTGTTGGAATTGTAACCAACCCAATCATCGATCAATTAATTGCCCTCAGCCTAAAAAGATGCACTGTTATAAATGTGGCAAACCGAACTATACCTCCAGAACCTGTCCTTCATGTTCGGGAAACGCCAATCAGCGTTGTTAAGAGGCCGATTAGCACGCTGTAAGCATATTAAGGCCAACAAACGTGTTGTCGAATCTGAAAATTCTGTCTTTAAGCATCAAGCTGTACTCGACTTCATACTTAGTCATGCCGGTAAAGATGAACGACCCTACCTGAAGGTTTCGATTTTTGGAAATTATATTTTAGGCCTTTTAGACTCTGGAGCCTCTCGAACTCTCTTAGGTAGACAAGGCTGGGAGATGCTACAGAATTACTGCCGCCTCGATACTCAGCACATTTCTTCTTGTGTAGTGGCTAATGGTGACGAATGTATCAGTATAGGTACTACCACGATACCTATAACTCTTCGAAACAAAGTCTGTGTCATGGACGTTTTGGTGGTTCCTTCACTACCTCATTCGCTCATTCTAGGCATAGATTTTTGGCGTAAGATGAACATCATCCCTAACCTTCGTCAGGATGAATGGAATTTTGCCATGGACAATCCCAACGTTTTCGTCAATGCTATACAATCTGCCGAACATCTTTCTAGTGCACAGAGCCTTCAGCTACAAGAATTTATCGATAATACCTTTAGAGTCATGGGTGACAAGATCGGATGTACTCACTTAGTCCAACATGAGATTAGAACGCAATCTCCACCTATAAAACAGCGTTATTACCCCATTTCGCCGGCCCTCCAACAACATGTCGATAGGGAATTAGATAGGATGCTGAAAGATGGCATTGTGGAACGCTCTACCTCTGCGTGGTCGTCTCCGATTCTTATGGTCAAAAAGCGTGATAACACCTATAGGTTTTGTGTGGATTTTCGTAAGCTAAATAAAGTTAGTCAGCCAGATGCGTACCCTCTTCCGTATATTAGCAGTACCCTCGACAAACTTCGGGATGCACGTTATCTTACGACCTTGGATATCAAGTCCGCCTATTGGCAGATACCTGTTGCAGAGTCTTCTCGTGAATATACCGCCTTTACGGTGCCTAATCGAGGCTTGTATCAATTTCGTCGTCTACCTTTCGGTCTTCATACCGCCCCGGCCACTTGGCAACGATTGATAGATCGTGTGATAGGGGCTGACCTAGAACCTTTTGTTTTCACCTACCTCGATGACGTCATTATATGTACACAAACCTTCGAACAACATTTAGACGTTTTACGAGAGGTTGTCAAACGCTTGTCTGATGCCGGTTTAACCTTAAGCAAGGAAAAGTGCCATTTTTGCAAACCGGAACTTCGATACTTAGGCTATGTAGTCAATTCCAAAGGTCTGTTAGTCGACCCAGATAAAGTTCGGGCCATCCTCGAAATACCCACACCAACTTGTGTTTCTGAAATCCGCCGCATAGTGGGTATGGCCTCATGGTATAGGCGCTTCGTACCTAATTTCTCTACGTTGTTGGCTCCGCTGACTTCGTTGCTTAAAAAGAACGTCAAATTTCATTGGACTGCAGATTGTGAAGAGGCTTTTCATTCAATTAAGGAACACTTAATTTCTGCACCTATACTTGCGTGTCCTAATTTCGACTTGCCTTTCTCTATTCAGACTGACGCCTCCGCTTATGGTCTTGGCGCCGTTCTCACACAAAATCAAGAAGATGGTGAGAAGGTTATCTGCTATATTAGTCGCTCTTTAACCAAGAACGAGAGAAATTTCAGCACCACCGAACGTGAGTGCCTTGCAGTTATTTTTGCTATAGAAAAACTTCGGCCATACATCGAGGGAACGAAGTTCACTGTGATCACTGATCATTATAGTTTAAAATGGTTGAACAACATTAAAGATCCTACTGGCCGAATTGCTCGATGGGCAGTACGCCTACAACAATATGATTTTGACATCATCCACCGTAAAGGGAAAGATCATGTAGTACCTGATACGCTGTCTCGTGCTGTGCCAGTGGTAGATGCCATTGAAGGACAACCCATGTTAGACGCAGATGTCAAGGACCGTTGGTACCTACGTATGCTAGCCAACGTACGGAATAATCCCCGTCGTTTTCCCTTGTGGCGTGTTGAAGGGAACAAGCTATACAAGCACACCACCGTTGCTTACTCCGACCTACGAGAAGACAGAGATGAATGGAAACTGGTGGTTCCTAAAGAGAAACGTACTGACCTGATATGCCAGAATCATGACCTTCCAACAGCTGGACATACTGGTGTATCCAAAACTTTAAATCGTATAGCTAAACTTTATTATTGGCCCAAGATGCGTGCTGACGTGGCCCGCTATATACGCCATTGTAACACCTGCGGGAGAACCAAGCCTGAACAGCGACCTCCTGTCGGCTTTATGGGTGGACATTCAATTATAAATAAACCGTGGGAAGTAATTTGTACTGACATTGTTGGTCCTTTGCCTCGGTCGAAGAAAGGTTATTCTTATATCCTCGTCGTTGCCGACTGTTTCAGCAAATTTCCTCTATTCTTTCCTTTGCGCTCAGCTACGGCTCCTAATATAGTCAAACACCTTGAAGAAGATGTGTTCCTCGTGTACGGGGCGCCTCGCCGCATCATCTGTGATAATGGTGTCCAATTTCGCAGCCGTGAGTTTACTGCTCTCATGAACACCTACAACTGCAAAATGTCATTTACAGCCTATTATCACCCTCAGGCGAATCCAACCGAACGCATTAACCGCGTCCTGAAGACTATGCTAACGGCATATGTTCGAGATAATCACCGTGAATGGGACAAGTATTTACCTCATGTGGCGTGCGCTATTAGAACCTCCAAACACGAAGTAACTGGACAAACTCCTTATTTCATCAACTTTGGTCGGGAGATTGTTCTTAAGAGACCTGGAGCAGCTGACGACGAGAATGCCAATGCCGAGCCTGAGTTGCGATTCGATCGCGCCAACAATAACAATCGCTCTGAAGCTGTCCAACGCTTATATGCTGATGTACGTCGTCGTCTGGATAAAGCATATGAGAAATCGAAAACATATTATGACCTTAGACGCCGTCCTGTTGAATATCAGGTGAACCAATCTGTTTGGCGCAAAAACTATGTTCTTTCTGATGCTGCGAAACATTTTTCAGCGAAGCTTGCACCTAAGTATGTTGGTCCTTTCATTATCCATCGTCGTTTATCCAGATGGGTTTATGAACTTAAGACCCCTGAAGGTAACCTGCTGCGAGGGACTTGGCATGCTAAAGATCTTAAACCCCATTATGACGACAATCGCGATCAAGTACCTAACGAGGGTTAGTTTGCTGTTATTTCGCGCTTATTTGTTTTACCACTAGTTTTTAAGTGATATTTTGATTCCAGGTTGTTTTCTCATGTTGTTCCCTTTGGGTTTGTAGTGTGAGAAATATCGTGGGAGTTTTAGTCCATTTGGGAGGATGGTTGGGGACTTGAACGGTCGGTTACTTTCCCGTCTATTCCTTACTTGTAAGGTAGGCTGAGACATTCCATCTTGTCATACAGGGGTGAGACATTTTTGCCGTCTCGCTTCCGGTGATCCGCCATCTGGTCACTGTAGATGGTGTTTCAGTGTGCAGTCGGTCCTGGGCTGTACACTTTTCCCAGACTAGTAGGGTGTAGGGCTGTTTTGTTTTGTCGTCATAGGGCATAGTTGCTTATGATCGCGGAGTGTCCTACGGGGTCCCGCGCCTGGTGTCTATGATCTGTGACGATCTCAAACCTTTTTCGGCTTTTTCCCATTTAGAAATTTTCTGTTAGTTCATTTGATTCCACCCTACGTTGACAGACTGACGTGACAACGGACGAATCCCTTCTCATCCTTCTTCTGTGTTGTCCACTATCTCCTTTCCTAGAGCTTTCTAATTCCCATTCCCTTTTTCATTACTTTCGTCTTTAGTTTTCTTCTTCGTGTTAGGTAGTCCCCTTGGTGGACGTTGTGCTGAATTGGGCCTGGATCGGTTCATCCACCGGCGCGCCTTTTAGATCTAGCTGCGACGGATGTTCCGATGTCCTTTTCTGGGTGGCGTTCACTGTGAGGTCTGCTTATCCCTTCCTTCTATTTTTCGCTCTCAATCTTTTAATCCCGTCGTAATTCCTTTTTTTTTCCTTTTCGTCTTCTAGTGTTGGAGTATTTAGGCCACGTATCCGTTTCTAAATTATCTGGTGTTGCCTTGGGTGTGTTTGGTTTTTGCAGTATTCTCTTTGGGGCTATTTGAGGTATCGATTATGTATCTGTAAGGTTTTGAAGTGTTGTTGATGTGCATGCTTAGGTTCTACGTCGGTAAATTTGAGGAATTTACCTATTTTTAAGTAGGGGGAGAGTTGTTATGGGCCAAAAGTCACTTTTCGTATTAATTTAACGATTTGCCTTATCCCTGCCTAATTCAAGGCACTTTGCACATTTCGCTCTAACTATTTACCCTATAATAGCCTAGTTTGAGTTACCCATTTCCTCGAGTAAAGTCACTGCAGATTAGGCCTCACGTTGTACGCGTGCTATGTTGGTTGCAGATGCGATTTTTCTGCAAATTTGGAATTTTCTGGGCCTAGCTGTCAAATTATCATTAGCCATTTTGGGTTGTCAGAAGATGGATGTGGTGAAAGGCATCTTTGGTTGATCGATGCACGAATATTTGTAATTCGGTTTTGTCACGGTCATCCTAGCATGAAAATGTATATCTTGGTGTGATTTTTTGTCTGGGAGACGTCCCCGACGTTTTTGTTGTGATACATTTCAAGCACGGATTTTTGTCCGGAATTCATCTGACAATCACATGTAACTACTTGGGCGATTTGGAGCATAACATCTCACGGTATGCTATTTTGACAATTACTGGTTATATTTCTAAGGCAGAATGTTGTCCCTTTTAGCTCCCTTTTGGTACGGGCGGTGAACGCACTCAGCTCCCCTTTTGGTACGGGCAGTGAAAGCACTCAATTCCCCTTTGGTACGGGCGGTGAACGCACTCAGATTAGGAAGCAGCCCTTTAGTATGAACTAACGCATCTCTGTTGGTGAGCGGCGAGTTTGTTCATGTGGCGCAGGAGCTTTTCGAGGCGTTTGGTTGATGGATTTGGCCCCTCTTGGAGAGCACTCTCTCCAGGCAGTTGCTGCAGTCGGCTGGCTGTGAGTTTGGGAGATTTCCAGTCCCTAAAACAGGCTAGCAGATTTACTGGCCCGAGATCTCTGCGTTACCTGCGATGAAGCCCGTTGGAACACCTGGCTTCCTCGACATCGTGCAGTAGGCCTCTGATTTAGCACGTTCGTCACCTGGTGCAGCCAAGGTCTGTCTTTGCAATTTCCTTAAGCGTTCTTGTGCAGTTTTGAGCTCGACCAACTTAACCTGTGTTATAGGCATGATTTTAATGTGTGTTTAATTATTCATTGTAGCGCTTTGTGCTACGGCCAGATTTTGATAAGCTAATTTACTTACTTTAATGTTGTGATAACTCACTTGCAGTTTAAAGTAAACCTATTTTGTTGTATAACATCTTAATATTTACAACTTGACATTTCGAGCCTCCATTAGAGGCTGTGTCTATTGTAGATGCATAGGGACGATAAGGTTTCCCTTATGTGAATTTTGTAATAGCAATTCTTGCATACGCCCATTTAAACGATTTTAGACTCGATCTCAGTGGAGAGATCCGTCAGTCGGTTGAATTTGGCTTAGTGCGGCCCCATTTTGCAAGAAATTAGCGAAATCAGTCCGATCGTTGTTTAAGCAATTACGCCCCTTCAGGGCGAGATTTAATTAGCGTGTTTCGGGTAATTTTGCGCCCCTATACCAAGATCTTGGGTAACAATGGGATTTGTGTACATTTGATTACTAGTACAGTTATGTATTTTTGCAACTGAGGGTTTAGCGTTGATTTCAACTTGACAAACAAAACAAAACCTTAACTACCGCTTAAATTTGAGACGCGTTTGGTCATACATGCGAATTGCTACGATCTACGACTTTATTCATTTAATCTGGTGAGTTTAATCTGTGATAAATTTTACGATATTATATTATATGAAATCTGGTTTGTGATATCTGTCGTTGTGATATACTACCGAGCATTGTTAATATTTTATGAATGTTAATATTCCATTAAATTATATATACTCGTTACTTATGCCTGCGAATTTGATTTGTGTGTCCTTGTCGCTACCTCTAATTTTCAGGATCGCTTAGTAGCACCTTCCGTAGTGTCTGGTTTGATGATTAGCAAAGTGCTGGGTTATGCTACTTGGCGCCCATAAATTATTCACCGTTTCAGCTTACGCTTTAAGTCTTCTGTTCGACCCACGACCAGCTCCGGCTGAGAATCCGGTAGCCTTTGCTACTCCTTATTTTATAGTCAGAGTTTTGTAACAACATTATAAATAGAATTTTAAGTTGTTTATTTACATATCATTTATTATTTTTGTTTTCAATACCCAACTCTCTGATAATGTCGTAAGATTAATTTTTGGCGATTCTTATTTAGTTATGCAGCAGCTACAATAATAATCTGCCAATAGCTGAGTAGTTATCATAATTAAATTTTAATTATATAGGAAATGTTTAAAAAAATTGGACAATTAGACTTGTGGCTGAATTCTACTCATCAAAACAATGGAAATTTTATATATTGCTTTGCAATTATTAAAATCAGCCTCTACGTTAAGCCTAATTTTTATTTAACCTCATGGATACGTTTTCAAAATACCTTCCCAATCTTCTTTACCGGGTGCAATTACCGAAGGTACTTATTTTCTCTAGGGTTGTAGGCAATAAGCCATTTTATATTTACTGTCAAACAAACACTATTCGAAGTAAGAATCTTTGTGTTTACAGCTTGAGATAATTCCACATTCTTTATATTTGGAAATTTTATGCGAAACTTTATCACAGTGCAGTGCAGTAAAGACGTGCCATTCGTGCTGTTTCAGGTATGTAGACATCACCCGGCAAAGGTGCGTATCATTGCAAAACTGCTTCCAGTTCCGGTCTTTTGTATAAATTTTAACACCGTTGTTATCATCAATTTATGATTTTAGCACCACTCACTTTGATCATGCACGTAAAATGCACTAGCTTACGTAATGCACAAAGTTAGTTGGAAAGCCTTTTATTTCAGAATCTGAATTAAATATATCTTATCCTTGCGAAAGGTTTCAATGTATGCCTTTATTTTGTCCATAACCTCAGTTTACCTTGCGGTGTAGAGGCTGGTGCTTTATGTGCTTGCGTCTGGGAGTACAATGCTCAACTTGTCCCGGATTCGGGTTACAAAGTTGGAGCGAGCCTTTGGTGCTTGCGTAGCAACCATTGTGTGTCTTGGTGATGTGTTGACCTTGATATTCTATCTCTTAGGTGAGATTGTGAGAAGAGCACGGTTAATTTGTTACCCAACTGTGAATGGTCTCACCAAGCCCGATTCTAGTCGCCAAGGCTGTGGAAAAATTCCGTTCCCCACGAGATTCAAACCGAGGACTTGCCTAGAACTTCCCCAACTCCGCTACCCAGCTTAGCAAACGTTTTTAAACATCTGACAATAGCAGCTTTATCCCCAAGGCAACAAACAATACATTGGGATTAATTTTAACCAATGAATACGTTACAAGTACGTAAACCATAACAATATTGTATTATGTTCTCCAATTTTTTTTATCAGTTTAGGTTAACTACTACAATTTTCTACACAATCTATATGTGATTGCCTTAAATATTTGTATTAAATTGCTGTATGCGCCTTACTTTATTTAATTTATTCATTTATGGCTTTTGCAGCCACAATAGGTGTATGAACAAAGAAATTTACATTACAGTGTCTGGATTAATTGTTTTATTCCCTTTAATGTAAATGTGTTTGCAAAGATTTATTTTTATAAAAATGTTAAGTTAATATTTTGACCAGCAATGAATACATCGTACTTGTTGCCTGTTTATTTGAGAATTCTTGTATAAAGACAACATCCATGTTAAAGTTGGTCACGGTGTGAAAACTTACTAAAGACTTTTGTATATAACCCATCAACAGATAGTGTTGCCGTATGGCCACACATGCGCCTTACTCTACTTTCGCGCCCCATCTGTAACAGAATAAGTTATGTTGATGGCAAGTGAGGTTTTCATGCGTACCAGGTTGTACTAATTGTTAGCATAATTAATATTTTGGAATAAAGAAACCCTTTGTGGGTGCTTTGTTAGTGCTTTGAAGTAGGAGTGAATGTCGCTCTTGAAAAATTATAGACTATATACTAGAGTAAATGCATTTTTACCATTGATGATTTAGCTTTAGATTTAAAACACATGTTGGAAGTTATGCAGAAGGTATGACTTTTAGCAAGTATTATAGAGAATATAATATATCTATTTATTTACTCTCATCTAACACCGTGCTTTCTTTGACAACGATGGCCACTTACGGGAGCGGATATTGGAAAATCTAATATTTGTTTTCTATTTGTGGTTTAGACGCGGTTTCATCTTGGAGGGAGCCCTTCATATGGTATTCGATGATAATTACGACGTGTCGGAAATCTTCAAAGAACCTCTCCACCCAAACTTCGTCACGGACGAAGATTTAGGTAATGAAGATTAAGGTTGGCTTCTGGATAACCTGAACAGGCCGCAACTTAGAGCAAATGCTGAATTTGTAATGCTACGTAATCTAGAAACAGAGGAAATCAGCGATGAGGAACAAAACATAGAAAGTGAAGAGACCACTGTACGTAAAGACAGGGGCATTAAATAGATAATCAACTTGAAAATCTAGTGTGACTCTGTAGAGGGTATCACGTGATCTTGGATAAATGACCGACTAGACCACATATTAGCGTACAACATTGACATAGAGAAAAGTCGATGTGCAGGTGAAGGATGTTCATCAACAGTTCGCAAAATTTGTAAGAACTGGGACCTAGGAATGTGCTTAGATTGTAATTACTTATTCCACAATAAATGAGTAAAATTGTACCCTACTAATAGCTTGCCTTTGCCACATGGCGACGGCATATTTTTTTGAATAAATCTTTTAACGTTTTGGATAATGACTTTTCGTGTCCTTGGGATATCATATACAAGTAATAATGAAACGAGCACTCATTATATAAATATAATTTAAGGGCGGTTAAATATTGCAACATGTCTTAAAATTACTGCAACGTTTTCTGAAAATACTTGTTTCTTGCCTCTATTATTAGGGTAGTGGAAAAATTTTATGCACACGGCAGAAGACAATTTGTAGCTTTTAGGATTCAAACATACACATTAAAAGAACTGGCTTCTCTCTACAGTGGTGTAGAATATACTATTTCGAGAAACTTGAAAAAGAGGCACGATTAAGTAATCAATGGTGCTTTAACATAGTGTCTATTTAAATTGCTAAAAACGGTTCATTTCAACGATCACGTCTTCACGTAAAAACAATATTTAAGCTTGTTAAATGTGATTAATTGCATAGCATTATAGTTTGTACAAAAACTTTTAGTATATATTAATTCTTATTAGCTCTTGCTAATCCATATTCAACAGTGTAAAAAGCATTATCAAGATATTGTCAATTCAACCTCGGCAACTACTCCCAAGGCGTGTCATATGATTAGCATCTCTATTTCTGAGCAAGTTCATCTTTTTATTATCAGAGAAGCATCAAGTCCACTTTTTTTGTATAGTACAATAATCTGCAAAAAAGACACACCCACATACATTATGCAACGAATGCTTACAGCGTGCCGATCTGTCCTGTTTATAAGCTCGGTGTTTTCAAAACAGGACACAGTTTGTACCAACAGTTAGTACAAAGCAATCACCAAAATGTTCAAGCTTGTAAGTACAATTTTAAACAGCTTTTGATTTTTGCTAATAACTATTTTGTGTAACAGTTGTTCCTCGTTGTCGCCGTCCTCGTCGCTGCCGCCATGGCTGTCCCCAAGGCCAAGCCTCAATTTATTGATGCTGGCTACGGCTATGCCGGATATGGTGCCGCTTACCCCGCCTATGGTGGTTATTATGGTGCTGTTGGATACTATTAATTCAACTCCATTTGATCGACTCGGCTTGCACCTTTGATGATTTCGGCTACTATTGTACATAAACAACCACAAAATTCTAAATAAATTTACATTTAATCTTAAACCTTTTTATTATTTAAAAAAATACTGTATTGTTCGTTACAGCTCGTATCTAATTCCTATTATGAAATCAAATTTTGGAGAACCATCTGGTTCAATTTTTTAGTTTAATTATCATAATCAGCGTTTCAGCATTGAGTGCATGTCTTTATTCCAATATGGAATTTGGCCTAACTAAGCAATGCGGTTTTGCTGTGCTGTTTCTAATTGGAAACATTTCTTAAGGATGAGATTTAGGATCTGCTAATTTTTTCACACTACTTCTTTTAAATGATTATGCCAGTTCAACACTATATGCTATTAATTTCAGGTGTAAATTTTAAGATTTGTTGAAATCTACAATCCCCCATTACCGTTATGCACTGAATTTGTTAGGACCCTTTGTTTTGCATTACTGAACTATGGGTTATATGTTTTTCTATGGAGCTGAGAGTTTCTGACAAACGCAAACCGTGCTTTCTGCTAATGCGATGTCACTGTCTTTAGTGGCTATGGCTGTGTAATTAGAGTACATAGCCAGGCTAATTCTGGGAGTTGTAGGGACATTACAGATGATAAACATATTAAATAATGTAAGGTCCAATACCTATCGTTAGCCTATATTCTGTATCACCCGAGTTGCTGTAGATACACTTAATTTCTATAGGAAGGTAAAAAGGATATTATTCAGGAGTTCCGATATGGTCGTCGTCGAATAAAAGTTTTGTCTTATGATTGGAGTACTAACTGTGTTTACTCAAGGTTAGATATTTGACAGTTGATTTGTATTGGCATTCAATTTCTATCGGGAATTCAAGTGTCATTACGTCACATTGTGTTGGTACTAATCAATTTTTTAGTTGCATCGAGACAGGAGCATAAGCCTAAATAAGAGATAATACAGATCCAAACGATTTGTTGACTCTTTGTGGAATTTCGATTTCAGCTCAACTTAAATGAGGGATCTGCGTGTTGACGAAGAATAACTGTGTGATCATTATGGTTCTCGATTCGCATGTGTGTGTGTGTGTGGATCCTTTCGGGACATCACCTAGACAGTGGAATTAAGTAATCGTTAGCAAGATTTGTTTGGTAAACCATGTCACTATTCCAATTTGGCAGCTTTGTGATACAATTTCATTCGATTCTTTAGTTAAACCCCTCCGGATTATTTGTAGAACCGGTGCGTTAAAGCCGTTTTTCAATCTCGCGTAATCTGTTTAATATTTTTAACATTCCTGTGTGTAGATGCCATCTTTATTATAGGGCTCTTTGTGTATGGTGGACAGCTTTTATGGATGGGCTTTTTGTGTATAATGAAGTTGTTTTTTGAATAGTATTTATAGATTTTGTGGAGTCAGTTTTGTATTGGATCGACATTGAAGGCGACAGATAAGCTAATGCTTTATTTAATTGTTTTAAAATATTTTAGCACAATTAAATTATATTAAGGTGATGTGAAAAAATACGTTACCTATTGAAATACCTATTGAGGCATTAATGTTTAATATCTATAATTACCAATACCACATACATGCATACATACATACTACACACATACTACATACCAATATCGCAAACTTGAGCAGAACTCATTCTGGCAGGTTATATCGTCCTTGACTTGCCATGTTTAGATACATCCTGCACGACATTCTTAACATTTATTAATTTTCCTACTTTGATTTCTTGCCAAACCAGATGCCATATCCACAAAACATTTGTAGTTTCGTGAGATCTTTCTTATGGTTTCGGGCTGGTTGCGATTGATTGAGGGATTTCTACAATAAACCTGTAAACATTGTAGATGTCGAAAGCAATACTTTGGTAGCTGGTTCTGAAGTAAAAAAAAAGAAAAATCAAAAACAAAAGGTATAAGCAGAAGCGGGTAAACAAGTAATTAAACATGAAGAAAAAATGAACAGCATAAAAGATAAACATTTTCGAGATAGCTGTAACGACTACGCTAACCGTAGAAGTGCCGAAGAGGATGATTCAGTAGCTGAATTACTTAAGAAAAGAGTAGTAATAAAATTGTAAGAGAGCCAAAAAATATAATTGAAGATAAACTCAAAAAACAAACAAGCTGGATTCCTTCCAAGGAAGCAACCACATGACTCGATGTGTATGATTAAACAGATCACAGAAAAAAAAACGAGATATATTCATGTCTCTTTTCGATCTTAATGTAGCCTTTTATGCGTTACCGAGACAACATATGTATATGGAAAGCTTTAAGTATTTTCTTTTAATGCAAGCTATTCAAAATTTTATACTATTGAAAACTGATTAAAACTTGCTAGCGAAGTAAATTTTAAAAAATAGTAATGACGTCATAACATTTAAAACAAACGATATAGAAATCTGAAAATGTCTTTGATATAGATGTAATTTTAGTCACCCTTTTGTGTTTTTTCCTGACAACAAAAAACTGACGGGGTTACAGCATTTACGCGCTGCTTAATTTTCAGACTGTATAGAGAGACAACCTAGAAAAGAAGAAGCCGACAATAAACGTTAATAAAAACAAAATAATACATGTAAGGGCAGAAGAACTAGAAGAAAATTTATCAATTGGCATAGCAGAAGGATAACTAAACTAAATGGAAAAGTGTGTATATCTTAGAACAACAATAAATGATTGTTATAGAAAGAAAATTTAAAAAATAAGGAACATAGATTGTAATACCAAATAAATAACACATGATAAATCATAAACAATTAAACACCATTGCAAAGATACACCATTCTAAGATAACGTTCTGTTATGATAATGCTTGTACGTCAAATATTTTAACAACTAAAGGTAATGGAGTAAATATCAAAGTTCATTTGCTAACGGATAATCGACAACACAAAGAGATTTCCTTGCGGTAGGGTTTATCGATTTATTGTAAATAGTCTAATTTAGGACATACGTTTGTTTTGAAGGTAAGATTCAGGAGATTCCACTTAATAATAAGCAATTAACTCATAGTAATTTAAGATAAGCACACAGGCAAATTGCATCTCATATAAAACCAAGTCGATTTGAGGCATTTTCATGGTTTCCTAACAACTGGGGGATTGCCTTTAACTAAATTTAGCTAGAATACATTTGGAAATTCCACTTTAACCACACAGTGGATCACACTGCGATTATGAAGCTAAACACGCAGTGTAATAAAGGTTAATAAGTGTCCAAAACCGAACCACAACATCAGAAATGATACACTCGGAGCACTGTAAAGCAGATGGGGCGTTGCTGTACGCTGGAGGTTGACATCGGGGCTGGCCTGAGTCCATTGGAAGCCGAGGTCGTCGACAACTCGAAAATTGGGGTTTCAAATGCAGATTCCTAGATAGTAGTTGCTGAAGAGGTTGTGTTCGAGATAGGGGAGGCTTGCATGTAGAGAAAATTGGGCACAATACACATGAGAGCTACAAGTTTACTTACTAGTGGAGTTATAGTTGTTGCATGCCAAATCAGGCAATGAATATATTCTATGGATGAGCCCGCGCAAGCTATAAAGCAGACACATACTTAAAGAAGGTGTTTATGGACATTGTTCAAGCCGCCATTCACTTGCTGAACAGTTGAGTTTCGTGATTTCATGCGAGAGTGCAGGGAGCACAAATATTTCGTAAATAAAATTACCTACGGGTAGATAACACTCACACAAGTATAGCAAGTTTGTGGAAACACTTTTCCGGCAATACTTTTGAGTTTGGAATGCGGCATAGCCTTATTCGTGTTAAAAACGGGTCACCGTGATACGAGTGCGAACAGTTGTGAAATTTGATACATGTATGATCTAAAACACGATAAAAAATGGTAAAATTAGTTTTACGGTTAGACCTAAGGTTTCTGTGAAATTAGTAGATGCATCTTTTCAAAATGGCGACACGCATTTGTTTATTTTAGTTTGCGTGTGACTTCACAATTGGTAAAGAACTTACGTTGATATAGACCTTTACATGGCTTTAGCATTTTTTGTTTGGCCGAGCTATAAATTGGAGCCGCTCTGAATTTTCAAGCACCAATTTAATTCGAAGGGAATACCATGTCGGTGGTCCGTCCTTTTTAGATTAAAATAAATTATTTGCTTTTGAGTCGTAGTTTGTAATCTTATTTTGTTAATATGTCACTTGAAAATAAATAATATCAATTGTCTGCGTTGTTTTTTATTCAAGTGTGGTGCTGGTGTGTACTAATTTGAAGCTATTTACATAATTTAGTAATTTAGTAAAAAATAAGTTTTCTCCTTTCGACACACATTTAATTTTATTATTGTCCATTCATGAATCCACGAAATAAAATTGTATGTGTAAAATAAGAGTGCCATAAAGTTTTTTACTTCGCTGTGTGTGCTTGTGATAATTCATTTATTCATACTTATACAGGATATATTATAAAGGATATCTGCTATTAGAAGTAAAAAAATTTATTTAAAATTTTTGATTACGTGCATCGTAGCAAGACAATATCACATCAATAAACATCCACATTGCTCTACAGATCAGAGAAGTGGGCGATATTCGCTGAACATCCAACAAGGGGAAAAACAACCAAGGTTAAATATCTAGAGAAACTTTCCCACAAAAGAAGAGACTGAGATAGAAACAAAAGGATAACGGACCAGTTAGACCAACAGCAAACTGTAAATAAAATGTTCAAACAATAATTAAAATTGTGCAAACACCCCATTCACGTTAACGATGAAAGACACCCTACGACTCGTATATGAAACAAGAGTATAAGGAAGGTGAGCAAGATCTGGAACCTGAATCCAGTGCAAGTAGAACTTTGAAGAGATAACTACGAAGAAAGGAGACATATCTAAAAAGAAAATGGTGAGAAAACCAATCAGCTGCAGAAAATCGACGGAGAATTCGCAAGGCATAAGTGAGAAATGCGAAAGAAAAGAAAAAGAAGAAAATGTTTAAAATTCATATCATCTGCTAGTATGGTAGGCAGTGAGCCTTTAAAACTATTTCTGAATTCGCTCTAATTAAGTTTGTTGCTGGTTGGCTTTTACATATATCCGTGGAAGATAATATATTTTCAAGCATATCCTCTCCATCATATTTCTACGTTTGTCTCTTCCGAATATGTGACATGTTGGAATTGTAAATTTTTTGTTTTGGGATAGATGGGTTAATTCAGTACATACATTGCTTGAAAATAACTGAAATTAAAATAGATTTTTGTGTATTCACTACTTTCGCGTTCATGTAAGAGGGTTAACTTACATATGAGCTTAAGATTATTTGCCATAATTTAGAAACAACTACGCCCAAGGGATATAAAGAAAGTATTGTTTTTACCCACTTACCACTAAAAATCTACTAAAATCTACTAAAGCAAGATACTTTTATTACAATTTATACCATGTGTTTAAAAAGAAATTAACATAAGGGTAGGTCATGGAAAATAAAACTAATGTCAACAGCAAGCTTTAGAGACCGAATTTTTAATTACACTATCAACATATAATATAAACTTACAATAACAACAACAGTGACGGCAGTTAATGAATTCTAGAGCTTGCTGTTGACATTACCTACTTTTATTTTCAACCTTTACGTAATTTCTTTTTGAACACACCATATTTGTTTAATTTCTGCATGTATGTAGTACTAAGTCAAGAAGCCGCGTGGCGCAGTTGGGTAAGAGCCAGGCTTGCATTGAGCATCCCGAATCCTACGAGGGATGGAATTTTTCCGTAGCCTTGGCGATTGGAATCGGGCTCGGTGAGACCATTCACAGTTGGGCACCAAATTAGCTGTGTTCTACTCAGAACCACAGACCTAAGAGATAGAGTAACCAGGTCTACACATCACCAAGACACACACCTCACACGATGGTTGCTGCGAAAGCACCAAAAGCGTGATCCAACTCTGTATCCCAAATCCGGGGCAAGTTGAGCATTGTACCAGCAGATGCCAGCTCATAAAGCACCAGCCTTTACACCGCAAGGCAAATGAGATTACAGATAATACAATACAATGTAGTACTAAGTCATGGAAACGCGGCGGAAGTGTCCTATAGTGGTTGGTTATTTTAATTTAGTTTATAAAGAAACCAGTCTACTTTAGTTACAAGCCCTGAAGACTTAAAAGCGTGTTTGAAAGCTGTAAAAAGTAAACTATTTTTTTGCATATAGTTGGCAAGCATGTTAACCCTTATATTCAAATAATACAACTGCGTAAGATTATAGGTAGAATTTATTTATAATTTTGTTGTTCTTTATATACAATAATAGCCAAAATTATTGGAAGTGTAAGCCAGGTCGATCCATTGGTGTTGAGTTAGTAGTATCCAACAGCACCATAGTAGCCACCATAAGCGGGGTAGGCGGCACCATAGCCGGCATAGCCGTAGGCACCATCATAGAATTGGGGCTTAGCCTTGGGGACGGCCATGGCGGCGGCGACGAGGACGGCGACAACGAGGAACAACTGTTAAACAAAATAAATGTTAACAAAACGCTTAAAACTGTTTTAAAGTATACTCACAAGCTTGAACATTTTGATAATTGCTTTGTACTGACTTTGGGTACAAACTGTTTTGCTTTTGAAAATCGTGGCGTTTATATAGCGCGAAAATGATTGAAACGGTTAAAGAATTGTGGGTGTGTCGTTCTTTTAGAAAATTTCAATATGTTTGAAAAAGTTGTCGCAATAGCGTACCGAAAAAAGTTGATCTACATATTTATGTGCTCTTCTTATATAACACATTACAGTGTAAAGTGTTCACGGTAGATTTCCATCAACATGACAACACGTTTTGCACATCTTTGTTGAATATGGGTTACCTTCAGCGACGTTAGTACCTAACATTAAACATAAGTAGAAAAGCTCTTATATTAAACCAAAAGGCCTAACAACTCCAAGATTTTAAAATTAATGGTTTTTCTGGGTATCTGGCTGGAGCCTTAAATTTTTCTTCTGCGAGACTTATGATGTACCACTTGATCACTTCATTGTATCCAGTTCTTCTAGTTTATTTGGCGTTCTATGTTACTATAGCCAATTTCGTATTTCTACACCAGCCCTTACCAAAATTAATTGGTAATGTTTCTTCTATATATTTTATAAAGCGAAAACAATTCTTTAAATAAATTTTAAAATGTTTTTTTAATTAGGCACACTGCGTTATTTTAAAATGTTTCATAATGGTAAATATTAAAAAACGACGAGCAAGCGCTGTGTTTAGTAGTTGGGCTTTAGACTTTGAAACTATTACTTTCGGCCTTTTACATATTCTAAAAGCATCGTTTTTCGATCAGCTATTACAAAAGCATTAAGTTCACTTTTTTATTCCAAAGTTTTAAAATCGAGCACACCTGCACGAATTATGCAAGTTCTCCTGTATATAAACTAGATCACTTCCTAGACAAATCACAGTTTGTACCCAAAGTCAGTACAAAGCAATCATCAAAATGTTCAAGCTTGTAAGTACCCTCATCAACCTCATTTGATTTTTGTTAATATTTACTTTGTGTAACAGTTGTTCCTCGTTGTCGCCGTTCTCGTCGCCGCCGCCATGGCCGTTCCGAAGGCCAAGCCCCAATTCATTGATGCTGGCTACGGCTATGCCGGATATGGTGCCGCCTACCCCGCCTATGGTGGTTATTATGGTGCTGTTGGATACTATTAATTCAACCGCAATGGATCGACCCGGTTTGCACCTCTGATGATTTCGGCTACTATTGAACATAAACAACCACAAAATTCTAAATAAATTTACATTTAATCTTAGACCGTTTTATTATTTGAAATATACTGGATCAGTCGTTACAACTGGTTTCTTACTAGGTATTATAAGATCAAATTCTGTAGAAGCATCTTGAGTATGTGCAAGATGTTCATTTTTTTTATTTAATTATCATAATCTACCTAACCTTAGAAGATATGATGTCGATTCTATTGGAATCAGATTGCAGCGTTGCAGCATTCAGTGCTTGTCTATATTCTAGAAAGGAATTTGGCGTAATTGAGAAATGCGGATTTTTGTGAGTTGCAACGCCTGCCTTAATTGCCAGCCTCCTCGTCGACAGTCTTTGATCGCTGAACACTAACCTCTAAAGCCGTCGAATTAGTATCGAGTGAAGTGTATTAACTTATCTTCCCCCTTTGCTTACAGTTGGGTATCTATTAATTGTGGTATTTTAGTTTTCACCATCGTTTATTTTCTATGCAACGTTTACATCGCTTATGTTCTAATATTTGTAAGATCCGACAAATTCTTGGCCTGACAGATATAAAATTTAAGTCCATCGCCGTCTGGGTGGGCAATCGCTATTTGGGAACCGGTTTGCGACCGGACCATCAAAACATATCCCCGTTAGTCTGTAATTTGCAATGACGTGACGCTTAGGGAAAATCCTAGCAATAATAACATGAGACAGGGCAGCCTCAACTGAACTCCGAGAATTTTGTATAATTTATGTATTGAAAAGAACACCGTTTAATTACCTTATGTTTGATTTCTGTCAAGCTAACAGCAGTGCGCGATTTCAAGAAGATAGTTTTCCAAGCACATGAAGGCAAAAGTAGGTTCACCCCATATATAGAGCATTCTCATCTTTGGATGCTTAGAGCTAGGTCTCCTAAGGCTATAACGAAGGTAACGCTAAAATATTAATAATAGTAATAAACACATTTCCTACGTCTCTATTACGCACCTCTTAAGTCTATTGCAGCCAGTACTATTACTACAGCCTCCCTACGTAAGCAAAGTAATTCATACAGATTTTTCGCTTTGTTTTATGTTATTCTATTACTATATGAAGATTTACTACACTAAACCCACAACTTAACACTAAAGAAAAAGAAAATATGGTGTAAGTCACAATTTACATGTTTAAGTTTCTGAACTATATTTGTAAAATGAAATCAGCTAGAAACATATGAAGAGTTTTCGAAAAATCCTGTCTGCTGAAATAACAAACACCAAATTCAACACAACGATTGACATGATTGAGATTTACTGTTAGAATTGTAAAAGAACAATCACAGAATTATGGAAAATAGAAATGGTAACCTACTTAGATAATTACGGTTAAGAATTACTTTGGTCGGCGTAAATTTTCCGCACAGTTTACTGCAGTTCCAACAATTCCGGGCGCTGGCCAGTTTAAATCCAACTGTATGGTACTGTAGGTTTTTAATAAAAAAGTCGATATGTCGCAGTCGGATTCCAAAAACCGTCAGTTTGCAAACTGACTAGTCAGTTTGCAAACTGCCCGACGTTTTCTAAAACGCTTTTAAAAAACAGATCGTTTTACAATCGGACTGAAATTTTCAGTCAGTTTGTAAACCGCGAACCATGCCTCCGACGGATTGTCAACTATTTAGCTATTGATATAGCTGTACTATGAACTATCATTATTTTAGAATCTGCCGAGATAATTTCAGTCAGTTTCTAAAACAAATAAAACAATACTGTTTTATTTTACATTATCCACTTTATCCATTATAAAATATACCCTGAAGAAAAACACATTTATAAAATTATATTTTTTATCATTTAGGTATTATACATTAAAAAAAATAACAGGTAAGTATAACAAAAAAACAAATAAAATAAAATTCTTTTAAAAAAATGTTAACAAATAGATATTGTTATAGATGCATTAAACGAATAACAGTTATAAAAATAAATAAAATAAATTTCTTTTTAGAAAACACAAAATTTAATTACAAGAAGTTCTTTACTTATTGCAGCAAGGCCCGCTTAAATGGCACCTGCTATTGCATTTTTGAAATGCTTTAAAACAAAAGCATTTCTTTGTATTGCATTGATTTTTGTTTGGCCGGCAAGCACATTTTTTAAAACCTTGGCCGCCGAACTTAGATGAATTGGACACTGCTTCCCTTAATGTTATAATATTGTCTGACGCAACATTAAATTCTGTCGAATTAAGTGCTGTGTTTGGGATTATTTCATCCCTCGAAAACCATCGGTTTAAAATGCCCTTTTCAGTACCTATTTGGTACACACCATTTTTGTGATCAATAACCATGGCCAAAATATTTTTGGGATCAAGAGGGCTACGATCAACTTTGGGAACGTTTACGGAGACATGATCCCCTACACTTATATCTTTTAGTTTTTTCTTTGTAACCTGCAGCATTTTTTCTGCTGCTCTTTTCTGCCCATTACAGGAATTCAATCTTTCCAAATGAATGATTTTTTCTTGGGAACATAGCCTACACTTTTTATTTATCGTACACTCTGTGCAGCTAAGTATTTCTACTGGAATATTAGCAATGTCAATATTCTCAATATCCTCGTCCACATAAATAGAATGTTTAGGTGGGTTAATGTTTTTAGTGCCAGACATCGAATTTTCAGCAGTTTCATTAGCATCGTTTTGGTCGGCTATTTCCTCCTCATTAGCTTGATTGCTATTGGCTTCAAGAAGCAACACATCTTCTAATTCTTCCTCAGTTGTAATATTTTTAAAAATTTCAGATGGCAAATCTGTGGAATTAAGTCCAACTTGAAAATCAACCCCAAAGAGAGCTTTGTATGGCGATCTTCCGATTGTTCTATGAAAAGATGAATTTTTATGCCATTGTACGTAATAGCAACCAAGCGACCAGTTTTGGGTATCATTATCTTGAAGCCAAGATCGTAACATGGTTTCTACATCTTGGTTACTTCTCTCTATACTTCCTTGACTTTGTGGATGCCGAGGGCGACCATTTATAATTTTACAAGCTGGCCAATTAGACGCCATTTCTCTAATAATTACGTTTACAAACTCGCGACCATTGTCGCTTTGTAATATTTTGGGTGCACCGAATTCTAGAAATATTTTTAATAATTCAGCTGCCACATCCTCTGCGCGTTTCGATTTAAGAGGCCGTAAGTGCAGAAATTTGGTCAGGTGATCTTGATAATTAAGTAACCACTTATATTCACCATCAGGTGTTGATTGAAAATCGATCAAGTCGACCTGACCACGATGGTTCCATCCCTTAGTTAAAATAGGTTTGACTACAATTCCTTTCTTTATCTGGCCTTTCTTTTCCGCACAGCGTTTACAACATTTCACAAATACGTCCACAACAGCCCGAGGAATGTAGAATTTAGATTTTAAGTACGCCGTCATTTTATCTCTACCTCCATGGCCCGTGGATATGTGACACTCCAACAGTTTCCCATAAAAATCTTCTACCGGAATAACAAAAATTATTGGATCATCATCATGTTTCCTTTGTTTTATAATTTTTTTTATGCCACTTATTTCAACGATGTCATATAAACTGCCATAATAATATTGTTCATTAGTTTTTCTATTAGTTGCAATCCGCCCTTCCATTAAAATGTTTATGACATCATTTATTTTTTCAGATGACCATGGCTTTTTCGTCTTTTTACCTAAAAATTCATTCTACAATTACTTACCTACATTGTTAAATAAGTTTTAATAATCGGCATGACAACAAATTAGCTATTAACAAATGCAAGTTACTTTTTTAAATTTTCAAT
>OW679199.1:26250696-26389498 GCA_940337035.1 Agriotes lineatus
TATACATACTCAATAAGTGCACAAGAGGCAGTTTCAGTAGATTTACCTTCACAAAAACCGTGTTGATTAGCAGGTAAAAGGTTACACTTAATGATAAAAGACATTGTTCTCTTATATATTGCTTTTTCAAACACTTTACTTAGAGAACGTATTACCGTTATAGGCCTTCAATTATTTATATCAAAAGAGTCACCTTTTTTTATATACTGGTAAAACCTTCCTGATTTTTTATTTAGTTGGAAACTGCCCTGAAGTAAAGCATAAATTTATAACATGAGCTAACGGCTTCTTACTTCTTTTAGTATTGCAGTTGATAAGTTGTCAGTACCGACACTGTTTTTACTTTTGAGGTTATTAATGATATCAAGCTTGTTCGGTGAAGGACTTGAGAAAAAAGGAATTATTATTGGGTGCTGGCAACGTACAACTTTCCAAAAGACTTCGTTAAATTGGATTTTGCAATATTAGAGAAGTGGAATGCAAAGCCCTTTGCTATCTGCGAATTATCTTTTAATTCCTTACCATTATACTTGATAACAATGTCTCTTGAAATGTATCCTTGCCAATACTAATATTCACAAATTGCCATATTGCTTTTGGTTTATTATTAGCGTTATTAATGATAGTACTATAATACTCTTGCTTTCTTTTTTTGATTAAAATCTTGTATTCATGTTTTTTATTTTTATAGGTTTCGAAGTCTGGATTATGTATATTTTGAACTAACCAATAGAAGTTCATAAGTTCATTGCCTTTTTTTAATTATTTCAGATGTGACCCAACCCTTTTCTTGTTGTAATTTCCTCTTTGTTCTTTTAAGGACTGGGCAATGTACATCAACTGCCCAGATAAGAATATCTCGAAATGCATTAAATGCTTGATTTAAATTATTGCTTAAATTATATATTTTGATAAAACTAGTATTATTAAAGAATATTCTTAAATTATCTAAATTATGTTTAGTAAAAACTATGATAATAATAGTTACTACTATGATTATTAGACTTTGTGTTAGTAGAGCTAATCTCGAATTGATGAATCATAGCTAAATTATCACCAATGTTTGGCTGCACTACAACGGTACTACCCGGAGTATTGTTTTCACTAATAGCTATATAATCTATCTTTGTGGCTGTGACCCTCTCATCTTTATTCTTAAAAACTCTACTTGGTTCAGTCGATGAGCAACGCATATTAAAACTTAATAATAGGTCTCTTAATATACGTTTATCTAGATTATCTTTTAAGTAGTTTATATTCAAATCAGCACAAAAATAAACATTAGTAGCTCTCAGATGACAGTGAACTAATAATTCACTTAATTTTTTAATAACTACCTTCAAATCCCGAGAACGTGGTGGCGGACGTGAAGAACAGTAGGCACTTATGACACAACATTTAACATGATTTAATTCTAGAAGCACTGCACAACACTCTAGCAAAAAATCTTGTGCAAATGTGTTACAGTGCTAACCGTTACTTTAAACTTCCTTTGCTTGATGAAGATAAGGGATCCTCCATGAATAGATGATCTTCGGCAGTAACTACTAGCTAGATCGTAAGCATTTAAAGTCATTAACGATATGTTTTATTGGTTGCACCAGTGTTCACCAACACATATAATATCAGGTTCATGTTTAATTGCAAAAACTTGCATTTCGTTAATTTTGTTTGTTAAATATTGCACATTTAAGTACACAATTTTTAACGATGTCTTGCATTTTAATTCGAAATTAACAGTAGAAACTAAATCTTCATTGCAGGTGGTGACCTTTGAAAAAACCTAGAAACATATATTCCGGATGGTCAAACGGAAGGGTCCATAGCTTTGACAATATTTTTAATATCAACTGTCACTTTAAAAGAAGAATATTCTTCCGGATATTTAGATGTTAATTCATTACATTGGGCTTCTAAAAATTCAGGTTTTAGAAGTTTAAGGATAGATTCAGTTTTCGTGTTTGACGCAAATCTCGAAATAAAGATATGTGCCTTTTTTGGTACCACCTTTAAATCTTCATTATCTTTAATATCTTTGTCTCCGGTAATTCCTTTGGGTTTATTATTACGATGTTTCTTGCGATCTATCGTCTTCAATTCGTTATTAATAAATTCAGTAATTTTCTGCTCTTGACACGCTTCCAGAACAGCAGCGTTTACCTGTTTGCTAGTGATAATTGGAGGGTTACTGTTTGCTATCTGGCCATTTTCCACCAGATCCTTTTTGCTGCTTAAATGTAAATTCCCAGGTATAATTTCTTGGGGTGTCTTACAATAATTTTTCTTATAGTTCCTGAGCTATATTGAAGATAGTGCAAGCTTGTTGGATGAGGTGATGCTATTTTTTGAATGCAAATTTTGAGTAAAATTGCCTGACCTGGCACCTAACGTTTTGTTTAACAGCAGAACTTGACTTTTCAAAGCTTCAACTGCTACCTGCTGATTTTCAATTATTTTGTCTTTCCCAGATAACAACTCCTTCAGATACTTGATTTTAATGTGGTACATTTCCAATAAACAAACACTATTAACCGCTTGGATGAAAAACTGCATTGCACACCACACATTTTAAACTAACTTGAGGCAACTTAATACATCTTTTACAAGGTTTATTAGGAGCTACACCGTCGCCAGCCATACCGCTCGAGTGCTGACAGATAGGAAAAAAAACTGCAAATGCAGTTGCATGTTTTTTAGTGGAGGTTGGAAGAAAAGAGATACATTTTAAGCTGGCCAAGTACTCGATTTACTAAATATTTTTAGCTGTTTAAGCACATACTCGTTATAACACCCTTTAAAATTAACGACATTACCTTAATACCCAGTTTTATTATTTCTCTTGATTAGTAACAAAAACGCAACTATCGTTTTTGTACTTTAAATTAGATATGTATTGGTAAGGCTCCACTTTGCGACACCTTTTTAAATATGCACTGGCTACTCTATTTAAATTGACTTTTCAATTTGCAAACTTTCAAATATTAAAATGATAGCGGCAGAGACTCTTTCAGGGGTTTGGGTTCAATTATCTAGTTACTTTGTTCTAAAAACAAGTGTTTTTCAAGTCCTTTTCAACGGTATCACGTCAAAAGATCGCAGTCAAAATGTCGCGCGACAAAAGATCGGGGTCAAAATGTCGCACGAAAAATGATCGCATGCGACAAATGATCGCATGCGACAAATGATCGCATGCGACAAAAGATCGGATACGAAAATAACAGCATTACAATAATTACAGAAAAAAATTTCTACAGTGTGGAAATAAAGTAACGGATAAATTTATTAATTTTGTTGATATTCATTTTTATAAAAGGGGGTAGCGATTTTGACCATAAGGAATATTTTCAGCTGATTTGCAGTTTCTTATGTACTTTGTTTGTCATGATATGACGTCATCGACTTTTTTTTAATAGCAACCTATATTTTTATTATTGATTTCGCTAGTATCCCGTTTCGAACAATATAAAATTTTCTAGACGTTGCATTTGAAAAAAATCCAGAAAAATGGTCTTAAAATTTAAATATTAAAAACCAATGAAATGAGCAAAGTAAATCTAGTTACCGGTGGATAAAACAAAAAAAGATTAGTTACATGTCAGAGTTGAACAATTTGTAAATGTCATAACAAAATAAGAGTCGTTTGC
Organism: Agriotes lineatus; assembly: GCA_940337035.1. Taxonomy (NCBI): domain Eukaryota; kingdom Metazoa; phylum Arthropoda; class Insecta; order Coleoptera; family Elateridae; genus Agriotes; species Agriotes lineatus. The sequence continues at coordinate 26,254,341 of OW679199.1, forward strand.
TTTTTCTAAATTACAATTTATAGCTTTAGCAAACTATTTTATTAATGAAAATGGTACAATTAAGCGAGACAGAGTCATCGTCATTATTAACTTTGAATGCAGTTGATAATAAATTTCTAGTATTTTTCAATTGTTTTTTAAATTTCAATAAAAACGAATGTGCCGTCAATGACTTTCCGTCAAACTTAGGTGACTAGATTTATTTTGCTCAATAAATTGGTTTTTAATATTTACACTTTAGGACTATTTCTCTCGATTTTTTTTCAGATGTAACATATTGAAAATTTTATACATATAATTGAAAACAACATAAAAAGTAATACCAAAATCAATAATAAAAAACACATGTTGTCATTTAAAAAAAAGTCGATGACCTCATAACTTTTAAAACAAATGACGTAGCAACATAAAGGTGGTTGTAGTGTATGTCCAATAATTAAAATCGCTATATCCCTTCAAGATTTTTTCATAAAAATTAATATAAAAAAACTTAATGAATTTATCCGTTACTTTATTTCCACACCGTAGAATTTTTTTCTGTAATTAATTGTAATGTTATTAGTTGCGTATACGATCATTTGTCGCGCGACATTTTGACCGCGATGCTTTGTCGCGCGACCTTTTGACTGCGATCTTTTGACGTATATCCGTGTCTCATAACAGTATATATCCACTAATCGATACTCAATTTACTGAGAGGGTTTCATTGATACAATTATATAAGTGGAATGTTACATAGAAAAGGCTTATCTGTAATATCAGCAATGATGAATTCTAGAATTCCTCTAATTTATCATATATCAGCAGATATTATACTTGCTTCTCCATATTACTTCTTCAATTCGTAGTTTGTTACCGACTCATATATTTTTTTAATGATTTTCCTTCCCAAATGTCTAACTGTTCCAGCTCTTTTTTTTTGCTGGGCAAAAAACTATCTTGTACACTTATACTTTGTATTTTATTGATAGCACAGAATTTAAGATCTTTCTTAGCTCAAAATAGCATTTAAATTACTTGATACAATTCTCATAAAACCCTCTTCACCTATTTTATTCTCTTCATTAGCTATATAGCCTAATTACTAATATATCATCCTGCTTTATCATGTTGCCTGTAACATTAGCATATTTATTAGTTTTTCGTCGTTGCCAGCCAGTAATTCGCTTTTCCAATATTTCTAGCCCTTAGGTGGTTTGCGCTTTCTCCAAGTATGGGGCAATTTCTTTTAAATCCTGTGTTGTTCTTATTATAGTATGCATAGCGTAAGAACATGTCAATATGCAGTGTGTGTTGTTTAATGTTCCTCCGAGATGCACAGGTAGCCTTCGTGTACCCTGGCCAGTGCGAAGTCGAATAAGGTAGTTGAAATAGCTTCCCTTTGTCTTCTTGAAGAGAGACAATTAAAGATGGCAGAGTACAAAGTTGTGCCTTCTAATTACTTCCTTTTACGATAAAGGAAGTATTGAATTCATCCAAAAAATTCGAAATTGAGTTTTGAACACATCTTTACGTTTTAGAGTCTCCTGAACCCAAAAAAACATGTTTTTGCTCATTGGTCTGTGTGTCTGTCTGTGAACATAATATCTCAAAAACGAAAAGAGGGATGGTATTGAAATTTCATATATAAGTGTTGTGTACTATCTAGATGCGACAGTTAGGTTTTGAAGAAAATCGCATAACCGGAAGTATGATGTTTACACTATTGATTTTTTTAACTTTACATTTTTAATGTGTATTGATGTGAGATTTTGTTTTTTTTTTCATTTATTTTATTAACTCCCATTTTAAATAGAACACCCGTTACATTATTACATTTTTGAATTCAGTTTAAAATTTTAGATAAAATTGGTCTTTTGAACTAACACTCTATTTTGTACCGTTTTTGTAGAATTTGTAATTTCTGAAAATTTTTGAAAAATGCTTAAAAACTAAAAATCCATTTTTTGGCTAATTATAAGATCACTGTAAAAGAAAGTTATGTGCGTGTATCATACCAGATTTTGTTTCACTATTTGCTTTATTTGAATATCTGGTCGATTGTTGTTTTTTTCTAAAACAGCATTGGTAGTAACCAATTATTTTCTCCGTCCACACAATCAACTTCTTTTCTGTTAGTTTACTTAGTATTCTCTGTAACGCTATACCTCTGGAATGGTCACATATTGTCTATGGATTGGGCATACTACTTTCGTACTAAATTCTTTGGTAAACTTCCAGTTCTCATATGTTTTCCATTAACTCAATGCATGTCATTCACTATAGCTAGTCCTCTATATTTCATCATTTCCACTAAGATTTGATCTTATGCTGAGGCTGTATGATTTCTTTGAGCGTTTATTATTCTCCACTTCGCTTCTTGTTGAACCTGCTCTATCTTCCTCCTCTCAACCTTCACACAGTTCTTCTGCCATCTCTTTTATATTATACGGGTTTAGCATGTTGTTATCTTCTTGTAAAACTGTCTAATATTGTTTGGAGCTTCATTTTTCCCATGTATTACAGAATTCTTTGTTTATACTTTATCTTTATCTATCTATATTTTGAATTTACTATCCTCCTTTTCCCTCTAAATTTTCTAATGTACCATCTAATTGACCTCTTGAAATTTACATCTTTACTTAATATCGATTTTCAATTCGTCAGAAAATTATAGCGTTCTCTTATGTTTCTGACCGGGTTCTACTATATCATCCGACATTTTCAAAATTACATTTTTATGGTTTTCTTTGCATTTCTTATATGTTCTGATTTTCCTTTTGGCCTCTGTTGTTTGAAGGTCTTTTCTATCCTGTTTAGGTATTTAATTTAAATTTCAGAATTCCCATTTAACTACTCCACATCGATGTATCTATTGTGTACGTTTTTCTCTTCTATTTCGTTTTCATTCTTTGCCATTTTCTGGCTTTTATTACAAACTTTTACTCGGGATATCTATTAGCCTTGTCATGTTGTCATTTTTATGATTATGTAGATTAGGACTTCCAAATAGCCCAGACTATATCCTCTTTATCGGTTTTACTTTCTCACATAACAACTCTCACACTGTAGTTTCCTATTTTTTGAATTTGTTTATTTAATTTTGCTGTATTCATTTATTACAATTACCGTACTAAATGCTCTCTTTATTTTTATTAGTGCCACTGTTTTACTGAATGGGGTGAACAGGACTGGAGTGCTAGTACACCAAATGTATGTCTTAATATTTTTCGCATTAAGTTTTGTAGTTTGCCTGCTACTCCCAAATTGCGGATATTTAAAGATCCAAAAACTTTTGTTCCTCGACAGAGAAGTAGAAGATCTTCGTAAGATAACAAAATCCAAAGTGTAGACGTTATGTAAGAGAATAGAACGAATAGTAGAAGCGAATTTAATAAAACATCAATAATTGTGTTTTAGAAGAAACACTAATACAAATGGAACACTCTTAGCTTTAGGAATAATAGGAGAACACATGATCGGAAAAGATAAAGATCTATTCATAGCTATTATTGACGCTGAAAAGGCTTTTGATAGAGTAAGCTGAAATAAAATGTTTGGGCAATAGGAATACGCGATAAACAACGACGGCTAATATATAACATACATGAAAATCAATCAGCCACAATCGAATACAATGAAGAGCAAGAAGAGGCACAAATTAGACGAAGTGTTAGACACGGGTGTGGCCTCTAACAACCTCTTTTTAATGTATTGCAAATTGCAATGAATGGACGTACATTTTTTTTTATATTAAATTTGCCTCTATTCTCGTAGATACTGAAGAAATTGCTGGTATAGATATTATGTACACATTTCATTGAATAGCCAAGTATTTTGCTCTATATTTTAATAGTTAAATTTTTAATTCAATTGTCTAGCTCAGTAGAACATAAATAACTCAAGTCAGGGTGAGATTTTAACGTTTTGGTAAACTGATAACGTGATTAAATTGCCATTACATCAAATGCAAACTTGATTAAACGATATTCTGGCATTATTTTAAGTGAACTGCATTTATAGTTTGAAATAACCCCATTTACATTTAATATTGAATAAAACAACTAATAACAATATTTTTAATCAGGTAAGCCAAATCTCTTTGTCTTCATTAATTTGCATATGAGAAAAGAATAATCATCTTAGCTACCTGTGTATTTGTCCTTAACTCTACCGCAGGGCTAAGCAGTCTGGAAACCAAGTACAGCATCGAACACACCTGCACGGCTACTTCCCATGTATTTGCAAAGTTACTTCCACTAATCCAGGAACCAGCGAAAGTACAGGTTCCACTTCTTCTGCCAGCGATACTATACATCAGCAGTGGAGCTCCACCAATGGACTCCGCTTGCCCTCAATCATGAACCACCTTTATTACTTATTGTTTCTGTGTTAAGAAATATCAAAACAATGGACAACATCACTATAGATAACGAGACCACAAAGGCAGTAAGAGAACTTATCTACCTAGGAAGTTTGATGACCGAAGACGGCATATGTACAAGAAAAATAAACAACAGAATGAACAACGGAAAAAGAGTATTCTTTGACAAAAACAATTATTGACATTCTCTTTCGCCCCCTTCATCTACTATTACTCATATCTATATTTTTCTCTTGATTTGCTTTAATGCATCTTCAACCCATAATCAGTAATATTGTTAGAGCACAAAGATTATGTTAGCTTGGACACCTAGAACTATGGCAAGTAAGAGAAGAAAAGGGAAATGTGGGAGGCTGATAAAGAAATTGTGATGCGCGACCTTTAGAAGAAGGAAATAAAGAACTAGATCCTACGAGAGGGGAGACAAATTATAAAGACTTAGATGGAAATGGACCTAGAAGGAACCGTACAATGTACATATATCTTTGTTCAATTTTGATATCTGCCAATTACACAATTATTCAGGCTTTGAAATTGAGAAACTGCCTCTCTTCTTTCTTATTATGCCACTAGCACGCTATATTCTACAAAGCTGTGGTTTTATCAGCCTTGTTTGCTTATAAGCCGGGTAGGTGCTTAGCCTTGTTTGTCAAAATTGAGAAAAAGTCTCCCTCTTAGAGGTTAAGGACTGCCACAGGTGTAAGCGTACTGGTCGTAGAGCGTACAATATTTTAAACTTCATCCGCTCTTCAAAAACAACTAGAATTAAATCGTAGTAGAACTTCAATCTAACAACAACGAGTAGTTGGTTAGCAACCATCTATTAAACAGAGCTAGTAGCACTTTCAGTATTTTATGATTCTCTATTTATTTTTTTGCTTACTAATAGCTTGCTAATGCAACTCTTGCATTTTTTTATTAATGCCTCGCATTATTCTTCGACTAGATTCAACAAAGTAAAATACACCATAGAGACCAAAAATTTATTTACAATTTTGTTATCATTTCTACAGTTTTGCCAAAGTCATTATAAGGGGGCCAGGTCGGGATGGACTCAATAGTATCCAAGAGCACCATATCCGTAACCACCATAGGCGGGGTAGGCAGCACCATAGCCAGCATAGCCATATCCGGCATCATAGAATTGGGGCTTGGCCTTGGGGACGGCCATGGCGGCGGCGACGAGGACGGCGACAACGAGAAAGAACTGTTACACATAATAAATATTAGTAAACATTTTACAACAGTTGAAAGAGTACTTACAAGCTTGAACATTTTGGTGATTGCCTTGTACTGACTTTGGGTACAAACTGTGATTTGCTTTGAAAACCGAAGAGTTTATATAGGAAAATCTGTTGAACTTGCACAGTGGGGGTATAACTCAGAACAAGGTGTTACATTTTTTTGAAAATTGTAGTGAACTGGTTGGAAGAAGTAGTGGGTGGCCCTTTTGCAAAGAGATGGTCTTACTGGAATACAATTTTTATTATATAACACAATTTTGAATCTAAAAAGACGTTCAAGGATAGATTTTTATTACGCTTACAAAGTTCTTAGGTGTTACTAATGAATATCGTAATTCCCCCGAGGTGCCCGTCCACACTTAGCATTAAGGTTGTTCTATAATATAAACTAATCAGGACCATTAGACTAAGGTAAAATTCAATTAAATTAAGTAAACCTTGCCAATGTAGGCATAGTTAGTGTTTTCACACAATATAATATTTAAGTCAACTTTAATGGTTCATCAAAAGTGTTATAACATCGATTCCAAAATTACTACCGCAGAAAACTGCGTGTGCATAGTAAGAAACATATTTTTTAAATATTTTATTGGTTGCGTGAATACAACGCAACTTCTTCAAATATGCAAAATATGTTCTAAGTTTGACCATAACAATACAACAAAACCATTATCTAATTTGACTTTATTGTAATTTTCCAGCAGTGACACACCCACAAATGCCTTAATTTATGATGCCTTCGATACATAAATTACCTGTGATCTACTTTACATAATCAGAAATCGGTTGTTAGTTTTATATCATAATATTAGTTTGTTTACTATTTTGTAAACTTTCATTGTTTTTATTTGCAGATTGTCACAACAAACACTGTTAATAAAGTCAGCGAATTTTGTTTCCTATCCTTATGCAAATGTAACTGAATTTTTTAAAGTGACAGTTGGAAGAAAAGAAATATTGTAAGCTGGCCAAATACTCGATTTAATAATACATGTGTGCTACGCTACGCACTCGTTTGTAACTTACACACACGTATATTAATAATGATGCTGTTATCCCACTTGTATAGTAAATAACTATTACCTGTTCAAGCAAATACTAGTTATAACACCCTTTCAAAATTAACGACGTTACCTTAACGACCAGTTTTATAATTTTTCTTTATTATTAACAAAAACGGATCTAACATTGTTGTGCTTTCAATTAGATATTTATATATCTACTAGGGATGTTCCGAATATACAAAAATTCGTATTCGCGAATGCGAATACCGAATACAAATACTCTTATGAATATTCGCGAATACGAATACGAATACGAATACATAACCTTGAGTGAATAATATCAACGTCAACATCGTTTTTGTACGCGTTGTCTAGCCGTTCGCACCTGGCTAATGCCGAAACTAAATCAGCAGTTCGTTAATATTTAAAAAATGTTTTATTTAATGTATGAATAGGTACCTGTTTTATATTTTTATTAAAATTCTTATCTATGTTTTTATAATTTTAATGTCAAATACTCGTATAATATTCGTGTTAATTTTGGCGAATACGATTACGAATACAAATATTGAAAATATAGCGAATACTCGCGAATACGAATACGAATACGAGTATTCGGAACATCCCTAATATCTACTCTTCGATATTCAATTTACTGAGAGGGTTTCATTAATGCGATTTTGTAAGTGGGATGTTACATTGATGAGACTTATCTGTAATATCAGCATTGATAAATTATATGATTCCTCATTTCACCATATATCGACAGGTATTATACCTGGTTCTCCATATTACGTTTTCAATTCGAAATTTGTTACCGACTCCTATATCTTTTTAGGATTTTTCCTTCCCAAATGCTTAACCGTTTCAGCTCTTTCGAATTTGTTTGTTTAATTTTGCTATGTACATATATTACAACTACTTGACTAAATGTTGTCTGTATTTTTAATACTGGCAATGTTTTTCCCATTTCGAACACAATTACATTTTCCTGTGTTTTTTGTGAAATCTATCCATAGTTTCCTCATTCTCCTTCGATAAAAAATTATGAATTTCTCTATATCCTCCATACCACTCTCTGCCCAATCAGTTTCTTGGATTGCTAGTACACTAAATTTGTACCTTATGATTTTTCGCATTAAGTTTTGTAGTTTGCCTGGTACTCCCAAATTGCGGAAAAGATCCAAGAACACTAACTCTGGTATTGCTTTTCATTCTTTTTATTATTAGCTACCATTTCATTGTCATTTAAATTGCCAGTTCCACCCCAGTCGATGTAGATCTTTTGTATTTCTAGTCGATTATTTCTTCTTTCCTAACTGCATAAAGAAAATTATCCCCATCCGTTGAGCTCTGAGTAACAGATCTTTTTTTGACGGTAGTAAGCTTACCATCATCATTCTATTTCCTTACATCTCCAATTTGTTATAATGTAGCTGTAATGCTGTTATTTCCTTGGTAGTGTGATTCGTTCCTCTCGAGTTTTTTTGGTGAAATATTTCTCAATCCAATCATCTTACAGAGCTGGTCTCCCTCAAAATTTCCATTACCTCTTTATGTTACAAGCCAGACCAAAATTGCCACATGTCTTTGTCGAGTAAGAAAAAACCTGGAAGGGCAGTATAGACAACGTAAATAAATATGCGATCGGCTAATAGAGAATCCTATACATAATAAGTAGTAAACATTAGTAACACAATATTCCGACACCATGTTAGAAGAAGGTACACTTGGAAAATGCCCGGAGATGGTAACACATATGAGATTGACTATATTATGGTAAAACAAAAATTCAAAAAGCAGGCTCAGACTCTAGAAGCTACTCTACAACAGACATTGAAAGCGATTATAATTTAGTCATAAGCAAATACAAGCCGAACCCAAAAAAAACCGAAAGAAGAATCAACATGGAATCTAGAATGTCTAAAAGAGTAGGAAAATATCACATGCCTGTCGGTCAATAAAACAACCAGTAGATAATAAAATAGAGCCAAATGACAACATGGAAAAGCGATGGAAACAGATAGAATAAGAATTAATATTTTTTTTATATTAAATTTACCTCTATCTTTGTAGCTACTGAAAAAAAATACTGGTATAGATATTAGGTACACATTTAATTGAATAGCCAAGTATTTTGCCCTCTATTTTAACAGTTAAATTTTGACTTTAATTGACTAGCTCGGTAGCACATAAATAACTCAGTCAGGGTTGCGTTTGAACATTTTGGTAATATGATAATGTGATAAAATTGCCATTAGATGCAATGCAAACTTGGTTAAACGATATTCTGACATTGTTTCAAGTGGGCCGCATTTATACTTTGAAATAACCTCAATTACATTTAATGTCGAATAAAACAACTAATGACAATCGCTTTAATCAGGCATCTCTTCGTATTTATTAATTTGCATATGAGAAAAGAATAATCATCTTAGCAGTCTGGAAAACAAGTACTACAACAAACACAGCTGCCCGACTCCTTCTTATGTATTCGCAAAGTTACTTCCAGTAATCCAGAAACCAGCGAACGTAGTATACATTCCACTTCTTCTGCCAGCGATACCATACATTCGCAGAGGAGCTCTACCAATGGACTCCGCTTGCTCTCAAGCATGAACCACCTTTATTACTCATTGTTTCTGTATTAAGAAATATCAAAACAATGGATAACATCACTATAGATAACGAGACCACAAAAGCAGTAAGAGAACTTATCTAATTAGGAATGATGACTGAAGACGACATATGCCGTCTTCAGTCATCACAAGAAAAATTAAGAACAAAATAAACTACGCAAAAAGAATCTTGACCGAAACAATGATTGGCGTCCAATGGCATATCGATAACTAGGGAAAAGCAAGTTATTAAAATATATATTGTTGCATAGCTCTATATGGCTGTGAAGCATTGGCCATTGGAAAACTGATGGAGGATAAATATAGGCTTTTGAGGTGTGGTGTTACCGAAGAGCACCGAAAATCTCCTGGACACAAAAGAATACAAATAAGTCTTAGAATAAATACAAGATAAAAGGATAATATGGATACAGATAGCAAAATGAAGAGCGCAAACAATAAGCAATAACCTGAGGAGAGGTGAGTTATTAAAACCAATTATCGAAGGAAATGTGATAAAACCCTAAAACGACGACTACGTCTTAAATTTGTCAAGAACGTTATAGAAGACACAGAAAACAGTAATTCTAAAGAAATTAAAAGAAAGGATTTAAACAGAAAAAAGTGGAAAGCTGGAAAAAAATCTCAGGACTAACGAACAACCGTGGAAGAGGATAGAAATCACCTCAATTATCTTTATTTTATCCTCTCGTTGTGAATATTAATCTCCATTTACATGTTTCTTATTAACACTATCTTTATTTTTATATTATATTCTCTTTCTCTTCATCTATTATTGCTTATATTTTGCCTAGATTTTTAACCCATAATCAGTAATATTTCAAAGAACAAAGATTATGTTGGCGTGGACACTTAGAACGATAGCAAGTAATAGAAGAAGAGAGGAAATGTGGGAGGCTGATAAAGAAATTGAAAAAAGCTGTGATGCGCGAACTTTAGAAAATGGAAATAAAGAACTAAATTCTGCGAGAGAGGAGACAAATCATCAAGTCTTGGATGGAGGTGGACCTAGAAGGAGCCGTGCAATGTGCAACCTTGATACCTGCTAATTACACAATTTTTCATACTCAATTTTGAGGCTGACTCTCTTTTCTTTTGTTTTAGGCCACTAGCACGTTATATTCCACAAAGCTGTGGTTTTATGGGCCTTTTTTGCTCTTAAGTCGGGGATGTAATTAGGCGTCAAAATTGAAAGAGTCCCCCTCTTGGAGGTTAAGGACTGCTACAAGTGTAAGCGTGCTGGTTGTAGAGCGTACAATATTTTAACTTCATCCGTTCTTCAAAAACAACTAGAATAAAATCAGAGTTGAACTTCTATCTCACAACTAGGAGTAGTTGGTTGACAACCTTCTATTAAATAGGGATAGTACTTTTAGTATTTTAAGATTTCTTATTTATTTTTTTTTACTAATCGTTTGCTTATGTAACTCTTGCATATTTTATTAATAGTTTGCATTATTTTTCAACTAGATTAAAAAAGTAAAACACACCATAGAGACCAAAAATTTATTTACAATTTTATCATTTCTACAGTTTTGCCAAAGTCGTTATAAGGGGGCCAGGTCGGGATGAACTCAATAGTATCCAAGAGCACCATATCCGTAACCACCATAGGCGGGGTAGGCAGCACCATAGCCAGCATAGCCATAGCCTGCATCATAGAATTGGGGCTTGGCCTTGGGGACGGCCATGGCGGCGGCGACGAGGACGGCGACAACGAGGAAGAACTGTTACACAAAATAAATATTAGTAAACATTTTACAACTGTTGAGAGAGTACTTACAAGCTTGAACATTTTGGTGATTGCTTTGTACTGACTTTGGGTACAAACTGTGATTTGCTTTGAAAACCGAAGAGCTTATATAGGAAAATCTGTTGAACTTGCACAGTGGGGGGATAACTCAGAGCAATGTGTTACATTTTTTTGAAAATTGTAGTGAACTGGTTGGAAGAAGTAGTGGGTGGCACTTTTGCAAAGAGATGGTCTTGTTGGAATACAATTTTTATTATATAACACATTTTTGAATATAAAAAGGCGTTCAAGGCTATATTTTTATTACGCTTCCAAAGGTTCTTAGGTGTTACTAATGAATATCGTAATTTCCCTGAGGTGGTCGTCCACACTTAGCATTAAGATTGTTCTATAATTTAAACTAAACAGAACCATTAGATTACAGTAAAATTCAATTAAGTGAAGTAAACCTTACCAATGACATTGTTAGTGTTATCACACAATATAATTTTTAAGTGAACTTTAATGGTGAATCAAAGATGTTATAAAATCGATATTCAAAACATACTACTGTAGAAAACTGCACGTGCATAGTAAAAAAATAGTTTTTAAATATTTTATTGGTTGTCGAATAAGTACAAGAGCGAACCTCTGTTATGTGAATAGGACGCAACTTTTTCAAATATGCAAAATAAGTTCAAAGTTTTGATCATAATACTACAACAAAACAACTATCTAATTTGACTTTATTGTAATTTTCCAACAGTGACACACCCACGAATGCCTTAATTTATGAATCTTTCGATACATAAATTACTTGTGATCTATTTTACATAATCGAAAATTGGTTGTTGGTTTTATATCATAATATTAGTTTGTTTACTATTTTGGAAAAGTTTATTGTTTTTATTTGCAGATTGTCACAACTAGCTCTGTTAATGAAAGTCAGCAAATGTTGTTGCTAATACTTCTGCAAATGTAGCTGAATTTCCTTAAGTGGACGTTGGAAGAAAAGAAGTAAATTTGAAGCTAGTCAAATACTCCAGTTACTTAACAACGTTTACTATTTAGGCAAATACTCATTATAACACCCTTTAAAAATTAGCGACGTTACCTTAGTGGCCAGTTTTATCATCTCTCTTTCTTAGTAAAAAATTAACGGAATTATCATTTCTGAACTTTAAATTCTATATTCGTATATCCACAAATCGATACTCAATTTACTGAGAGGTTTTTATCGATATGATTATAAATGTGGGATGTTACATTGAAGAGACTCATATGTCTTATAAGCATTGATAAATTCTAAGATTTGTCTATTTTATCATATCATATCAGCAAATATACTTGCTTTTTTATATTATGTTTTCAATTCAAAATCTGTTAGCGGCTCATATATTTTTTCTTAAGAAATTCCTTCCCAAATATCTAACCTTTTCAGCTCCTTTGTTTTTCTGGACAAAAAACTGTCTTGTGCACTTACAATTTATATATCATTGATACACGTAGTTAAGGATTTAGAATTTCTCTTAACCTGAATGGGGCAAAGTTAACTGATACAATTCTCATATTAACCTGTGTGATCCATCACAAAAACTCTTGCTTGAGTTCACAAGGTGTTAGGCACATCAAACCAAAGGATGCTGAGTGTTTATCTACAAAGACGACACGGTCTAAGCCGATATTTAATTTTAATATTGTCAAACATCCCTTATTAAAATGCCAAGATAATAATCAAAAGCGGAACGCGCAGATATTGTGTATGAATAGGGTTTGCGTGACGGCAATGCTTAGCGGCGCAGGAAGAATATAAAAGATATACTGTCAGAAGATTACCTACACTTCAAGTTTACACTAATTCTTATCGGCAGTTAAAAGAGCACATGGTATTCCAATCAAGGCATGGGACTGGCTGAAGTATTGTCCGTATACCCGTAAAGGATGCGGAACAAGTTCTTAATTTATCAAACATTAAGTGTGCGAATTACTTATATGCCTGCTAGAATATTCAGAAATGAGGTTTATTATGCACCAATAAGTACAACATTATACTACTATAATCCAGGTGTTTTGTCACTCATTCGTTTTGCAAGAAGAGAGGAACGTTTCTATCCATACCACTATCAAAGAGTTGAAGCTTCGGGCAATGATGCAGAATCTCGTTTAAGATTTTGCAACTGGATTCAGACGCATGAAGACCTAATATTTTGTGGACTGACGAGGCCTGTTTTACGAGAGACGGAATTACTCATTTTCAACATTTTCTTCAATGGGCAATTGAAAACTCTCAGTTGTTACCGTTACGGCGACTAAAAAAAGAAGTAAGCAAAGGCCAACGGCTTTTCAGCCGGAGCTGGTCGTGGGTAAAACAAAAGGCTCATAAGCTTTAGCTGAAAAATAAATATGGGCGCCAAGTAGCTAGTAACCCAGCACTTTGCTAACCAAGAGATACAATACGGAAGGCGCTACTAACCAAACCTGAAAAGGTAAAAGTAACGGCAAGGCACAAATCATATACGCAAACAAATAGGTCAAGGTAGTATAATTTTCGAAAACAAAGAATACATGGACAATTACAATACACACACAAAATATACGGCTACCGAATCATATCACAGTTCAATAAATATCAAGGGTGGCTTGAGGCTAAACTTACCACAGTACAGCCAGTTACATATACAAGGGCATCAAGCGAAGTTAGCGGGCGGGCCCAGAATTTATAAAGTTTTACACAGTATGTGTATAGTGCTAATTAACAGTATTAAAAAAGATTACAAAATTGATATAAAATTTGGCCAAATGCATTACTAAATAAGCACTTAAGAAGAGCTCGGAAACATCGTGGCTCCGACGTAATGATTAAATTGAAAGGTAAATTTAGTAGGTAGGTTGAATTTAACTGAACACCCTGTATGCAAGGTTCCTCTCGTAATTAAATAATGATCAATTCAGATTAGCGTCGTCGCGGACCGACAAGATCTTGCGATGGTAACACGAAGGGATTTCGCGAATAATGCAATGTACTCTGCATTAAAACGGCCGAGGTAGGAGCATTAACAATAATTCCTTGCAAGGCTGGGCGACAAAGGGTAGCCTAATTCAACGGTGTAATAAATAACACTTAAAATCTGAAAGGATAAACCTTCGTGCACTTGGCTTCACAAGGCGGATATAATTCGGTTACTCATTATTCCGCACACGGCGGTACAATATAACTCCGATGAAATTTAGCCAGAGTTCGGATACAACAAACCATTCCGATAAAACTAGCCCGAATTCAGAGGCACTTTCGCCTAAATGACCTAATCGGCTATTTACTGTGCAGAAGAACTACCGCTAAAACTGATTTGCTGAAGGCAAAATCAATCATATTCATGCAGGTGAGTTCATAGCTTTAAAAACACACAATATAACAAACGAGAGTCTATCGAGCACCTTGCAGCGTTGCCACGCAAACGGCCCAAGGGGGCACCTGTAGCCCGACAGTTCGAAACGGAAATATTAAACTGACAGACCTTTGGCAGTGGACTTCTCTTCCGCTGCAGATGTTAAAAACAGGGGGGGGGGCTAAGGACTACGAGGAGGCCAAACGATCACCAGGTAGCTGAAAGGGCCACAGTCAGCGAAAGTCATCACCAGGCTGGCGGTTACGTGACCACACGGCGACAGCTGCGTTTCCAGCAGGATTAGCTCGGTAGCCTTGCTCCCAACGAGAAAAATTCGACAGGCACGCTACCGTCGAGTAAAAGCTGAAAGGCAAATAGCCATGGAGGTACACCGAATAAGTCTAAATGATTCACCTACCCGTTTCAGGTTTCTACGGCTGTTCAACGCCAAAGTGAAAACATGTGCCTTGCTAGAGCGGAAACCCCAAACAATATTCGGGCTGGAATTCGCCAAAAATGCAACTCATAAAGCCCAATTCCGAACTTCCATGGAGTTCACGACACAAAACGGCACAATTCCAAATTAGGATGCCAACGAAAAAGCCTGATTAAGGTACGTCATCAAAACGTAAATTTCGAAGCACCTAGCTCTTGCAGCACAGGATGGCGGAATGTCAAGATGATTTCCAAAAACTGATAAACCAAAAATTAAATTTTGGGAGAAAGGGTAAATGCAACTCGAAATGCATGAGGTGAAGTCTACACTGCAGGGGCATTTGGACCCATAATATCGACCGAATGGCTTACTTAGCTTGCAATAAAACTGTTAGACGATCTGAATGCTAAAGATAATGCAGGGAAAATCATACCTGAAGAAAGACATAGTGAAAAGTTAATTTTAACCGAGATTAGGGCAAATAATTAGGCAAATAGCTAAAAATGACTTTTGACCCGTAACACAGTTCCAACAAAGATCTAGTGAAATATGGTGACTGGTAGTCTAAGTGATCGCTTAACTGGACCATTTAATTACCACAACGTTTAAATGCTAAAAATTACGAAGATCTTCGAAATATTTCGTTACTGATATTACTGGAAGCCCCGGCTTATCCAAGTTTACGAGTAAGAAATTGGTTTAACACACATTTCCCAGGGAGATACATTGGAACAGGCAATCGAGCGGCATGGTCACCGCGTTCGTCAGACCTAACTCCCATGGGGTCACATGAAACAGTTAGTTTATGCTACGTAAGTACACACTTTGGAGCAATTACGTGTTAGAATACAATAGGCCGCAGGTAGATACTATTCGCAATAACACACTAATTCTTTTCAAGAACCTCACAATAAATTTTTCGACTCACCGCTTTGTGTATCCATCGCAATGGAAAAATTTCGATTTTTGTTTTAAATAACAGCAATGATAATATAATATGAACAAGTTTATTTGGTAAATTCACTGTTATGAACATTAATCACAAATTATAAAGTCAAGAATAACTCGTTAACAGCTGAGTTTAAGATATATGTTTATCTAGACCTTTTGACTCTAAATGAGTTACCCAACTGCCCTCAAAAATATTTCTGGGACGTTTTGGGACACTCTGTAATATAGACAATAGCAGAACTACTACATGCGCTGCCTCTCGAAGCTTAAATGTAAATTGATGGAAAACATGATCATTTTGAAGTAAAACAGTTAGGGCGATCTAATTTTTAAATGTTTTATGACTGCGAAAACCAATTAAAAAATAATATTTTCAAGTGAGTTTTGCCATTATGGCTTCTATAGGTGATTGCTTCTAATTAAAATCGTAATTAATATTACTTTTATAACGTTGACAGTGCATTCAGAAATGTGCAATAAAAATTTGCCTTGAAAAGTCACAACAGGTGACTTTCCTAAATTGGCAGAATTTATGATGTGATAAATTTGCATACATTTTAAAAACGGTGCTTTAGGCTTCTAGTTTTCCGAAGCAACCGCTGTAAGACGAAATTTTGCATGTAAAAGCTATGCGTGTTGTATTCAAGTTTTTAGATTAATTTTGAAAGTAACGTTAATTTAGGAATCGATTATATCATTCATAATAAGAGAACTGATACTCTGTCCCCTTGCATTTCTTGGTTTACATTTATTACTCGTGGAAATTTTTAAATCACAATTTACAATATTATGACTTTTAACCATTCCTCAACTAACAAAAATTAAAAATTTCTAGAAAGCTACTGATATAGCAATATCTCTTTTTAAAATTAAGAACTAATAGTCAAACGTGTTACCACAAAATATTTACAGGTCACCTTAGCGTAGGTATCACCTTGAAGGTTCCATATTCTTAAGGCGTTATATAATCCAAATCGCTGTATTTGAACTGCAGCATAATTTTAGTAGATTCGTCTTGTAAGAACATACTGACCACTTTTTTAACCTACACATCGTATTATCTCGTGACTCGTAGTCGTATAATTTTCGAATTCTCTATATAAACCTCACGACATCCCAAGCAAATCATAGTTTGTACCAGCAGTCAGTACAAAGCAATCATCAAAATGTTCAAGCTTGTAAGTGATCCTAAAATTATTTTTGAATTTTAGCTAGTAGTCGTGTTATGTTACAGTTGTTCTTCGTTGTCGCCGTCCTCGTCGCCGCCGCCATGGCTGCCCCCGGACCCAAACCTCAATTCTACGATGTCGGCTATGGCTATGGAGCTGCCTACCCCGCCGCCTATGGTGGATATTATGGCGCTGTTGGATACTACTAGACAACATTTGGACTCAGCTGGCATTGAAAATGATTTTGACAACTGTAAAATTACCAAAAAATAAATTCTATATTGCGTATTCTTGTTGTTTTCTTCAGATCAGTATAAGTGTTTCAATGCGTCTATGGTAATACTTCGTTTATTCTAGTGCTAATTCTAAACCTTAGTTACAGAAAACAATTGCAATTGTTAATGCTCATTCCTTTTGAGTTTATTCTTCTCCAAATGCGAGATTACAAGTATAGCTGCCGGACGAAATTATTTTGAGATGTTTGTTCTTAGCTACAGCATAGATACATTTCTATGTTAAAACAATTAACAGATTGACCATTTTTAACTCTACTTTTAATTTATTAGTTTATTTACGGCGTTTAACTATTTTTGTTTATTATGGAAAAAATGCAGCCAAAGTTTATTGTTTACTATAGAATAAAAAAATAATTTGTACTTTTTACGTACGTTTCGCTAACTTATTTTTCGGTTTCTTCAAAAATACTGTTAGAATAATTATTGTATGTTTAAAAGATTTCGTTCAATTTTTTTTGTTTTTAACGTTATGGTTGACTATTAAAGTCTGAAAAATAAATTATTCTACTACAATTTTGAAAGCTGTAGATTACTTACCTCGTGCTTCTTTGAGGTTATGTAAAGTTTTTTTGAAATGTTATATAAAACAATTGTTGATAAACATTAAATTTTTCATAAAATATAATGCATATGATTAATTTTTTTATTATTTATTTGTTCAACTTTTCGAAAACTAAACTACCTATTCTTAGGCAATAATTATGAACACCTTAATATGCCAATTTATAATGGACAGTACGATTTGCAAAACAATTTAAATGAGCAAACGACAAATTTTATTATTTCAACTACCACTATCTACTATTTCAAACCATTTTTCGATTTTCAGTTGTTTTACCATTTCTTAAACTTCTGAAATGTAATGACCTGTAAAAGAAAATGATAAAATGGAATTAAGTTGGATAAGGATGCAGCAGAAATGTTATGTTATATGAACTTTTGAATAGGTAGAGGACAGTGATAAAGTATGGATTTGTATGATGATATTCAAAAGATAATTTTTAATAAATACAAGGTGAGTCATAATTAAGTGTAAATTTTTTTACCAAAGCTTCTTTAGGCCAAAATTAACCTAATACACCTTAGTACCAAAAGGCTTCTTTAACGAGATACAGGGTAAGTAAAAAAATTTAAAATCAAGTGCAGCCTGATTTTGATAGTTAGTTGTAATTTTGAAACAATGTCAAGACAGCGGCTGTCATAAACAGACATTAATTGTTTGAAAGACTGTTGTATTGTTAAGCAAGAACTCCATAATCGCATCAATGCTAATGGTTATCAGCACCTTCCTGAACACTTGCAGCTTGATATACTGATCCCGTTAAGCATTAGACAGATTGGCCGCTTTGGCTCTGTGAGATGGTTGCTAAAGAGTCCTAACGTCAATCCGCTTGATTTTCTTTTAAAGTTTTTTAACACTGTAAGGTAATTAACACGAGAGGTGGAGTTGATCGTTACTTAATGATGATAGCTTCATAGCGCCCAGTTATTTAATTAGGGCCCTAACAACCACAATCTTTACACGCTTTTGACAATTCTGTGTATGTTATATTAACGAACTATTTATCATTACCGTAAAATGTCCTTATTATTTAATATTCTTCTTTCTTATTGATTTATTTGTTTTTTAAAATTAATAATAATATATGTTATGTAGTGCTATCTGTGAAAAGGAAATAACTTCCAAGCTTTAGTTTTATTTTAGAAACTATATTGCCTTTTCCAATTGACTTTAGCCTGGTGCTACTGATGATTGGTGAAATTTGAATGTTGCTTTTAAACTTTCAAATATCTTGTTACTACACCTTAAAGCATCTATATACGGTAGCGTCGACAAAATACCCCATTTGAGTATTAAAGCAATTAATAGCACTTCCTGTATTCAATCATACAACGAATAAATGACGTATCGTTACAAACACAGTGAAACACCCAAGCCACTGCAATTAAAACAAAAAGATAACTCAACAAAAAATTTATTTTTCATTTTGTAATTTTTTAACAATAGCCAAAATCATTTCCAATGCCAGCCGGGTCCAAATGTTGTCTAGTAGTAACCAACGCCATAATATCCACCATAGGCGGCGGGGTAGGCAGCTCCATAGCCATAGCCGACATCATAGAATTGGGGTTTGGGTCCGGGGGCGGCCATGGCGGCGGCGACGAGGACGGCGACAACGAAGAACAACTATTACACAAATAAATATTAGCGAAAGTTTAAAAATCTCTTAAAAGGATACTTACAAGCTTGAACATTTTGATGATTACTTTGTACTGACTGCAGGTACAAACTATGCCTTGGCTCGGATGTCGTGGAGTTTATATACGGAACTCTAAATTATGCATTTGCGAGTCACGAGATAAGATGAGTAACTTGAAAAAAGTGGTCTACGTTTTTGCAAGGCAAAGCTCATGAAGAGATTATTATATAACGCTTTGAGCATATTTAACCTCCAAGGTTACACCTACACTAAGGTGACCTACATTTTATTGTATACAAATCACTGTTGCAGTTTCGATTTAAAAAATTGCATGAATTATTTCAACAAGTTAATCATAAAATTAACGATTCAGGAATATTAACAAAAGAATTTATTTGAGTCAGTATGAAGGTGCAGGGCAGCTTTCCTCTCTTCTTCAATAAAGAAAAATAATAAAGAGCACCAATTTATTGTTGGGCGTAAAACAATTAATGCGATTAACTCGTTTCCACGACCTGCTGAATTCTTTGACAAACGTCATAGAGTGACTTTTGTCACACAATTCAGCAGGCCGTGCTCGTTTCATAAGGCAAAAGCACTGAGCATAATTTTTCCAGCATAAGATCTTTTCTGTTGTTAATAATTACTTCTGCTTCTGTTGCACATGCAGCTTTGGGTGTCTCAATATTAGTATGTATTATTTATTCTTCATTCATGTGTGGATTATGCACTAAACTATTTTAATTTAAATTCTATATCTGACAGAAGGCACGAACAAAACTTAGTATTTTTGTATAACATTTAATAATTTACTGTATGCTCCGTTATAGTCTGAGCGACGGTGACACTAAGTCTAGTGTGATAAAACTTTTCAATGTCATATATATAATTCGTTAGGTCATTGATGGGGAAACACAAAATGGCAGTGCTGCCACGTGTGGACCGAACGGCACTATAAAAAATTATTTAATTTTTTTTTTTAATATCTGGTATCATAAAACTTCAGGATTCTGATTGTTTCTCAGATCCTATTTTCTAGTATCATCGAACTTCATACAAATTCAAACGTTATCTGAAATATTATCAATTTCTGTGTAAGAAAATCCACTGCTGCCTTTTCCAGAAATTGAAGAAAGTGGCGGCAGCAGCATTTGAAAGTCGCGATTCTCGCAACCGAATTTAGCGTATTCATTCGGTTTTATCGGTATTAGTCCGTTTTTTTTATTTGTACTAATGAAACCTAATGAAATACGCGTGACATTGTAAATTGCAATGCATTTTCTATTGCGTTGATTGTTTAAACAAATGAAATTGTATTTTTGATGTGATATTTTTCGAATTTTCCTTATTTCTCTTGTTTTTTTTCATATTTTCCAAGCCTTCGATTCCAATTGAGAATGAATTAGTTCTATCTAAATTAAATTCCATCAATTATTCCAAGTTCATTGATTTTTGGGCCGCTTTTTTAGGTCTTTTCGCGTTTTTCATAGCACGTACGAATCCGTTTCGCAGTTTTATTGAAACATGCCATTTATTTATCAGGACAGGGATTGTTTGAACAAATTAGAAGTATTTAACTTGGAACATAATGATTTTTGAGCTATTTTTAAGCAGAAATTGAGTCTGAGGCGTTGATTTATTTCACCAACTGTGAGAGAATGGAAGCTTGTTTAAATAAGTAATAGTCTTGTTTTGTGAAAACGAATTTAATTTCTTTCTAGATTTATGCATACAAATGTTGGTTTATAAAAAACACAAAGATTATGCAAAGTTCGCAATGAATTATTATTGAAACAATTTGCCCATTTAGTAAATTTGGTATTATATTAAAAGTTAAAATTACAGGAGTAGCTAACAATTAAAGCATCGAAGCAACTTATCACTAGTTTTCGTGGTCAGAATCAAAACTTTCTTCGTCAAATTCTTTGTCATCTTCGTCGTTGTTATCTCTTGCCAAAGATAGTATAACGTCAACGAAACAAAGCATTTTTTGAAGAAGTAAAATACGTTGAGATTAGAAAAAAGGACAGCGATGCGACCGTTGCTGACTGCTTCTCAAACGAAAGTGAGCATAGAGCATACCAACTACCGACGAATGGGCTTTGTAGGTCCTTTTGCTTCCCTCTAGCCAATCAGAATGTGCCACTTGTGAATAGCACAGACGGGGTCCTACAAAGTAAGTTGGTAAAATAAATCAACGCCGCAGGCACAATTTCTGCTTAAAAATAGCTCAAAAATCTTTGTTCCCAGTAAAATACTTCTAATTTGTTCAAACAATCCCTGTCGTGACAAATAAATGGCATGAATAAAAAAAAATGCGAAACGGATTCGTACTTGCTGTGAAAAACACGAAAAGACCTAAAAAAGCGGCCCAAAAATCAATGACTCTGGAATAATTGATAGAATCAAATTTGTTTAAAAAATGATCGCAAGTATTGTTTCAACGAATAGAATTAATTTATTCTCAATTGGAATTAAATGCATGGAAACTATGAAAAAAACATGAAAAATATTGAAAAATCGAAAAATATTACAAACAAAATGGAATTTCATTTGTTTAAACAATCAACAACATTGAAAATGTATTGGAAATTACGATGTCAGCGTATTTCATTAGTACAAATCGAAAAACACGGATTAATGCTGATAAAACTGAATGGACACGCGAAATTCGGTTGCGATAATCGCGACCTGCTGCCGCCATTTTCTTCACTTTCTGGAAAAGGCAGCAGTGGTTTTTCTTACACAGAAATTGATAATCTTTCAGATAACGTTAGAATTTGTATGAAGTTCGATGATACTAGAAAATAGGATCCGAGGGATTACTTATCTCCCTGCTGCTGCTGATAAGAGTTCGCTCGGGGAGTGGCAGCACTGTTTTTTTCTTAAAGTCCTACCCCTTCCCTGTCTCGAGGAACAATCAGAATCCTGAAGTTTTATGATACTAGATATTGAAAAAAAAAACTTTTTTTTAAATAATTTTATATAGTGCCGTTCGGTCCACACGTGGCAGCACTGCCATTTTGTGTTTCCCCATCAATGACCTAACAAATTATATATATGACATTGAAAAGTTTTATCACACTAGACTTAGTGTCACCGTCGCTCAGACTATTACTTCATAATCAAATTAACACTAAAGTGCCAGATATCAGTATACGCACATGTGGTATATTTGTAACGTACACATGTCCCAATATGGTCAGTCATCTGCACTCCTCAATTTTAGCAATATTTCCAGTATTAGATAAAATCCTAAAGCGATTTTGATTTAGTTGGATTGAAAATTATTTACCACCTATTTACTAATTCTATGTCAGTTACTGAAATAAATATTATTATTCTAACACAGTTTTCTATAATGTTCAGTCCACTTCTCTTTTATGTCCATTGAGATGTTTCATGATTTTCTAAGCATTTTGCTGACTACTGATCTAGGACCTCAGAGTTCGATTCCCGATAACAGTTTTTAAAAATAAAAAAAATGCGAATGATAATCTTTCTAGAATGTCATTATTCGAAAGTGGGTTCTATATTATTACGATATGGATCATGTAAAATATTCCTTGCTTCTTAGTTTGGACAAAATTCTAAGTAGGAGTTTGACTAGTCGTCACAGCAGTCGATGTCTAGGGTATTCCGCATGTCTAGACCTTCTCCATAACAATTAAACAAACAAAGAAGCATTGTTCTATCGCCCATGGACATCCTATTTTACGAGTCTATGGAGTGCTGCCCTACTTCTTGTTATAATGCTAAATACAGCTCAAAATAGTTAATAGTATATTATGTTATTAGAAGCAAACGTTATATTTTATGTGGCGAGGCTGGACGGGTTAGATAAGTACAGCCGAGCCACATGAAGATACTTTTGCTCCGAATAACATATAGTATTTTTTCTTCAAACGTTTTTATAACAAATTATTTACAAATTTGTGAACAAAATTCGAAGAAAATTACTTGATCTCGTCAGCAGCAGATAATATTATCTGCCGCTGACGAGCGTCAGATAAAGTTGTCAGCGGCAGATAATAACTTTATCTGCCGCTCATCAGCGGCAGATAATATTATCTGCCGCTTGGCAATAAAGTGACAGTTTAGCATCATCAATCCAGCAGTATAATGCCATATTTTACTGCCGTTTGAAGAAAAAAAAGTTTTTCTCGCTGCTGATCATGTAAGTCAGTGATACAGCCTTAGTAACAAAACGTGTAAGTCGGTGATTATATTTGTTTGCTGCTTTCCCTTGACAACGGTACTTAATATTATTATTAAGTTCCTAGGATAATAAAATTAGCAACGCAAGATGCAGACTTAGACGTTTTGTTTATAATTGCAAGTGTTTATGTGACATGTGACACTCACAGGTAACACGACTCACGAAAATTACTCCTGGTGACAGGTGACAAACCAAACGATTTTTTCAAAAATCTAAGAAAATTTCGATAAGCAGCGAGAAAAATATAATAAGATAACTCGGAATGTATCGCCTATTAACATTTTCGGCAGGCAACAAGCCGCGGTTTTGCCTTGGCTTGTACTTGTCTACCTCAAATGTTAATAGGTCCTTACATTCCTTGTTACTTAAATAGCTATATATGAACACATGTCCGAAAACTCTGTTTTCGAGCTATGACTCGTTTTCTACAATAGTGGGGATAAGACAATTTACACATTTTCGATTTTATCAGAGTGGTATATGTATTGCTTAATGTAAGTGTCACTTTGTGAACGATAGGTATTTTTTTTTCAAATTTAACCTGAAACGATGGTATTCTCGTTTGCTGACATGGCAGATTTGAATTTCTATTATTGGTGAGCAAACGGCAAATTCCAGACAGAGGTACATTTAGGGGAATTTACCAACGCCTAAGAGAAACTGGTACTTTTGTCACTAGAACGGTGGACCGTGGTAGACCGAGAATCGTACGTACTGCAGAAGTTGAAGAACGGATTTTGGATATAGTTGCTGAAGATCCTGCAACCAACACTAGAAGATTTGCTTTAGCCGAAGGGGTTTCTAGTAACAGTGTTTGGAATGTACTGCATGAACAACTTATTTATGCTCACTATATCCAACGAGTGCAAGCTTTGAATGTTGGAGATTATCCGTTACGGCTGGAAATTTTCCAATGGTATTTACAGCAATGTAACAGTGACCCTCTTTTCATATCGCATGTGTTGTTCACTAATAAAGCTGCATTTACTCGAAACTGCATCTTAAATTTTTATAACAATTATTAATGGGCCGATGTAAATCCATATGCGATATTACAGTCGAGGCATCAACAGCGCTTTGGTGTTAATGTGTGGGCAGGTATCATTGGCAATAGAATGCTGGGGCCTTGCGTTATACCAAATGGGTTGGCGGGACTTATTTATCTTGATACATCACCTGCATTGATGCAAGGTATTCCCATTGAGAGGACATGGTTTATGAAGGATGGTGCACCTCCTCATTTCAGTATTGTAGTGCGACAGTGTCATAATAGAATTTACCCTGGACGTTGGATAGGTCCGAGTGGGCCTGTTGTGTGGCCTTCACAGGCAACCGATTTAAATCCCTTAGATTTCTTTTTGTGGGGAGAATTGAGACGATTACTATACTCCACACCAATAGAAGATATAGAAGTGCTAGAACAGCGGCGTATCGATTCCTGTGCATCAATTCAAAATCGACTGGGAATTATCCGACGTGTAAGACAGTCGACAGTGCGTAGAGCTAGAAACTCTACCACCAAAAACTTTCTATCCGAAACGTCGAAAGGCGCCCTTTGCTCCACCTGGGAGTTGTGGGATGAAGAAGAAGGCAGTCGATGATGCATCGTGTGCAGTATTGTATAGAAGCAAATGGACAACATTTTTAACAATTACTGTAGTTATTGTTACGGTAAATTATTTTAAACCACTGTTGTAGAAAACGAGTTATAGCCCGAAAACAAAGAGTTTGCGGACATGTGTTAATCTAAACTTTTTTAACTATTTGGAGCTGTAGAAGTCGCCTGTAAAGTTTAGCGCAACATTTTGGAAACACCCTATATAATAATAACAATCATATGACTTATACATCTCCCCTTCCTTCACAGATTTTGTGATGATGAGCTTTGCGTGTGATAGTTTCAACTATATTTAGTATTGATTGGTACTATTCTTCACTTTTAGGTGTTTTTTTTAGTCAGATACCCTTCAGAATTTTTACTTCCCTTGTGTAAAACACGAAGAGAGTACTTTAATCGCGAAAAAATCACCCTTCGAAGTTTCTTCAGATCTTTACGTTTCAAGGTCCCTGGATGAAGAATAACAGGTTTTCTCAATTCCGTCTGCCTGTGTGTCTGTTGCCGGTATAACTCAAAAACTATTTGTTGGAAGAAGACGATATTTAGCATTCAGATTATGTGCCTGTTGTTGCTTTAATTCATAAACTATAAACTACTAACTTAAATTAAAGTAATATTTTACCACATAGCTCAGGTGTTTACCCTTAACGAAAAAGGGCATATTTGGAACCAACATATTCAGGGTGAGTACCTTAAAAAATATGTTCATTTATTTTTGCTGTAATTGAGAAATAGTTAAAAGTAATAATTTCCACATAGCTCAGGCTTTACGCTTGACGAAAATTGGACGAAACAGTTACAGGATACGTTTTATAATAGACAAATAGGGGAAACAAAGAAGTGCGTTGCGTAAAATGTAGTTGCAACGCAGAAATTCGAAGGCTTCCCGTAGTCGCAGCAGTGATTGCCATATTGAAATCGTATGCGCAGGTTCGAATCCTATTGCCGGTGATGCTTCTTTAATTGAAAATTGCTTTAGTTTGCATTAGCAAGTATTGCCTTTTATTGTTTTAGTATTATTACGATCGGGAAGATATTTTTACCCCGATCTTTTTTTTAATTTCAAAATTCATAAGTGTCACAACGTCCACTTGCGAGGGAATTTCTGAGTAAAGTCTTTTGCAGATTTTTGCATATGTTATAATTCACCTAAAGTAGATATAAAGAAAGCATTGACAGCCAGGAAATAAATATATAGAAGAACCTGACACATATTGAAATTTTCGGACGATCAGGTCAGAATGCATGTAGTTTGTGTTTATTATTGAACTTCACTACAGTTTTTGTTACAGATACTTGTGCCACCACTTTGCACCTCAAAACTACTAAATATTCAATATTTTGCTTCTATACCGTGTATATGCGATGATACTGTAAGTCAGATAACTTGTTAGAAATATGTCTAATCTATCGCTTTCAAGTACTTTTTTAAAAAGAGAATATTTTTGACAAACACGGCATTAACAAGAAGCCATTGATCCAGTGTTTATAGCCACCGAAGTGAAAATTAGAAAAGGGCCATAAACGCTAGTTACGAGGTGCACACAAAATTCCATGTTCAAATCAGCATATTCACAATTAAGACTGGATTTACAATTTTTAGAAACTCTGGCAACATACGATGTCACTTCTTGTCAAATTGGAAATCAAGATCCGCTTAGTGTCGCTTGGCGGTCGCAAGCTATTACCAACTCTTACTTCCCAATCTATGGGGGGGGGTTCATGACAGAGGATAGAAAGTAGTAATTTCTCGACTGCCACGCTCCAATGGATTTTCGCCGCCTTGTATTATTATTAGTTTAGATTCAGCGTTGAAGAACCGTCAAATCCAATTCTTGTTTAGAATAAAGTAGTTGTTTAATTCTTGTCTCGCGATAAAGTTAACCTCAACGCTTCGCACCTCGGTTAGCTGCTTAATCTATTGGCAGTAATAAAATATTCCACTGTATATAATATACTGTTATAGCCCTTGGCCTGTAATGTGTCACATTGCACCCTCAAAGAGAGGGTATAAAGCGAGCAATTCTGTCCGGTCCTACGTAAGGCTGTGTATGTACGATTGATCTGCGTCATCCTGCAGTAGGCACCTGTAGTTTAAAAAACTGATTAGAAATCTGAAAGTAATTGTTTAACTATATCTGTCAGTTGAGAGTTCTAGGTATAGAAATCTTTTAGCACTACTTTCCTATCAGCACAAATATTTCGACACCCAATTTCTGAAAGCGACAGTTAAGCAATAGTATTGCTTGAATTCCGCAATCTCTATAGCCATTGGGTTGGCATCACTGACTTAATACAACTAAGAGGGTTGGTTCAAACTTAGTCTGGAGTCTTACCATCAAAACTGGAAAACAGGACAAATCTAATTCCTGAAGTGTCACAGTACATTTTTAGCGTTCTATTGATCTTAGAACAGTTATCTAATTCCGGTGTTATCATTGGGAAACTATTATTTTCGTATACAAGCTTTTTTCTTATTAAAATAATTTATAATTCGTTAACGAAGTACTATCCCTAGCACTCTATGTATTAGTGCTTCGTCTCGTCGAGACGAGACCGAGACTGGGGTAGTCTGGGTCTCGACGAGTCGAGACCAATAGTGGTCTCGATCTCGATCTCGGTTCAAATGCCAAGTCTCAGTCTCGGTCTCGAAAAAATTTGTAGGTCTCGGTCTCGGTCTCGGTATCGACGAGAGTCTTAACAAATTTTCATATGCAAAGTAAAATTTGATGATACAACATTCGACCTTGCTTCGTATACCGATGTAGATGACGTTCTACTAATCGCAAATCTTAAAATAGAACATGTTGTGTGCGAATGAGGTGATTCATTAGTCGGTACTTCCCCCAATTCGATTTTTAAATCAAGTCAGTGCAGCATTTTTAATGTATTTCTCGCGCCTGCGAATACTTGCCCTCGGTATGCAAATAGTACACATAACTGCCTTTTTCCGTATAACTTAGAATAAGTAATTTTTTTAAGAATAAAATGTTTAAAAAAATCGAGACTCTCGACGAGACCGAGACGAGACCGAGACCAGTCTCGTGGAACCGAAGCACTACTATGTATTTTCGAACTATTAAATAATAATTTAAACTTGAATATCGTAGGTCCAGGAAACTAGAGAAGCAGCGAATTACGTTCAATAAAACAAGGAAACTATTTAGTAGAGTTTATTTTTGCATAGATTTTATGTGCAAGTTGTCAATCATTTTCAACGTCTAGTCCAAATATTTCTCTAGTAGTATCCAACAGCACCATAATAATCACCATAACCAGGCGGCTCCATAGCCATAGCCTGCGTCATAGAATTGGAGCTTCGCCTTGGGGATGGCCATGGCGGCGGCGACGAGCACGGCGACAACGAAGAACAACTAATAGAAAATGTAAATTTAAGCAAAATATTAAAATCTATTTAAAGGGGTACCTACAAGCTTGAACATTTTGATGATTGCTTTGTACTGACTGCTGGTACAAACTGTGATTTGCATTGGACACAGAGAAGTTTATGTAGGGGATGCCCATCTAAATTATGCAGTTAGCGCTCATCACATACTACGAGATGCAAAACTAGAGGATTTTTTCAGGAAGTCCTTATTATTGTTTTTGTAATGATACAAAACAACGTTTGTGTATGTATGCTATAAGCTTGGTTATGCAAGCCTTTAGAAATATTTAAGGCGTTCAAGGCTAGATCTAGATTTAGATATTTACATATCTTTATTGTACAACTAACTGTGGTGACACATTGCTTCGTCTAAAAACACATGTACCGTTTTTGCTCTTTGCCCAGTAGTGGCATTTTTGGTAGTATTCTTGAAGTTACATTAAACTGCAATTGTTAGCGCCGAACAAATTTTTTATACTTAAAGTCAATCAATTTCTCACCTATAATAAAGAAGGTTCAACATACATTCCGGAAAGGTTCATCTCATGTATTATCTGACGAGTTCTGCGATATTTGTGTGTAAATAAGAAACATATTGGATACTTTGAAGATTGAGATAGTTACAGTAGTATCATCATGACATGTAGGGTCCATTGAATATAATACAAAATACAATAACACAATAATATAATAAATAAATACAAAAAGTCATATTATTTAAAACAATTTATAGAACGGAGTAGATACTTAAAAGTACTTGAATTACTGCAGCTCTATTGGTAGTACAATCTGATATAAAATATAAAGGGTGCTCCAACAGTTCCAAAATGTTAGATACACAAGTTTTAAAATGCTTTTCTTTAGAATTACAGGCAACTTTAGTTTGGTTGAGAAAAGTATTGATTCTACGTTGCTATCTATAGCAATTCTTCAATAATTAGCTTAATAGAATTTTTTATTCATTTAAACTTCCCTGGTACATCGTAAACTATTTAGCAACTGTGAGAAAATCGTATACGAAGTGAACCGTAAACAGGTCTTTTTACATTTTTCTGAAAATTAAAGCCGAGTGAACCTACAATACGAGATCGAGCATGCTAAGCAAGAGGTTCTACCTGATTTTTCATCGGCAAAGGAATATATCAATCTGATAATAGCTCAATACTGAAAAAGTATAATAACATTAATTATGAAAAGTACAGATTATTACTCGATAGTGAAGAGTTATCAACCTTTGAAAACATAGTGTATATATTATATAGTTGAATCAAAAAGGCTTAAAGCCTGAATACCTCTCTTTTTATGTCTGTCTGATAAGGGTGTGTGCTATAACATGTTTCATTGAGTGGAACGCGAATACCATCTATTACTGTCAGCTACAACAATGTGTCATAAATCATTGATATTCAATAAAACCGTGTCAGTAGCTTTTTACTAACATGTAGATGTAACCTTGGATCCTTTAAATATTCCCCAAAAGTTACATAACCAAAATTATCGTATTTTAACGAAAACGCCTTTTTCATTATAACGTTTTTTAGGAAATCGAACATTTTTGGATCCCGTGATGAGCATCGACTGCATAATGTGGAGCATTACTCCCTATATAAACTCTTCGGATTTCAAACCAAAGCACAGTACCCACGGTCAGTACAAACCAATCACCAACATGTTCAAGCTTGTAAGTTCTTTTTAACTCAATTTTCAAATTGTGTTAATATTTCTCTTCTGTAATAGTTGTTCCTCGTTGTCGCCGTCCTTGTGGCCGCCGCTATGGCTGTCCCCAAGGCCAAGCCTCAATTCTATGATGCAGGTTATGGCTATGGAGCCGCCTACGATGGTGGATATGGTGGTTATTATGGTGGCATTGGATATTATTGAAGCAGCATATCGATCTGGTTGATCTTGGATTTGTTTTCGGCTAATCTTTGTTTAAAATCCATAAACAATAAAAAATAAAGTTGATTAATTTCAATTTAGTTGTTTATTTGGTGTGGGAGTAGTGCAGAGCTTAAAGTGACTATAAAGAATCTGCATTTTCTGCTCATAGGGTTGAAGTATGTATTGATTTCAGCGAAGCAGCTGATTTTTTGTTTTATTATGGGAAGTATTTCGATTTATATATACAAATTCTTATTTATGCATACATATGCTATATGAAGCAATTTCTAATGAAATAATGAGAATACGCAACATTTAGTTCTTTGCAACTGGAAAAAATAAACATTTTTGAAGCATAGGGAACAGTATGCCGGTATATAGTGTCTGAAGAATATGGAAACATCGTTTAGCTGCAAATTTCTGGGATCAAAATAAGGCGATTTAACTCAACTTACATATAGCCAAATGCATTTAATGAAGGCAATATTCTGCAACAAAGTTATTTTTTCAAAACCAATTCGCGTTATAGCATAAGAACGCTTGGCTAGATTTGACTGATATTCAATATGACATTCTGGTAGCTGAAACATGGGTTTCTACACAGATCTTTATTTGCACAGCCAACAACTCATATTTTTTAAAGAAACATCCATTACTAAGACTTTTTCTGTTTTTGTAATTTATATACAGTGTGTCCTAGGATTGATATTACAAGAGGCGGGATGGACTAAAAATTATTGAATTTTTATTTAAGGTTCTGGAATTCGGTCCTGCTTGGTTTGAAAAGAGTTTTAAGAATATTTTCAGTTTTTGAAAAACAAGTAGGCCTTGACAGGGAAGCGAAAACTATTTTATTTTCAGGTAAACTACTGTTTTTGTTCATGATATGCAAAATTTTATTAAAAAAAGTTGTTCATAATGATAAATTATGGCCGTATATAAAAGATCAGAAAAATCTGTCAACTTAGAAAAAACCGTTATTTTTTAGAAAATTGTATTTTATTTTCAGGTAAACTACCAACTTTGTTTATGATACGGCAAAATTGTAATCAGAAAAGTTTTTTAGAATAAGAAATTATGACCCTATACAAAATTTCAGAAAGATCTGTCGATTTAGATTGAACCGTCATTTTTAATAAATGCAATTTGTTCTAAAAAATAACGGTTTAATCTAAGTCGACAAATACTTTGTATAGGGCCATAATTTATCATTCTAAACAACTTTTCTTGATAAAATTTTGCCATATCATGGGTAGTTTACCTGAAAATAAAATACAATTTTCTAAAAAATAACGGTTTTTTAGAAGTCGACAGATCTTTTTGAATTTTGCATAGAGCCATAATGTATCATTCTAAACAACTTTTCTTAATACAATTTTGCCGTATCATAAACAAAAAGGGTAGTTTACCTGAAAATAAAATAGTTTTCGCTTCCCTCTGTCATGGCCTACTTGTTTTTCAGTAACTGAAAATATCCTTAAAATTATTTTCAAACCAAGCAGGACCGAATCTCAGAACCTTAAAATAAAATTCAAAAATTTTTATACTATCTCACCTCTTGTAACATCAATCCTGGGACACACTGTATATGACAAGATTTAAAAAGAAAACATTGAAACTGGATGAGTGGTTCACGTTTTATTGAAATATGTAAAGTGTAGTTTGCCTGTATGCTGAAAGCCATGATGAAAAAACTTTCAAGCAGAATACTTTTTCACTTAAATGGATTTTAATATAGATGTTGGATTAAATCGCTTTATTGTGAGCCCCGGAATCGGTACCATGCTCACATACTTCGGGGAACCCTGTATAGCAATTTAGAACTAGTATACAGTAAGTTGCTTAGCAAACTTGTAATTTTTTTGTGGATGTCCACAGAACTTATTGCAAATTTTCAGAAAGCAGGACAGAGATTCCTAGCAAACAGAGTATATTTTTAAGCAAAGTTGCAATAAAACTTTGTCATATTATAAGAGCGCTTGCAACAAATATCCATTTAGTGTCAGGATCTGTTCAACAAATGAAGCAGCATTTTTCTTGTTTTTAAAACAACATGACAGTGTTTCTTTTAGATAGTTTAAGCCGAATTTCGAAGGCATCAATACGTCGTTTATGTTTGAACTTTAAAGAGTTTGGTAGGACCACGAATACTATTATCTTCAACAATAGAATCACTTTTGGTTCAACGGCTTGCTCTCATAAACAGTTTCTGAGGAGATAGGAAGTTAGATAACATTGTGCACAATTGCATGATACTGGTGTTAGCTTTTCGTAGTTTATTGAAAATATAATAATAGGAACGATAAATGCCAAGAAAATATCTTTGTATAACCAAGAAGCTTCTGAACCAATATTGATAATTATTAGTTATCTTGTATAAAATCTATCATTTCTTGTTTCAAAAGCAGTTAGTAAATTTTGTTAAAGCGT
Source organism: Agriotes lineatus (assembly GCA_940337035.1). Taxonomy (NCBI): domain Eukaryota; kingdom Metazoa; phylum Arthropoda; class Insecta; order Coleoptera; family Elateridae; genus Agriotes; species Agriotes lineatus. Next base: position 26,287,298 of record OW679199.1, read on the forward strand.
GTAAACTACTAAACTGTGTGTAATATATTGTAATGACCCTGTCCTTAATAATAATAAATTATAGGGGTTTTAAAATAAATACTGGCAAGGAAATTTACAATTTCTGATAATAAATAACTGGTTTATTGCTCTTTTCTTATTTTATCTATTTGTATCAAATTCGGGACTAGTCCCGTAAACATGAGACAATATTGTTTCAGGGTCGTAGGTTCTTAAAATTTAGGAAAAACTTGGTATGACAAATAACTAGTTGTATGACATATTTTTCGGGCAAATACACAATTTCATCTGACATTTAGCTAACCTACAAATTTGACCCAACAACAAGATAATCTGTGGTGCACAAGACAGCGTAATTTCAATTCCAAAACCACCAAAATGGCATAGACGCGTCAGGTAAGCATTCATTCTGTGACGTAGCAACTACTAAGTTCGTTTTGTTTCTAGCTGTGACGCAACAAGAGAAGCGCGACAGGTTTTTGTTCCATATCCGGCACAAAACTAAAAAATGCGGCGTCATTCCGAATTTTTAAGGGACTCTACTTAAATCACTCCAGCTCTCTACTTCGCATACAGTCTTATCTTGCAAAAATTTTAAAAATTATGGATCTACGCCAAGGCTTTCTCTATGAAAATCTACCTTTATCGGTCACGGGACTAATGGACCTGAAAATTGCTTGCTGGTTGGGATTTCTGCACCCACTGTTTCCTGAATGTCCTCCCTACCCGTAACAGGCGTTATTCTCTCAGGGCGAAGTTGCTCGCACAAGGAAATGGGCCCCAAAGTCAATCGCACTTGGACGAATTCTTCTGCTGGCCCAGCTGCTCCACCTGGACCTTTGAACACCTGGCAATTTACACCCACAGATACACAGGACACTTGTGAATAACTATATACACAATTGAAGTAACTAAGAACTTTTTTATTTATGATTTTACTTAATAATTGCGAAGTTCAATGTGGCCCCCAACACACAATTTTCAAGCTTGTTTAGTTATTAAACATAAATGACAGTCTGGTCACCTAGCAATTAGATGTTCAGATTTTTATAGAGAAAATTAAGATTGATAACATTTTTAACCTTATGGACTACAGTTTTGATGGCATGTCTTTACCTAATCACTAATATTGTCTTTTTCGGTTGTGTTCCCTTTTTATTGCTCTTTGCAATAATTGTTTTGCTAGCACGGTTTCGTTTAGCATTCAGCTAATCTGCCCTTTGCTGGCTTATACAGATTTACTACATAAGGCTCATGTTCTTTCTGTATTTAATAAATGATTTTGTATTATTCTATTCACATTATGGCTGATATTAATAAGCTCAATTCCGTCAGTTTCAAATTAAATTGCATTAGCCCTTCCGAAGATTTATCATATCTGAACTCTGAATGTAATACTTCTAAAACCTGCCTTGTTTCATGCTAACTTCTATCCTTCAAATGATTAGTTATTGCTGCTCACATCAAGTGCACTTATTAATGTAAAGTATTGATTATTTTGCAATAGATAAAATATTTAATTCTGCGCTCATGTTGACCTTATTCATTTAGTTAATTAGGCAATCAGAATTTCTATGGGCAATGAACCATCACAATAGTCAGTCGCAAGTACTCGTCTATAGTTTTAAAATGTTTACTAATAGGTAGTTACCTAATTATGATTTATCTGTTTTAAACTGTTAGAAAAACGTGTATCAATCTAAGTATAGTTATACTCAATACAAATAGCTAAAGCTATTGTAATGCATCCGTAAAGTACATAAGTGGCTGTTCAAAGGATTTGTTAAAACGCAAATACTAAAAGCGCTTGGCGCTACTTAACTACTTCCACTTTCAGTATGTACCCAATCTTTGGAAGAGGTTAGATTAGATCTACGCATATCAAGCGATAGTACAGGCTTGAAGGGGAACGACAGAATTCTTAACCATAAACATTCGTTTACCATTACTTGCCCTAACAATGTTTTTCACAAGCTGTTTTTGATTTTAGAATTTTATGATAAAGATATTAGGTTACATCTTGTAAATGCATCTCTAAGTTTTCGGTTTAGGTTCGGCGTTGACCAGAACAGTTTAATCTTGGTCTTAAATCTCATTATTAACATCGAAGTGCCCATGTCTACCAGAAAAAACTACGAAGCTCTATCCCCTCTTGTAGTTAAATAATCATTTAAATTTCAGTAGGTCTAGGAAACTCGAGCAGACATATGCACAATGAAAAATGAGTATTACTTAACAGCAAGTTTATTTTTTATGTTTTATGTAAAAGTTGCCAAAATCATTTTCAATGCCTGGTCAAAATATATTTCTAGTAGTATCCAACAGCACCATAATAACCACCATAACCAGCATCGTAGGCGGCTCCATATCCATAGCCGGCATCATAGAATTGGGGCCTAGCCTTGGGAACAGCCATGGCGGCGGCGACGAGGACGGCGACAACGAAGAACAACTAATAAGAAACAGAAATATCAGCAAAAATTTATAAATTATTTAAAAGGGTACTTACAAGTTTGAACATATTGGTGATTGCTTTGTACTAACTGTGGGTACAAACTGTGATTTGCTTTGAAAACCGCAGACTTTATATAGGGGATACTAATCTAAATTATGCAGTGAGTGCTCTTCATGAGATGCAAGACTACATGATTTTTTCAGAAAGTTTTTGAAAAGTGGTTATTGTTTTTGCAATGAATCATCTTGTAAAAAGGCGTTTGTGTGTATATACTATAACTTTGGTTATGTAAGTTTATAAAACTATTTAAATCGTTCAAGGTTAGACCTACATTCAGGTATTTACATATCTTTATTGCACATCAACTAATTTTGGTGACACATCGTTATGTTCAAAAGCAAACTCACAGCTTTTTCCTTGTGTTCAGTAGTAACAATTACTCACTATTTGACTTTATAATTTTGTAACTATAAGGCAAACAGTTCAATATGAATTTGAAAAAAGGCTCCTCAGCACAAGACCGTCTCTATGCGCTCCTGAGAATTGTAACTAGTAGACGAGGCAATAAATATCTTTTTTAGGATACCCCTCACTGGATAACGGTCTCTTAACTGAGCCAACTTTGAAAATTTATACACTTATAATATGAACTTCCTGGTATAATAACTATGATTTATTGACACCATTTTGACTATTTCTTAATAAATTATGATAAGCCATAATCCTACTTTATTCCAAGTAAATTTATAAAATTGAGCACCTGAATGACTGTAACTCCAACAGTAGTACCTTTTCTGCTATGAAATTTGAAAGGTGTTTCCAAAAGGTTCCAAAATGTTGGACACACAAGTTTGGAAATGCTTCCTTCAAGTCCGCAGTTGCTAACTATATGAATACTTAAAATGGCATTCATTTTTAACTAGAATATTTTATTCGTTTAAGCTTATATGGACAACTGTCAATAACTCATGCTCGAAAAGTAAAGAAGACGTTCTGAACTTTCTTGAAAGTAAAACTTGAGTTAAATTAGACCACGAGGGCGAGCAAGTTATGCAAGTGATCTTTCCTCACTTCCCTAATGGTCATGAGCAAAAGAATACATTTCATTTCGATAATAATCAAATAATGAAAGAAGAAAGTAGTGCTAAAAACAAAATTCATTGAAAATAATCAAAGCTCTAAGATTTTACTGTACCTGTTACATCGTCATTCTTATTCATTTTAATTGTTATAACACCATAAGGAATAGTTCCGAACCCTGTGTTAGACTATAATGCGTTTCCTTTATTTTGTTTTGTAGAACACACGTCTATGTTTTTGTCAATCGCTGTGTTCATAATCGCTGAAGTGATTTCATGCATCACTAAGGTTAAAAAGCTGTTGGGAAAAATATTGATTCCCCTGGTTAGGTGTCTCGGTAACATTAAAAGTTTGGCTAAGATATTTTTGGTATAACATGGTATATCGAGAGGAAGGCGATTATGGTATATTGCTGTCAGCTACAAGAATGTGTCATAAGTAATTGATATTCAATAAAAACACATGTAACCCGTTTTTTATCAGATGTAGATCTAACCTCGAATCCTTTAAATATTCTCGAAAAGTTACATAACCAAAATTACCGTATTCTAACGCAAACGCCTTTTTACAAGATAACGCTTTTTTAAAAGCGATCAGTTTTGGATCCCGTGATGAGCTTCGACTGCATAATGTGGAGCATTACTCACTATATAAACTCTTTGGTTTTCAAACCAAACCATAGTACCCACGGTCAGTACAAAGCAATCACCAAAATGTTTAAGCTTGTAAGTATCTTTTTAACTCAATTTTCGAATTGTGTTAATATTTCTCTTCTGTAATAGTTGTTCTTCGTTGTCGCCGTCCTCGTCGCCGCCCGCTATGGCTGTCCCCAAGGCCAAGCCCCAATTCTATGATGCAGGCTATGGCTATGGAGCCGCCTACGATGGTGGATATGGTGGTTATTATGGTGGCATTGGATATTACTGAAGCAGCATGTCGATCTGGCTCACACTCGAATTATTTTTGGCAAATTTTTGTTTAAAATCTATAAAAATATAAAAAATAAAGTTGGTTTATTTTGACTTTGTTGATTTATTTGGCATGGGAATACTGCAGCTCCGGGAGAGATTACCCACCATCCTTATTCTCTTTTCAAATGGTTGCCTTAGATGTTGATTTCAGCGCAGCAGCTGCAAATATCTAGCCTAACGACATAAATTCGACAACAGTAAATTCGTAAACAGAACAAAATCCATTAGAAAGTGTCTAAAAATGTTATACGCTACGAAACATTTTGCATATATTGAGATGGTATTGAGCCCGCTACTCAACTCTGCTTGCAGCACAAATAAATAAAAAGCAAATTAGAAAGCACAGAGTTGGGGTAGTTCATGCAACTGCAAGATTTAGCGTATAAATTTCAATCCGTAATTACATTTGCAAAGAAATGCCGGTAGGCATGAAATGATTTCAGTAGAGAAGGCAAAGGGCAGAGCTCGTTTTTCATAGATTGGTGTCGATAATTTTAAACTACCCAAAAATAAGAGGTTTGTGCAAAATTAAAGTGGAAACAAATAAATAGAACTGTCACAGAAAGGATTATAACATGTGCGTGTTAAATGAAGCGTAGATGTCAGAATAATTAAATAGGGAATGTTTATGAGCAATCTTAAATAAAGGTAAAGGAAGCAGAATTATAATATAATACGTTGCAAAGATCATAAACCAGGCAGAACATGGAAATTGTAATATTAGACAGCAATATTTGAAAATATGTGAAAAGTAGACAGTTGATGAAAATTCGAGGAAAAGGGCACAGCAGGATGTAAAACAAAATTGGTGAAGAAAGTGAACTATCTAAGAACAAGTTAGTGTAATTATGCGAGTGAGAAAGAGAATCTAAATAATACAAAGTGTTAGTGGCGCAATCCGACAGTAAAAACCAAATTGAAGACAATATTTTAGAAATAGAGATTTTGTAAATCATTTTAGTTATAAGTAATATTAGTTAAGGAAGCTATTGTATTGAACTTGGTCTGCATCCGTTTTTATAATCTAGATAGGCATTTGTTAATAACAACCATGGAGAGAAACAATTGAATAAAAATTAGTTTTTGACACACAGTTTTTGGCTCTCATTTAAATGCAGTTTTCTTATAGAAATATTGAATATACAATAATAAAAAGTACACCATTGTGTAGCCAATTTACCAGTGCACTAGTGAAAGTGTGGGTAGCGAATTCCCTCAAAAAAAAATCCTTCGTTGCCACCTTCCGAGGACTTCGGCCGAGGCCAGCTCAAGATTACGATCAACAGTCACAGGCAGAATTGAGTTCCCGAGTCCGAAATTTCAACGGCAACATATTCGCCCAGTGTGTAGGAGGCCCCTATAGTAGCCACAGCAACCCAGGTTTCCAGCTTCAGGCAGGTACCATCAGGAGCAGCCATCCGAACGAGCTACCGCAACGCTGCAGAAAACTCAGGTTAGATTTCAATCAAAGTATCGGCGTTAGAAACCGGAAAGCTACAATTAGAACAAGAGTACGTCTTACTGAAGAGTGATCCAGGCATATTAAAGCATCTATCGAAAGCAATTATCCAGTAATAGCATAAAATCTAGAATTGAGGTTAGGAAAAACAATTGTATGTTGGCGTCTTTTAACAATCAAGGATCGGTTTTGCCTGAAAAAAAAGATAGATTAAAGCCGTCGCAGACGCGAACATTCAAAAGTAACCTTATCGAATGCTCATAAAACTTTTGTTAAATTAAATCACAAACGCGGGCCGCAACAAAATAAACCGATGTGTGTAGAACTTTGACAGCGTAACAAAGTAACGACTGCGCGATCGAACTAAATTCACAGCCGAGTGGCGTTTCACATAAATTTTAATATTAACGTACCGGGAAATACAACTCTGAGGAATGAGTTTTCTTGCCTACCGAGCTAGCCTTCTGTAATATTAAATTTCAGATGAATGAAGTACAATAAAAGGCATAATACTGTTTTATTTGCAAGTAATTAACGAACCCAATTAAAACAGAATTAATTTTAATCAGTCTAAAGTTTGACCTAAATAAAAATAAGTTTGCAGGTAGTAGTAATTACAATTAAAATAATCATATCATTATATTTATCACATCATACCATTGCAATATATGGCAATATATGTTAAATCGGGCATTAGGCTCTAGCAGACTGTCAACTGCGCTCTCACCTGTGGTATTAAAGTCACCGCGTTTACCACATCAAACGTCATATTTATAACCTTGAAACGTCAAAAGTCAGCAGTTAATTAAAAAGGTGGGTATGTCTAGAGCTAGATAATTAAAATATTACTTTCCTAGGGCTAATCTCAATCTAGAGACATAATCACCACTTAAAAAGAGATGCTACGAGCACTCTGGCAAGTTTTAGGTCTGCACCAAATAAAACTTCCACCAAGGCGAGCAAAATCTTTTATCTGCTTATATCGGAATTGATTTCTACAGCTGAAGAATTAAACTTTTTTTATTGGCAACATTGACTATGAGTTCTTTAGGCAAAGAACATCTTGGTTGTTTTTTTTTTTCGTTTTAGAGACTTCAATGCGATATGAACACTTTTGAGATGTAGGTAAGCCGAGAAATCTCAAAAATTAATCTGCTTATGCATATGAGGTGCCTTGAATTAAATATGAGTTGACAGTATTTTATTATCTGTTCGTAGGAAACGTTTGAGGAAATCTTTGCCTTTTATCTTTCCAGTTAAGGTTCTTTCTGTTAAAGCAATCTGCGATTTATATTTAGGTACTATGCAAGAAGAAATATAGTCGATATCTTCATTTTTAGGAAAAATATCAGTTGTGCTAAAGTAAGTCAACAGAATGAAAATTAATCAACTTTATTTTTCATATTTTAATAAATTTTAAACAAGGATTCGTCAAAAAAAAGTTTTAGTGCCAGCCAGGTCGAGATGTTGCTTTAGTAATATCCAATTCCACCGTAATAACCACCATATCCACCATCGTAGGCGGCTCCATAGCCGTAGCCTGCATCATAGAATTGGGGCTTGGCCTTGGGAACGGCCATGGCGGCGGCGACAAGGACGGCGACAACGAAAAACAACTAATAGAAAACGAAAGTATCAGCAAAACTTAAAAAACAGGCTTAAAGAGTACTTACAAGCTTGAACATTTTGGCGGTTGCTTTGTAGTGGTTGTGGGTACAAAGTATGATTTGATTTGACATCCCAAGAGCTTATATAGGGAACGCTACTCTAAATTATGCAGTTGAGGAGCATTGTGAGACAAGAAAATTCAAATTTTTGCAAAAACTGCTTCAAAAAGTGGTTTACTGTTTTTACAGTAAACTGGAGTATCTGTTTCCATACAGCAGTTTTGATTATGTAACGTTTCTGGAGTATTTAAAACTTTGAAGGTTACTATGGAATTTGTTAAAAAAATCAAGCTAGGTGCATATAATATACCGATGGTAACGCATGCAAATTTCAAGAGCAAGAAGTGATTTATATAATGAAATTATTATTATTTGCCAAATAATTTTGTTTTATCCGCCAATGTTACTAAATTCCTGCTTCCCATTGCTGTTTTTATTGGTGCCAACCACTCTGTTCTTTCTTTCTTTCGGGGAGATCCCATTTCAATACCTTTTTTCTTTCTTCGTTCATACCCCTCATGAGATCATACCCCTTTAATTGATTTTCTTTTATTGTGTAGGTTTTTGTGTAGCTGCATACTTTTCTCTTCGTATGTGTTCACTTCTAACATGATCGCATAGGCTCAGACTACAGCATCTTCGCCAATAATTGACCTTCTGAGATTTATTTAGATCTACTCGTTTCAGGGTCCCTGGATGACGAAAAACAGGCATTCTCAATTTCGTCTGTCTGTCTATCTGTCTGCCTGTTGCCGGTATAGCTCAAAAACTATTTTGGAGCAAGACTATATTTTGTATGAGGATTACATGTCAACTTGCCATGAAGCCGAGAAAATTTTGTTCAAATATATTCAGGGTGAGCACCTTTAAAAAATAAAACTTTGTCTATTTGTGATTTAACTGAGGAATAGATAAACGTGATAATTTGCACATCGCTCAAGCTTTACCCTTGGCCCTAATTGTTGTAAAAATACAAAAATGGGCCGCAATAAGCTCTTGAATGTAATACAGTCGCTGCGCGGCGATATGAGTCCAAGCTCAGTGGCAGGATGCGATCGATTGGTACGCTACGCGCGGTCTGCTTGACTCAAATTGAAATGCCTGTGGCCTGCAATACTGTTTTTATTTAAAAAATGATATAATTTGCATTACCAAGCGTTTCCTCTTATTTTCCTATTATTTTAATATTATTAGGAACAATAAGATATTTTTACTCTAGTTGTCATTGATTTTCAAAGTATTTAGTGTCACAACTTTCACTTGCGATGGAAGTTCTGAGTAAAGCCCTTTATAGATGTTTTACTTTGTTATTACTTTGTTTCATAGTACTGAATGTAGTGTTCGTATTGCCTGCTTTTCTTTAGTTATTTTTTTTTATTATTTCCTTATCATCTCTTCCATAATTTGTCCCTGTGACTCCTAGATATTCATACTCGTTTGCGTATTCTATCCCAACTTTATCTATGCTGATGTCTTCCTCTTTCCCCCTCAGTCTATCTATTTCGATTTTAAATCCAAACCCGACTTGGTATGCCATGCAACCAAATTATTTAGCGGGTAAGCTATATCCTGCTGATCATCTGCAACACTTGATCCAGAGAATAGTATATTGTGTAGTCCATGGTATTCAATTTCTATGCCTTTCGGTTGGCATTTCCTGGTTCATTTGCTAATTATGTAACTCTAACTTTTGCAGCCAATTTTACTGATACATTAAAAATTTATTTAATTTGTACATCGCGTGATCGATCGTTACATCTATTCGACGCTCGAACTAGTGATAACAAATCACGTACCCTCTATGCGCGAAAGCACAAAGTAACAATCATGACGCCTTCTCCCACTTAATATTACCCAGAGCCACTATACCCATAAAGCTGCCATAAGAGTATATAAGAAGACTCCGCAACCATTTTAAATCATTTGAGTCCAGCGGTCCCTACCACCCGTCCGACTTGAGTCTCTAGACTTCCCTTTCTTTAAAGCCCCTCCTGGCCTTAGAATGTGGCGGTGTCTCTCTGTCTAATAACGTCTCCACCAGAACCCCAACCTGTGCGTTCAAATGTGGCAGTGTTTCTCTGTGTTCTCACACATTGTTTGTTAATTCAAAGCCTCACGTCCCCGACACTACCGTAGGCGGCAAGAATATTGTAACCTATTAATAACAATACCTGTAGAAACCATATTGCACATCCCGCACGAAGGCGACACGAACAATATAACCGCATTAATTAACTTACCTGGAGGGTCAGCATCGAACGTCCAACGACGTCTTCCTGGAGCCCAAAGGCAAATTACGCCACTTGAGCCTGAGCGTCGAGGTCTTCGCCGCAAGCGAATTTCACCAGGTACAAATTCACGACGCAGTCACGTTGGGAGTAACGCATCTTCGCCACCAGACAAACCACGCACCAACCCCACAAATACACCGCCCCAGGAGCCATAGGTATAATGTAATTGGTATATTTTATAGGTGTGTTTATAATTCCCCAGAACGTGAACAAAACTGAAGCTCCCATAGGCCACGCCCACCCCGTCGGCGCAGTGACTATACTTCGCTCCAGGTCAAATGCCGCCGTCACCGACACTTACGTGCTGACGGTGTTGCAGTTCAACAAGGGACCAAAGAAACATGCCCGCAGAGGAACTTGTTAATTTTATTGATATACATTTTCTTTTACTAAAAAGTACCGATTATTTTGTACATATAGTTAGAAATAATATAATCTTGATAAATATATTGTGTTTTCCTGACTACATACTAATGAGTGAATATTTTTTTTGATTGAGCTACTCTCGATAGAAATTAATCACACGTTTGAGACTTTCCTAAGTCAATGGTTGTCATAAATTACCATAAAGACTAAAGTTAAATTCGGAGGGGTAAAACGCTACAGTTACCGTTTGAAGATATGTTTGAGAGAATTGGTGATGAACCTTACCTTTGTTTTAGTTCTTTTGTAGGCGTGAATGGTTGAGAACATTTTTTGCTTTTATATATATTTTGTACAGTCTTTTTACTGCGTTATTTACATGTTGTAGAAATATTATTATGACTTTATAAGGTTTCCCATAATTTGTTAAGGGGTACCAAGCCGTATATCTTTTTAAGGTAAATAAAAGTTACGTGTAATTATGTTTCTTGCACTAACTTCTTTTCTACTGCTGTTTTAAGATAAAGATATTATATACAGTAAGATCATGAGTGATTAACATTTGTTGGAAGGATTTATAGTTTATGAGTGTTAGTTGCTTAACAATTAAATTAACGAAAATTTAGGAGTGCGTAGCGCCAGCGACTTTTTTCTAAGAATTTGTTCGAGTTTTATTAACTTCTAGGAATGATCTGTGGTTGGAAAATAAAACCAATAAATTAATGAGGCGAGTAAAATTTTACATTTGCCAAATGACAAACAATGTCGTAGCGGCAGGAAAGATTTAGTGTTAGTTATACAATGCTGCGAACAGTGAATCGGTGCTGAAGTCTTCACATGATTGATACCGAATTCAGTCAGAATTTCGGACTCTGGCCGCTATGTACAGTTCGCTTCGCGAGCTGCGTACCTAAACGATGATTTTTCAACCACGGAGCTAATGTTAATCGCCACCGCCTGTTGTTCTTGCTAGTAGAGTTATGTGCTACCTTAATTTTAGTAGTTATGATCACCAGAATTAAAACCGTATTGTTGCATTTATGATTTTATATTTGATTATCACTTATACGCCATCCCGGGTTGTATGCCATTTTCCCAGACACCCAACAGATGAGCACTTCAATTTCTGGAACATTCTAAGCAAAATCTAAAATACAAATCCTTTTCGTCTTCAAATCTTGAAACCATGATCCATGCTTCCTTCGAGGAATTTAATTACAAATCATAGGTTGACTTAAGGCGTTCATCTTACAACAGTAGTCGCTATTAACACTGACCAACGAAATCATGTAACGGTAATACGCTTACTTCCTTAAGATGTATGAGCTCTGGGATCGAGTATCAAGTAGAGCTCTTACTATACTTTCCTTTGGTATTACCCCTTAAATTCACAAAATTAATGTTTGCAAAACAACTTCGGTCGAGAATGACTGTGAAGTTAAATTGGAGTCCTTTACTTATTTCTCATTAATTTTCCACATTTTCGTACAAGTCTGAAGGGAACAACTTTTTCTTAGTATATTGGATTACTAACTTGAGTAATATTTTCACATAGACTTCTACCAGCAACTATCCCCTTCCTTGAAAATTCAATATCTTTTGGGTAATTTCCAGCAGTAGAAGGGTAGCCGTCCAATATTTCACGTGCACGAATTAAATGTTGAAGTCATCCTTGCCCTCATACTCATATATTTTTTATTTGGCACTGGAAACATAGCCATTAATTTAAACTGGAGCTCTCGTCCACACGTCTTCCCGAGTCTGTCCGTCTTCTTTAGTCAATAATCACATTGGGATGATCAAATACTTAATCTAATCAAGCTCTAACAAAATTTTCAGATTGATATTTACTTCTGTAAAGGATTTGAAATGACAGGTCAATTATCAGTTATAAGCTCCAGATTTAGGCAGTAGTTTCTTGTTTTTTTAAAATCTGACACAATTTTGAAACAACAGAGATTTTTCGACGAAAAAGGAGCATGAATAGACTTCGTTGATCCACTTCTATACTCAATATAACAATATAACGAGATTGCAGCCCGAAAACATCATTACGAAAGGTTTGTTAAACTCTACGAAGAATAAATAAATATTTATTTTAATTAGTCGATGGCTCTTCATTGTCATTACACATACTGTCTGACCTGCGTTAGTGTGTTTATATACTATATAATAATTTGTTAATCTGCTACTTGTACGAAACTATCCTTGAAAAGAATTGTTGCGCATGCCTACCTCCGAAGGTACTTGAGAGTCGAAGAGTCAAAGCTGGACTACTGGGGAATGAGTAATAAAAGGATGATACATTTAAATTAATAAATATACATATAATGTACATCGACGCGTATAATTGGCCTAGCGGATGTTGGCTGAGTACCACAATAAAATAAAATTTAAAACAAATAATAAACTACTCTTGGAAAGGAGTCCTACTGATTTATTAGTTCTTGACAGTAAAGTGTCTCACCACAAGTAAATGATAAATTGCTTTTTCGCTTTACTATCCAGCTGCATGAGAAGTCAATTGCAATACAATTTGAAAAAAGCTGATAAATGGTTAAAATCAAGTAATATAAATCAGAAGTGGACGAAGTAACTGTTTTGACTTGAAAATTAAATGCGTTCCCATTGATGTATATTTGGCATTGTTACATAGATTTTTGAAAAAGTCTGGTTCTAACTTTGGAACCTATTTTTCAACAAGTTTGAAATAAGTTGTTTAAGAAAATTGTAATAATTTTTGTGTGTCCAGAGATTTTGCTGGGAATTTTTAGCAAGTCACAGAAAGTTTGCAACAAATTCGTATCAAGTTTACAATTACCAATATTTAGCCACTATTGATCAGTTTTCATAATATGTTTTACAAAATATTGCATATATTTAAAAAAAAATGTGATTAAGTTTTTGACAAATCTATAGAGGGTTTCTAGAAAGTTGTGTAGCAAAATTGCAGTACATAATCACTATACCTATAGCGTTTATTTTTTTTAGAAAACTGAAATTGCAGCAGTATTTGAAAATAAAGTAAAGAATTAAAGCAAGAATTTATTTAAATAATTTGCGACAAATTGTTGTAAAGTATGCAATAAGTAGTTAGTGTTAGCAGAAATTTTCAATAAATTCCCTAAATTGTATTTATAAGATTTATCAGCAGCGAATATGAAAAGCTTTATTGAATTTTAAACACAATTTTTAGTAAATTTGTAAATAGCTTTCAGAAAGTTTGCTGTTAACTTTTAGGCAGATTGTTGCAGACTTTTACCATAGTTTCAATTTGACAATATTCAACTTCAACAATAATAGCAATCCCAGTATGATACAACTGTGAAATTACAACTTTCAGTTTCCTAGTTTCCTAATAACCACATACGCAAACTTGAAACTCACCCAAATACGACTATACAACCGCTAGCGGATAATACATACCAAAGACGACTTCAAAGGATATGGCCGATAGATATAGCAACCTAGACGACTATCATAAATATATTACTATTGTAAGATAACTCCATTGGGTGTTATTCTTTCCATGCCATGTATATAGCCAACACATTAGCTTATAGAATATCTGCATATGTATGTATGTAATATAATATTCTGATTGCTAATAAATGAGATCCAAAAAAAAAAAAAAAAAAAAAGTTTCCTAGAAAAAATTTCGCTAAGAAAAAATGAGATATGGAGCTGTAATTTCATGGAAAGATGAATTACTCATGTAAGAAGTAAAAAAGCCTCTGCAGTAAATAGGCAATGAAATAAAGGCAAACGATTACATATGAGGTGCAACTGAGATGATTTTTTTTTACAACAGAACGACTAATTTTCTTAAATTTGCGTAGACTCTACACAGCTGAAGAGATATTTTGCACCAGAATCGATTTTTGTATCCTCATTTCCGATCTTACAGTGATTCGCCGCAACGAGAAAAATCACGCTTCGCATAAGGAATCAACTACAGCTGGGACCTAAACTCATAAGAATACTAGCTACTAGTGAGGTAAAAATCATAACCACTAATGAAGTAAAAACCATTTCACTCACTACTGTATTTTTGGTAGTACTGTCAATCCATGTCAAATTCGAGATTTGCAGGTTAAGTTTTGCGTCAGTCTGTGTCAAATAACAAACAAAACCTATGCTAGTAACTCGAATTTGATGTAAACTGGCAATGCACTTCAGTGCTGCCAAAGGTATAAGGCGAATTACAGGCGACTCTAATGATTAGACATTTATTTGATTCCTTGGTACTTTAGCTGACTTACACTTAATTTTTCATTTTGACTTTTCACAGCTGCCAATATTTATGTGTTTCAGATATTTATTGAAATGTTGGATAATAGCTATTTGTGCAACAAGTGCTAAAAGTGGATGTATAACGAGATATAAAAATTATGAAACGAAGCCGAAGTTTGAGTTTCATAACATGTCTCGTGCATAAACACATTTAGCACGAGTTTTGGCACACAATATCTTTTTACGGCCTTAAATTAACCGTTATTAATCCATAAATGTTGATTTAACAAAAGTTTGCAATTATGACAGTTATAATTTATGTCATAGTAAAGAAATGGCCTTGACACGCAGGTGACTGTTTCTGCAGCTAGTAGCTGTCAAAGTTAGTTATCAAAGGTAATTATAAATGTACACATTTTACTTTATTTATTACAGAATACTTTAATTATTTAAAAAACACTTTACCTCGAACGGAACAAGTAACTAGAATAACTTTATAACCTCACTTCCTGTTTAAAATTCTAAATTCAACACTCGCCGTTTACTTTTAGCGCATGTGATAAAAGTAACAAGCTGCTTTCACTTTTAACAAGCTGATTTATAAAACGCCAATTTTAGTGAAACAAGCTAGTGCTAAAAGGCCTACTTTTAGTAGTGGTCGTAGAAAAAATGTTTTGGCAGGCGTGTGTTATTATAAATAATTCACTCGAGAAAAGACCCTTCTCAGCCTGGCGGCCTCGAACATTTCTTTCGTGGATTATTTGTAGTATAACTCACTTATACCATAAATAACGATTATATTTAAGGTAGAAATAAATACATAATTTACGCTTCTGCTATCCAAAAATACTTCGTCAATTACCCTACAACCAAGATATTCTATTTCTGTGCAAAATGTTTCAAGTTTCTTTTTGTAAAAAATACAAAAAGTACGTTAACATTAGATTTTGAAACCTTGTGAAGAAATGTTCTTGTAATTTATCCATGTTATATAGCAACAGCTCAATACATGGTATATTTACTTAAACAACGTTGTCACATTTTTGCTAACGAAGTAAATATTTTACCGATATACGGGCGAGTAGAAATAAATATAAGAAAACGTAAAAAAATACTGACTGTCCCGAAGAACAAGTAAAAAATATGAGCGCTGAAACAGCGAGAACCGGAAGAAGAGAGAAAACAAATGTACTAAAGAGTTCAAAACAGTGACTGAAAATTTCTAGATGAAGGAGAACTAATAAAAGCGTATACGATTAATAAATAGTAACAACTAACAATGGTGATAGCAAAAGTGGAAATTTAGTAAAACAAACAAGAACTAATATACAGCTAAGAAGAAATTACAGAGCACCAAAATGCACAGGGATAATAACCTAACAGTGATGGAATTCAAGACAAAAAAAAAAGCGAAAGAAGAAAGCGTAAATGTTAACTAGAACAAAGTGATAATTAAAGAATAAGAGTACAAATGTAATTACGGAGGTGGTAGAAACATGAAAAATCCAAAAAGCTAAATAAAAGCTAGCAGTATTGGAAATTAAAAACGACAAACAAGCTAAAAACGATACATACAACGGAAAAGTGTAGGGATGGGGTCAAGGGAGTATTCACAGAGTATTGTATACACAAGAAAACGAGAAGAGTGAAACAAAAAAACAGGTATTTATAGAAACATGGAACGTTAGTGAGACTTATAAGGAAAGACGATAAAATTGCCAACAGAAATACAAAAACAGAACTAAATATAGTAACACTACAAGAAACAAGACAAAAAACACCAAGGTAGTGCAAATAAAAACGAATTTTTTTAATGGCAAAAATGACAACTGACCATTAGAAACGGGCTTTATGATAAGCAAGAGATTACGAGCCAAAGTTGTCAACTTTAAAGAAGTAACAGAACCGACATAAATGTGAAGGAAGAATGCTATAAAATATGATTCAAATCCTGGCCATGATCTAGAAATAGTAGTATGTGAACCTAGGGTACAAATTGAAAGAAAAGAAACCTTCAGATCCACAAACAAGTACAGTGATAATCTAACAAATTTAATAATCTCCAATATCACGGAAGCAGAAAAGAAGAAGAAAGCAGGAAGGAGACTGGACGGGTCACAGCAGGAAATGCAATAACAAAAATATACCGCTGAAATACCGAGTAAAGTAAGGTCTGTTGAGCAGGAAAGCAGTCAGAAAATAACGGGAAAAAAATACAAAAACAAATTAAAATGTCGAAAAACAAATAGAAGCACAACAAAAAAATGGTTCTGCTAAGTGTGTGAATGAGATCTAAATTACAGAAATGAGTAATATTGAAGATGTTGGGAGAAGAAAGGAGGAAAGTGTCAAACACTTAATAGCTTGGTGGCTATGGCTAGTTGGAGAGCAATAAAGAATCTAGCAGCACATAAAAATTTACATACAACACAAAATTCAAAGCAACTTCATCTAGCTCTTCTTTAATCATTCTCTATATATACATTGGATATAAACAATTAAACAATACGTTGACATATAAAAGAACATGTTTGACCTATGCGTAGTAATAGATAAAGCTTTCAAATATAGTTAAAATTTCAAGGCGCTATTTATAGATTTTAGACGTTCTTAGGGGATCGCATCCATAATTTCTGCAAACTAATAGATCAAGTACACCATGGAAATCATACTTGCCATGAAACAAATGTTTGTTGTTTTCTAGTTTGACAGTTGACATTTAGTTTTGGTACTTGCAACAGTAATTATACAAATTAATTTTATAATAAGTGTTGTACAGCCAAAATTAATTTAAGAGAGAAAATGAGTTACTGTGACCTTGGACGCTTTCTACCTTCAAAAGAAAACTTTGTGAGATTTCGTGCTCCATTTGGTGAGCAAGCATCTTAGCAGAGGGTTGTGTATGTGTATAGCTGGTTCAATAAATTTATCTTCAACAAGGAGTTTCACTCGGCGACGATTTTCGCAAAAGAAGACTAATTTCCGCAATTACCGAAACAAACATAGACGCCGTGAGAAGAACGATTCAGGGGGACAATCCACTGACATATAGAATTATTATGATCACCTTGGGTATTAAGTTCTCATCGAGACGCGACTGAGTAAGGTTGATTATTCAGTGTGTAATTTCTCGTTAAGCAGAACATTAAAAATTAATAAACCCATTTATATTTATACTGTGGCAATAACACGAACTCGCACGGTAGTGATAACGGCGATAAATCCTATCGCGCGGCGTGCGCGCAGCGCCAAGTGATTATCCTGTAAGTACAAACATTTCTTACTTACGGTCATTGTCGCATGACCTGCACCGGAATAAAATATCTACTAATACCAGGACATTTAAGTACCCTATCAAAACAACAATAAATAACAATGATCTAAACATGAACACTGAACAAGCTGATGACATCATAGAAATTGACAAAAGCAATCCCCTTGAACCTCACATATTAATCAAACACCATGGCGAACTATCACAAAATTCGCGGGAGAATCACACCAGTAAACGCGCCCTAGGCTCGCCCGAAGGAGATAATCTCGCCAAAAAATATCTCTTGGACAACGTGAATTTAATAAAACGAAACCGTTACTATTTGCCCGAAAGTACGAATATTACAACACCTTGTTCTCAAGACAAGAATAGCAGTCCTACTGAGACAGTGCAAGTCAAAACAAAAATTCCTCCCATATACCTGCACAATGCGAATAATTTTCAAAGAGTAATTCAGGAGATTAAAGAAAACACTACTAACCAGGACTTTTCAACCAATTACAAAGGGGAATTCTTGAGAATTAATGTTACTAGCATTGAAGACTATCGAAAACTTACAAAGTTTTACGAAAATCACCATGTTAAATATCATACATATAAAGATCCAGATAGTGCATCGCTTGAAGTAATTATACGAAATCTACCGCAATCGATAACGGAAGAAGAAATACTTAAAGAACTAAAAGAGAACAACATTCCAGCTACAAAGGTTACTCGAATGCTCAACAAGAAAAAACCAATGCCACTGGTTATAGTTCAGTTACCTAAGGGCGGAAATTCACTGAACATTTTTAAAATAACGAAAATCTGCTATTGTATTGTGGAAGTTGAACCAAGACACAAATCCAAAACAATACCACAATGCTATCGCTGCCAGCGCTATGGTCATACGCGCAATTACTGCAAATTAGACCCAAGATGCGTTAAATGCACTGGAGACCATTTAACTGGCGATTGTCCAAAAAAGTCAGGTGAAGAAGCACAATGCGTAAATTGTGGTAACAATCATTCAGCAAATTACAGAGGCTGTCCGTATCTAGCTAAAATAATAGAAAAACAAAAGACACGACCTTTGATCCACAACATTAGACCTCAAGTGCAGCAAAAATTAGACGCAAAAGAAGACTTCCAATCAACAAAAGCGTGGCCTAAACTCCCAACAACTAACACTCAAGGAACTGACACGGATAACTCTACAGCCAATACAGATAACAGTAATCCATTAAATAAAATTATCAATGAAATAATAAAAATTATCACTCCATATATAAAATCATTTATTGCTTCGTTAATTCCGAATCTATTTGCTGATGTCACCAAATAAACAGAGAATAATTTCTAACTTAACAATAACCAACTTTAATTCAAATGGTGTAAAACAAGAAAGATCGATGCTAATTGAATTTTTGGCCCGTTATCAAGTCGATATCGCATGTATAAGCGAAACACATTTGATTAAAAACTCACCATTTACAATTCCCGGATAAAATATATACCGAAATGACAGAGAAGCCGATAAAGCATCTGGCGGTGTCGCCATACTCAGTAAAAAGAATATAAATGCTGTACCACTGCTGTTACCAAACTTACTAAGTCTAGAAGTTGTAGGAGTTAAAATTAAACTCGAAGATGATACCAACATCAATCTCATATGTGTATATAAACAACCTAATAAAAAGCTTGATCAACAGGATTTGAGAAAAATTTTCACAACTAAAGAAGCTGTTATAATAGCCGGAGATCTAAACAGCAAAAATACTATATGGGGTTGCCGCGCAGGAAACCAAAATGGCGCAATGCTACTAAAATACGCTGCAGAAAATGGCTTTCATATCTTAGCACCACCTGAACCAACCTATGTGCCTTTTCGAACCGACCACCAACCTGACATTTTGGACATTTTACTTTGCAAGAACTTTACCAGACCTATCAATCAAGTGGTTGTCCCCGAGCTTACATCCGATCACCTGCCGATACTCATCACTTTCGATCAAAATGTCAAAGTAATCAATAAAATCGCTAAACTGATAAAGGGACCAGTCAACTGGGAAGATTTTCGAAATGTCATTGACAACAAAATTAAGTGCCCTACAAACCTAGAATCTAATTCCAGTATAGATAAATCTATAGAAGACTTCACTAAGGCAATTAAAAATTCAATTGAAAGTTCAACAACCCACATTGTCAATCAACGTAACTCAATTCCTGAGCATGTACCACGCAACCTTCTCCATCAAATTAAAGAGAAAAATAAAGTGCGGAGACTTTGGCAAAGCACGCGTAACCCACTAGTCAAAACACTACTCAACAAACTCACACACCAATTACGAAGAGATATGGATCAATACAGAATCGATAAGTATCAAACATATCTGCAAGAACTCCAAGCTAATGATGGTACAATGTGGAAGGCCACCAGGAAAATCCTAAATAAACCACAAACAATGCCTTTTATAAGAACGAATGGAGAAACTTATGAAACTGATCAAGAAAAGTGCCAAGTATTTGCTGAAAAACTGGAAAACACCTTTACTACCAAAACAAATACAGGTAATCGGGAGTTTGTTAGCCAAACGAACGAGATAGTTAAAAATATAAATTACGAAAATAGTAACTGTGAAAATCCAGTTTCGCCTTCAGAATTGGAATGTTACATAAACAAACTCTCCACCAAGAAGGCCCCAGGTCATGATATGATCACAAACAGCATATTAAAAAACTTATCAAAGAAGTGTCTTGTTTATCTAACAATCGTTTTCAATGCATGTATGCACATAGGCTATTTTCCAGAGGAATGGAAAAAAGCCCATATACTTCTCTTTAAAAAGCCTAAAAAAGATGCCCACCTCACGGATAGTTATAGGCCAATTAGCCTATTGCCGACGTTGTCTAAGCTTCTAGAGAAATCAATACAAGCACGCCTAAGCGAATTCTTGACAACAAACAGAATATTACCTGCGATTCAGTATGGGTTTAGAAACCAACATTCGCGACTCCTGCGAATCACACAAACCATTGAGGAGGGTTACGAAAATAAAAAGTTTACAACAATCCTATTCTTAGACGTAGCAAAGGCTTTCGACACCGTGTGGATCAATGGACTAATACTGAAACTGTTGCAAATAAGATTACCAATGTATTTGTTCAAGATTGTTGTATCTTTCCTTAAGAATAGAAAATTTGCTATACGCATCAATTCAACACTCTCAGATTGGAAAAGTATTGGCGCGGGTGTTCCACAAGGATCCGTTCTAGGCCCGATATTATTTAATATTTTTACGCATGACATTGAAGAACCTGAGGGCATACAACTCTCCATGTTTGCGGATGACACCGCACTCATAACACAGCATGACAATTTGCAAAGTGCAACTGCAGTGCTTCAAAATGGTATCAATGAGCTAATGAAATGGTTTGAGAAATGGTGTATAACAATCAATCCAACAAAAACGGAGGCGAAGATCTTCACACTCAAGCGATATAGCAAACCAGCTCTGCTCACTATATATAATCAAGAGATAAGATGGAATCCATTAGAAGAGGGTATTAAATATTTAGGTGTATATCTCGACCAAAAACTTCTATGGGGCTATCACATAAATCGAAAGCTAAATGAAGCATATGTTCGCTTAGGTATGTTATACCCTATATTAAATCGCAGAAGCTCATTAAAAATAGAGTGCGGTTTGCTTATTTATAACTCCATCTTACGACCTATACTCACTTACGCCTGCCCAGTGTGGAGTGCCGCATCACAAACACATATACGAAAAATACAAGTTTTTCAAAATAAAGTGCTGCGAATGATAACAAGTGCCGACTGGTTCGTAAGAAACACTCAAATCCACTACGAACTTAACCAATTAACAATCGAACAGTTTATTAAAAAGGTGTGCGTTAAATTCTATAAAAACTTGGAAATGTGTCCGAGTACTCAAGTGCATCAATTAGGAAGAAAAAATATACATACAAGACTTAAGCGTCGATTAACACAAGACCTTGTTGAAATAGACTAATCTGTAAATAACTATATTAGGACAATACTTAGCATTAGTAGGTACTCTTTTATCATATTTTATGAACTTGTTATTAACTCAAATAACTAATAATGTTAACCTTAGATGTAGTTACTGTGTATTTGTTATGCAAAATACTTTAACAAGACCATGAATAGCAAGAATATTTGCTGAACTGGTTCTTCCAATAAAAAAAAAAAAACCTTGGGTATTGGCACGGCAGCCATAAGATTTTAGATAATGATTTGGGCGTAAAAAGGACGTTGTCGGTAGATACTACACAGTTTAACAGAAGCATAAAGACAGCAGTGTGTGGAATGGTGTAAGAAATATGATAAAACAGTTTAGAACAACATAACTGGTGACGAAAGCTCGATATATGCATTTGAACCCGAATCTACACGACAGTCTGCATAATGGGTGTTTCCAAGAGATCTTAATCCAGTTAAAGTAACTCAATGTCGAAGTATTTGTAAGCAAATTATTGCTTGATTTTTTCTGAATCACGCCCTATCACGACAACTATCATTCTTAAAAATAAGCATAGAGTTTTAAAAAAATTTCGTTTACAGCGACTAAGAAGTGAGATCGTTCTGCACCATGAGAATGCTTCACGTCATACCGCACAGCAAACAAAAGAAATTTTATAGGCTTCTGGGTTAAAATTGCTAAGTCACCCCCATACAGTCCCGACCTAGCATCCGATTAAAGAATGAAATTCAAGGTGTGAAATTTGGAACTCCGAAGATGCTGCGGAAAGCTTCCGAAACCTTTTTTTTCAAGTCACTTAAGAAGAGTGGAATTTATGTTTTGAAAATTGGTTTTGTGGAATGAGTAGATTTGTAGAAAAACAATAATAAATATAGCTTTTAGCTACAAATCTTTGTTGTATTAGATGCAGAAATTTACGGTGCTATCCTCTAATGCATGCAAATCAACACATATACAAGCATACCTATTAATCCTATGGAGTGCCATACCAATGTTAAACTATAGGTTTGAACATTATACGTGAGTAGAAGCAAGTAATTGCATATTCTTGAAGCCGTTTTATTTAAATCAAGTTGTTTCTTACAAATCGTGTTCAATAATAATCTTCATTCTCTCACAATCGGTAAAATAAAATAAACTGCTTTCGCAAAAATGTGGCAAAGCTGCTTCAGAAAGTATACTATGAATTGGGCTGTTGCTATGAAACATGGTGTATTATGTGTCAAAAACCTTTGGATATAAATCGAATTTTTTAGTTGCAGTGTAATTGGCGAGGTATTTTTGGATAGAATAAACTTGAACCATGTACTTGTTTCTACGTCAAATATAAAAAAATGTAGACGCAGCTGCTAATCGTGACAAACCACCTATTCGAGTTTAATGTAAAAGGCTTTACCCAGAACTTACCTCGTCGACATTGTGACACTAAATCAAATTAAGTTAAGAGTAAAGATAGATATCTTCACGTTTCTAATAAATTAAATAAATTTTCAAATAAAAAAAAAGCGTTACCGATGTCCCAACGTTTTGTTGAATATTGCAAGGAAACGGGCTATTTCTACCTGAGCTACGGGACACCGACCCTTCGAATTCCTGCATTGCAGCTGTATTAAATAACGCACTATTTGTTGCTCCTTCTTTTACAACATTTATTCTGTATTTATTGGAGCCCATTTTTAGTAAGATTAAAGCCTGCGCGATGTACAAATTATTACTTGTATTTATTGCTAAGTTAAATAAAGAATAAACAACATTTTATCGTTTTAAGGTGCTCACCCTGTATATATTTATCTGAAATTTTCTCGGTTTTATGCCAGGTAGATATATATAATGTGTATGCAAAATATTGTCTTCCTTCGACAAATAATTTTGGAGTTATATCGCCAACAAGCAGACAGACAGACAGACAAACTGGTTGAATTGAGAAAACCTGTTTTTCGACATCTAGAGACGCTGAAACGTGAAGATCTGGAGAAATCTCGAAAGGTGATTTTTTCGCGATTAGAATACTTCCATCTCTTTTAGACCAGAGAAGTAAATAAATATATTCAAATTTTTTATTAGTTCCTGAAGCCCTATGGCGTATTGCACATACAGTGCGCTATTTTTTTATACCTTGTATATATATTTAGCAAGATATTAAATATATGGCCGTCTATAGTTAATCTTACTTTATTTAGGTAAGTCCGTCTATAAAATTAAATACGAGTCAATCGATTTGCATAAAGTTCATATCAACATTAGTTGAATCATTACAGTTTTAAACATCCCTGTTACTTCTAGCTAATTTGTGTGCAAAAAATATCACCAGAGGTATTTGATGTGCACTTGCTAAAAAGATCTTTTAGCAAAATGCATTCTAACCTTGAAAGCTTTAAATGTTCTAGAAATGTTACGTAATCACCAATGTTGTATTTAAACAGATACTCCGGCTACTGCGAAAACAAAACCACTTTTTGAAGCATTTTTTTTTTCAGAAATATAAATTTGTGTGTCACAATTCGCCTCCACTGCATAAATTGGAGCTGTATTCCCTATATAAGCTCTTGGACTGCTAAATCAAATCATACTTTGTACCCACAATCACTACAAAGCAACCACCAAAATGTTTAAACTGGTAAGTACACTCTCAAATTATATTTAAATGTTTGCTGACACCTATTTTCTCTAATAGTTGTTCTTCGTTGTCGCCGTCCTCGTCGCCGCCGCCATGGCCGCCCCCGGACCCAGGCCCCAATTCTATGATGCAGGATACGGTTATGGAGCCGCCTACGATGGTGGATATGGTGGTTATTATGGTGGAATTGGATATTATTAGAACAACACCTCGACCTGGCTGCCACTTACATTGTTTTGGAGAATTTTTATATAAAATCTATCAAATATGAAAAATAAATTTGATTAATTCTCATTTTGTTGATTTATTTGGAACAGCAACTGTTGTGAGTACTTTCTAGTATTATGAAATATCATTGGAAGACATTATAACGGGGTAGCTACTGCTCACTTTTTTGTGCGAGATAAAATAAGGTAATAAGAATTTTCAAACTGGAGATTTTTGTCGAAATGTCTGTTTTCGTGTCTTCTGATTCAGAAAAAACCGTTTTTCGGAGTGATGTCCGAGATCTCAGCGATTTTTTGGCTAAAATCTGCCAAACGGAAATGATACTATACTTTTATATTCTCATTCGTTTCATAAAATAAAATTTGTGAGAAATGATCATATATTAGTCAGTTATCTACAACATATGTTTAAAAATATAATTTATGGAGATTAATATTGTCAATAATAATGCATGATTTTAAATTATTAGAATAATAAAAAATCAATCAGTCGTAACATGTTTAATATAGTAATAAGTTTACAAAACGTTTCGCAATTCATGATTGCTTCATCAGTTGTTAAAAAAAAATTTGGTTTACATTTTTAGAAATATTATAATATTGAATATTGAGGAAGTGTAGAAACCATTACGACCATTTTTCTTCATTTATGCACATCCAATTTTATTGTAAAGTTCAAACAATGTAATTTTTATAAGGATAACTTAATGACGAAATTTAGCATATTAAAATAAAAGACGAAACAGCACTCCACCCTTTTATTTTAATATGTTAAATTTCGTTATCAAGTTACCCTTATAAAAATTACATTGTTTTAACTTTACAATAAAATTGGATGTGCATAAATTAAGAAAAATGGTCGTAATAGTTTCTACACTTCGTCAATATTCAATATTATAATATTTCTAAAAATGTAAACCAAATTTAAATTTTTTTAACAACTCATGAATCAATCATAAATTGCGAAACGTTTTGTAAACTTATTACTATATTAAACATGTTACGACTGATTGATTTTTTATTATTGTAATAATTTAAAATCATGCATTATTATTGACATTATTAATCTCCATAAATTATAATTTCACAATTTGAACACGTTTAAAAAGGATTTTGCTTACAGAAAGCATAGTTTTTAGAAACATTAAGTTTTTTTAAACTTACATTTCGTTAAAGTCCAAAAATTATTGATGGAAATAATTTTTTTAAACAGTGTGATATATTACGTAATTGTCTATAGCGTTTAGAAATGGTTTTATTCTAGTTGTTGTCTTTGAAAAAATCTTAATATAAAATTTTTATAAGCAGCAAAAAAAATGTGATGACTACACCTCGTGTTTTGCTGAATATCTTGCGCCTGGGTTCGACAACAAAATATTTGAATTTTTAAACAAGTCGTTATTTATCATACTTTTCCAGAATAGTATGTGCTACGCAATTCCTAATAAAATCTTTTGAATGGGTAACTCATACATTTGTATCGTAAAGGGTGTTGTAAGTTTCTAGTAATTTTAATTTCTTTTATCAAGTTGTATAAAATATTCCAGAAGTATTTAAAAACATTTCATGAAATCTCCATTAATCTGTTTTTGTAATTGCAATTCTGTAATTAAGTTACACTTGTTAAAAAAATGTGTAAACATCTGCAATAAAAATGTTAAAATGCTCAAACCAGTCACTTGAGTACTAGTACAATATTGTATTTGTTGTAACGTCGTAGTATAATAAGCACTACAATTCATTACACTTTTAGCTATGAAATGCAACAACCTCCTCAAACATGAAGAGAGGCCGATGCCCTCACAGTGAGGAGTTTAACAAGGCTGACAAAGAATTGATACAAATTAACACTTCTGCAAGCCGTCTCTAAGGTTGCATTATTTCAAATAATTTTGAGTACGATAATAAACTCTCCTGAAATAATAATATTGACATCCTGCCTTGTCAAGACACTTACCTGAGAACTTCTCCTCTCTCTCCCTCTTACAAAAATGTTGTAAACCGAAATTGTTGTGAAGGACAAGGTACTCATATGACCGGCAAATTGATTTTGTAACCTACACCACTAACGTATATTAATTTAGGTTTATAAGATAAAGAAAATTGAAACAGTATGTATAGATTCATTGGGTCGCAGAGATCTCAAAATTGTAAATAAGATTATCTGCCACAACCATCTCAATTTCTTAAATACAAGTCTGATTCTTTTTACCTCAGTAGATCACTATAAGCATTTTCGATTGGCTATATTACTTGTATCAATGAACACAACTAAAGGTACTTGCGGTGTAAATTGATTTCCAATATTAAGTTCTTTATTTACGTATTTCAAAAATATTGTAGTGGCTCCACGCCTATTTAATGTTATAACTGACTTTTATTATACTTTATTTTATTTTCAATCAATTCTCTTTTAAAATTGAAATTTAATTAACTGATTTGCCCTTTTATATTATGGATTATCAATATTATTAAATTGCTAACTCCGGTAGAAACATTTTACTCTTACTGAAACACAGGTAGGATTCGCTCATAATCTAGACTGCTTCTAGTCCTGAAATTTGATTCTCTTATTTCATGACAACTTAAACGTCTGTCACCTGTCACTTTGAATTATGCACGTGCAAAATCAATTACAAATACTTTCCCGTTACATTTACTTGTCACTCAACAAATATCAAATAGTAAGTACTTCCCTCTTTACAATTACCTCACTTCACTCTTTCTATCTTTTTCTTTCACTTTTTTTTTAATTTAAATACCTGTATTCTGTCACCCGTTCATGGACTCCATCCTCTGCTTTACCAAGCCACAAGCATGCAGCAATCTCACAAAGTTCTCTCAACGTTCAAATAAATCCAAGTTCGAACTCCGCCAAAAACACCTGGCTCCACAAAGACGTCTTGGCCAAAACACGACAAGGCACCTACCAACATTCTCCAGTAGTACTACTGTTAGCAGCAAACACCATCCACGTCGTTCTACCAAAATCCTCAAGCCTCAGACGACTCAGTATCACGAACCTCGACTAGATGCAAATTATAAAATATCACTTCAATGACAAGCTTGTCGAATTAGAACTCCTTTAGATGAAAATCTCCTATTCATCCCATAAAGCGCTCACTCTGCTAACAATCTGGATGTAAACCACTTCCAGTAAAAACAATTCCTTGTTATCCAATTCATATGATGCAATGTAATTCGACAATAAACTCAGTTCATCATTCTCTTCCAGAAATTTGCTTTTGTAGATTATAACTGTATTACTTAGGCATGCTCACAGATCCATCCGTTTCCTCTTCTTCTTCACATCTTTTAATCTTTTAACATTTTACTTCTTATTTTCACCACGCCATTTTTTTATTTACAACCCTTTTATACACCAAATAGCTTCTGAACTTTTATAAATGGTTTATTTTCATAATTTTAACCGCTTATTTTTACATACTGATAAATAAAATGTCTCCTTAGTGATTTAGTTTAGCATATATTTCATAGTCCAATACACTATAAAACTTTATTTTATTTATTTAACACCCACTATATTAAATGGTATTTCTCGAATAAGTATTTACCATTAATTTCCCACCTCATCTCAAATAATAATTAAATTATGTTAAAATCCTACCGTTTCTTATGGAACTTCATTCAATTGAATTTTAAATTCTATTTCATTTCTTTACCAAATACATTTTAATAATTTTGATATCTTTTTCATTCTTAAATCTTTGTAGTTTTTAATACGGTATTCTTTTAACTTTATTGATCTGATTTTAAACGCTTGTACTAAAAACCATGACAATATATTTTAAAAAATTGTAAAAGGCTATACTGAGTACTTCCCTCACAAGTGATACTAAAAATGATTAAAAGTTAAAGGAAAGTAGGATTTAAAATATCTTAACGTTCCTAATAATACTGAAACAATAAGAGGAAACGCTTGGCAGTACAACTTACATAAATTTAAAAATTAAAAAAAAAAGTTCGCGTGAGTTGAACTCAAAGCCAGCGAAACCGATTTCAACGCTTGGCCGCCCACCCCTTGATTCCATCTTGCCACGAAGGACTGCCTCGCATCTGAGCGATGCGACTACATTATATACAGCACGCTTAGTGTTGCCCATTTTGGCTCTTTAACAACATTTACCCTGTGCCTGTTAGGTTCCATTTTCAGCAAGGGTAAAACCTGAGCTATGTGCAAGTTGTTACTCAGTTACACCGAAAATAAAAAAATGTTTTTGATGGTGCTAATCTTGTATATATTTGACCGAAAGTATATACGGTTTCGTGTCAGGTAAACATAATTCACATGCAAAATATCGTCAACAAGCGGAAATACAGACAAACAGACGGACAGACAGGCAGATGGAATTGAGAAAACATGTTCTAGGGACTCGGAAACATGAAGATCTGAAGAAACTCGTAAGATGTTTTTTCCACGATTACAATTAATATTTCATTTGTCTTTTAGACGAGGCCAGTATAAATTTAATATTCATAATGATGTGAGTGACTAGGCAATAATTTGTTACTACTATTATTGGTGCTATAAGCTACACACATATATACTTCTATATTTTATCGCATTGTACATAGGTAAAGTATTATTATTATTATTCTGGGTAGGTTCTCTAGCCCTGCACTACGGTCCAGCAGACCTGTTGTACTAATTGTACTAACGTTTTGAAGCCCTGCAGAGGTTTTTCGATACTCAAAAACCCAGGTTTGTATATACTATAATTAGCACTTCGTGTTAGATTATTAATTTTCCAATGTTGTTGTAAAATAATAAATTCGTCATAATAGCGCATAAAGCGCATTGGAGTCTCATTCTACTCTTTGCAAAACTTACAGTATGTGTGTGCATTAACGTAGCTATTGTGCGCATGTGCTTGTTCATATAATCTTGTCCAGATAGGATTCTTGTTATATTTTTTATCCTTCACATTTTAGATCTTTCTACAGAGATTCTGGCGTGCCTTGTACTACAGTATTGAGTTGAAGGTTTTTGACGATTTACTAATTTACTCACTGGCAGAGCTATAGGCTACACTGAAATTGTACTCCGGTCATATAAGCGATTTCGTATAGGGCCATTTTGCTAATCTGCCATTATTTTTGTTGTATTTTGCTCCATGGTGCTCTCGTAGTCCGAATATTTTCCACATCAATACAAGTGACTGACGTTAAGTGATAAATAATAATTGACGCCATAAAAATGTGAAAATTTAACCGATAGTTTAACATCATTTATTTGCTTTATAGATGTTTCAGCACATCGTCATATGAATAATTGCTTATATAAGATAATTCCTATCGAGTGATCAAGTCAATATCAGATCTATTTAGCTGTCGCCCTATATAAACATACTGTAACATAAACTAACTCGATCTGAAATTTGCTTCACTAAATATGCTTATACAATCCCCCATCAAAACCAAATTCGGTAGAGTTGCTCATTTTCCGGTAAATTAATATGAGGGTATAAGTACACTGTCGAAGTGCGGTCTTGATCTACTTTGATAATTACATGGGTACTTTAGGAGATTTATTTTTAAAAATAAATAAGTTTAATTAATATAAACTATAACTATAATTTTAACTAGCTTAGTACGAAGATCAGCTTTCTAGAAATAGCTACATTATAAATTCTAGCTTTAAATCCACCTACTTGATTTTTAAAATGCGCACTGTTTATGGGCAACATTCGTGTTGAATACACGAGCTGTAGCCATGGGCAGCTTTCAATCGAAACAGTCCGATTCTAATCGATAGCATTCAATCTAGTTGGTGTTGGACACTCTGTTTTCTTCTTTGTACTTCGCCGAGATGCATGTGTGTTTACAGTTTAATCGCGTGGCGTGCAAAAAATTTGGTTGTATCTATCCATAAATTCATTGTTCCAGTGTCTTTAGAACAAATCACATCATTGATACATTTTCGGTCGCATTCGGTGATCTAGAATACTGGCATACGTTTTATGCCTCCTAATTGGAGTAGCAGGCCTGTACTTTAAATATTAATACTTTCGTCCCCAAAATTACCGAGTACACGATTTAGAGGTGGGAGACATCTCTGTCGCCCGCGACGCTCCCTTTTTGGGTTTTCTGATCGTTGCTTAAAAAATTACACGACCTGTTCTTACGGAATTCCTTTGAGTGTGATAGAAGCAGTTTAGCTCTTGAATGCGAACATCACAGCAGTCGGATCATCTCGGGATATGGTGGCTTTCCGCTACAGATGAAATGTATACCTGTCATGAAACTGAAAAAAAATCGAGCACCTTAAAAATTGAAAACTGTTTTATTTTGGCTTCAACTGAGAAATAGATAATAGTAATCATTTTGCTCTAGTTATTTGGATGTAAATGAAGTTTTCGTTAAAGACTTAGCTTTGGCGTAGCTTTCTCTTCCCCGCTTTGGTATAAAAGCCACTCTGACTTTCATCCGGCAATCTGGTGCCTAGGGTCAAATTTCCACATCGCAGATGTAGATAGTTTATCCTATCCTCGAATGAGCAGGGATGGGTAGATCTCGTCTACTTCTGCGGCTTTAAGTACCTAGTTCAAAGATTTGTAGTGCCCATTTGAGTTTATAACTTTATTTGCTCTTTTTCAATTCTCTTACTTAGCTCACCCTGGAGTTATTCCTACCCTGTTGTTGAATTCCTTGGAAAGCACACTACCAGAGAAATGTGTAATACTTTCATTGGTGTAAGGAGTATTACAGAAATGTATATATTCTATAAAACTCTAATTCTGTGCGTAAAGAAACCTTTCAGATTATCAAACTATCGACGCTTAGGAGGTGTAAAATTTAAAAAATACACTTTTGAATATTTAATTTCTTATTTAGCTTTCCAATAAAGTTTGACCATTTCAGCAGGTGCAACAAAACCGTGGCATACTGTTCTTGCTTCTAAATTATTGAATGAAGTTTTAAAAGGCACGTAAATATAAACGCGCAGTTATCTATCTGTCCACAATAACGCCAACAAGAGTTTCGATTTAGCATATAGAGAAAAACATCGAACACGTTTAATGGGTTTTAAAACTTTTCGGCATAAATTATATAATTTAGTTTCTCTACACTAGAACTTATTTTTATATTTAGGTGTTGTAAAACTGTATATCAAGAAAAACTAGTTATGGTCAGCAATCGAAATTAATTATGTGCAACACAATTAAAATATATATAAGAATATGTTGATTTTAATGATCAAGATGACCACATTGTTATCTGATTTTACTTAACACAAACACTTTTAATTTAACAACAAAGAGAACCGTAAGGACTGAAAGTCTAAAATTAGAAACGACAACAAAATGACCTGGTATATTGGCCACCTTGAATATTTTAACCTCAACTACTTTGTATAACCAAGAATTTAATCTCCAACGTTTGTAGAATTTTAAGTTTGACATACATAGTAGCAGGTAAAGATAAATTAAATTCAGCTTATTAGCGAATCATCAGGAAATTTCCTCAATGAGTTGATCCTACCATACGCAGTAGCTTTTTGCACTCTTATTTGAATTATAAAATGCTGCTGGAGGTGTGTCCCCAGCAGACTGTTTCAATAAATCTGAATAAATAAAAAACTGGAAATGATGGAATTGTGTAAAAATGTGTCAATATGATGTACGAACTGATGTTATTATTCGCAACTAGTGGGTTTATTGAAATTGTGTGAAACGATAAAACAAATCACAATGATGCATTAAAAACTAGCCTTTCAAATGGCAAACTTTTGACGGCCAACCACAGTGACTAATAGACAAAGTGGTAGCAATAGCAGCTGATTAACAATGCTTGATATGCATAATTTACCAATTAAAAATGACAAATCTAGAATTCAATAGATTAATTTTATCTAAATTCGTCTTCCTCTTAGTATTGTTTTCAAACATGGACATGATCAAATGATTTGCAAAAATTGTAAATTTTAAATTCAACTTCTCTCCTGGGTCTTCATTGGCGTGAGCAGAAAGAAACAGAAATGAAAGTTCTAAATTTTATGTACATTTTCACGGTCATGGTTACGTAAGTAGTTAAGACTTTTAGGTAAGATCAGCTTCCAGGACCGTGATTACAGTAGACGTAGTAGGAATAATATAATCGCGATAATGTTTAAAAAACTGTTTTGTTAGTCGATTTTTCGACCTACATACTTATTTTCGATTACCCGATTACTTCGAGCTATGTAGTAATAAATTGGCCAAGAAAAACAATTAAATTTAAATATTACACAGCGACTTTGGTAAAAATCTATATTGTTAAAATTTTTAATGGAAATTGTTATTTTTTAGTGTGCAAATAAGCGTTCCATGTCATACTGAATAATTGATGAATATAGTGAC
This sequence comes from Agriotes lineatus, assembly GCA_940337035.1. NCBI lineage: Eukaryota > Metazoa > Arthropoda > Insecta > Coleoptera > Elateridae > Agriotes > Agriotes lineatus. Next base: position 26,320,302 of record OW679199.1, read on the forward strand.
TGTAGTTTTTACACGTTTCCATTGTTAGAAGAATATTTTAAAATTGAAATAAATCGACTTCAGAGGCGAAAAAGGGTTTTCAATTAGTTACTCTTGCAAATCTGCATAATTTTTCCATTTACTTGAGGTCGATATTTTTCACTTATTTTTCCTTATCAGCAAAGGTTTTGGTCTCGCTTCATTTTAACAAGTATAATAAACAGCTACGTATATTACTTTGGTCAGCTGTTGAAAATGTATGAGTTCATATGATTATAGTCGTTATTTCCAAACAGGACATCTTTTTGTCGTTACAAAGGCATCAAGTTCACTTCTTTGAATATGTTATGACTTCGACAAAAAAGATACGCCCAGTCGTATTACGCACTAAAAGCTTGCTGCTTAGAAAATTTTGCTCTATATAAGCTCCATCAATTCAAAAGCAAATCACAGTTTGTACCAACAGTCAGTACAAAGCAATCCAAAATGTTTAAGCTTGTAAGTATCCTTCGAACTAGTTTAAAATTTTTAGCTAATATTTGTATTGTGTAATAGTTGTTCTTCGTTGTCGCCGTCCTCGTCGCCGCCGCCATGGCCGTCCCCAAGGCTAAGCCCCAATTCTACGACTACGGCTATGCTAGTTATGGTGCCGCCTACCCCGCTATGGTGGTTACTATGGTGCTGTTGGATACTATTAATTCAACTTACAAGGATCGACCTGGCTTCCACTTCTAATGATTTGGCTATTTTGTACATAATAAATCACGAAATTCTAAATAAACCCATACTTCCTTATTTAGTTGTTTTATTTCTATATACATGATAAATGGCTTTTTTTAAATAATTGAAGAAAGAAAAACGAATAGAGGTAGTTTAGAATACTTCTGCAGCAAGGGATTTTCAAACCGCTCATGGGCATTGTAATACCTCAATGAATATCGACATCTGTGACTGCTCATTGTCTGGGAAGTCTGGCCAACTACGAATTTGAAAGATTCCAAATTCAGCACTATATAAAAAGCAGCGTTGAAGCACTTTCAATTTATCCATAATCGCGGTAGCTTTATTACGGTTAAATCGACAATTCTGTATGTTTTGGTTTACTTTGCAAACTTGTGTGGCAGGCTGTGCTCCATTTAAGGTGTTCCATCTTGGGATACCGTACTTTTAAGGAAATATATATCACACCATACGGGGGATATACAGTCTCAGCAGGACCGAATCATAGAATACTTTAATATTTTTTGAAAATTCTTACTAAATTTGACATCAAACACCATCTGTAAGATATTTATATACCTTTATGATCGAGTACCTTTATCCTCTAGCTAAAAAGTCGTAATGTTTTGTTAACGAGCACAAATAATTACACTGCTCTCTAGAGGATAAAAGTATTCGATCATACTGTACGCACAAAATGTATTATGGGAGCTGCTTGATTAATTTCACTTTTTCTGATAATCAAATGGTCGTGGCTTATGATTAGGATGCGTTCTAATTACAAACGGGCCATCTATGGTAGAATAGATACAGATATTATAAACAAAGCATAAAAACACATAGATGAAGACCTCGTGGAATCCGTAATATGCTTTGGATCAGAACCGTGAAGCTTAAAGGTGATAATACAAGAAAAGGTAACAACTTCATTGTTTAAAAAAACATTCGAGTTTCACTAGAGAATGAAAAATCAGTAGACCTAGTTAGACGGAGAACTCCATTTACTACTACAAACCTAAACGTGTCCACTAGCTCAGCGTGAGGGGAGGAATTTGGATTGAAATCAAAGGGGGACTCGCTCGCAATAGTAAAAGCTGTTGTTCCTAGAAAAATACGGCGAATAATTTGTGTTAGTTTTATGGACACTAACTAGTGCATGTCTGCTGGTCATATATTGGGGGTAAAACTCTCAGAAAAGTGTTATTGGCGATGAAAAGTGTATGCCTGAGCATATGCAAGATTCGGATCTACTTTGTTTTGTGATCTTTGAAAGCTTACCTTATGTGAGAATACGCGGGACCTCATTCCGCTTACTCAATACAAATCATACTGTATATTCCATACCTTCAGTGTACTCCAGTTGAGGTCTATTGTCGTGGCAAGCAAGGGTAACAAAACAATCCGCAATACTTCTACCTACTTGCAACGTCATGTGCGATAAACAAATCATTACATGTGTTTACCTAGAGAGCAATTTTAAAGGGAAGACAATAGCATAGGGTGTTTAAGGCATTATTGCACTTCTAAAGAGGATACGCCCCGAAACTAACTTCAAAAGTGCAAACATATTTGTAAAACACATTATCGGAGATAGACACGCACAAATTTAGGTTAGTATACACATAACTTAGACGTAGCGCAATGGGCGCAGATTGAAGGCTAAGTGCGTGTGAACTTAGTTCACCAGCCACCCAAAGATTCAAATATGCAAACGTATTTAAAATTCATTCTAGCTAAATCACACATGCCATAAACGGCAATGATGGGGGTATAGAAGGCGTTCGATTTCCGTTGCTGAGCGAGGCCATGTTAAAGGTAAAACATTTTCACTGAACTTGGACACTAAAATGAAACGAGAGAGGACAGCTCCAAGAATGGCGACAAAATTGACGTCGTTCTACACTCCATATAACGGGAGACCTTTTAGAGCTGCATCCGCTTCTCGAATAAAAAATAGACAGCGGTAGTTCAGAGATTGACTGCTATCAGCGCTAGTACCAAAATGTTCTCAAATGGTCTGTGAGGTTGTCAAATAGAGAATTAAGACTGTAATTCGGTGGTTCACTACGAGCACTCAGCGGTAATTCACACGCCGATAACACGAGGTTCTCAAAAGCTGTTTGTGGTTGTTGAATGAAGAATGGAAAAAGGAAATTCAAATATTTACCACTAGCAATCTGCGCTAATCTACATGCTTGTATCAAGAGGCTTTGTTGGGTTGTCAAATAACAGATGAATAGTGGCCGTTTAGAGTCAATATAAAGAGTGTTGGTGAAAATTGTGATAAATATATCCAACCCGGTACACTCACGTAAGATGGAAATCGGAATAGGGCCGTAATTTACCAAAATTGGCTCGTCAGATTTTCCCAAATAGCTACAGCCACGGAACGATACCGCTTATATCACACATATGCTCTTGAAGATTCCTGGCCAGATGCAATCTACTCCTTTCGCTAACTTGATGCCGCAAGCTAAACGAATTGCCAACCCCTGTATTCTTTGTGATCGCCAAATGGAGAGGCAACATTAATTTTCAAACTGACTTAACAACTTAACTATAAAGGCGAAAAGACTTGTATAATGGTACACCGAGAGACTAGAAGAAAACATTTAGAACTTGGAGTGCTCGCTGTAACAGTTTCAGAAATATCCGGAGTTTTGTTGTGTTGTGTGTGTTTGGTATGGTCATGGTCTAAGTTACTAATTTATTTAACACTACTTGACAGATCATTCCTTTGATGCTGCATCCCTTGGTATAGTGTTCTACATTTAAAATTCTGACAGTACCTATCCAGAAAGAAAACCTTTCAGGGATTCTTCAATAAAAGTAGCAATTTTTCTGTAAAACTGCATCCCAAAATAACTTAATAAATCAAGTAATACAGTTTCTGATGAGACAAATCAACAACTTTGAAACCAAATTGGGGTGGAGAGCAATATGAATTAAGAATTTTGTCATAACGTACTTCCTGATAGTGTGAAAACGCTGATAAAATATTTGAAACTTACTTGATGTTCCGACAAATCAATGAAAAGCAGATAAACGCATTTTTTTTCTAGAAACGTAATTCTTTAATGTTCAATTCGATACACATAATTAGTATATGCATAAAATATTACGGAAGTGATAATATTGGCCAGTTCTTGGACTAGGAAATGATAGGTTTGTCGTAATAAACAAACCAAAGAATTTATGGTTTCTGGAAGAAGCGGTTACTTTTGATGGGAAAAGGATTGCTCCTACTGATATTAATGTCAACTATTTTAAAAAGTTGGTTTTGAGTAAAAAATATTCCCTTCTGTAAGCAGTGTTCCCAAATTACTTGAAGAGAGCCGAAGACATATTCGTACTTTCACTCCGACATATTATATATATTTTTTAAGTTTAACATTAAGTTTCTACGTTGCTTTGGTTACACTCGACAATTATTTTTGTTTATCTACAGTTTCAAGTTGGTATTTGTTTTGGCCTTTTATATTTATAAAATGATTTTAATTTATTAGTTTTTTGCCGAGTCAGTCTTCTAGTATAAATCATTTGACGGATTCCTTATAATTTATTTATGTGGCGTGGGATGCAAACTGGGCGTGGCACAGCTTGAACATCATCGCACATAAAAAGTTGAATTATTTCTCGGTTTGGAATAATTGAACTGTTTTATAATTCAACGATTTAGAATAATACATTTGCGATAATGGAAAAAACTTGATTTACATTGTCGTAACAAATCACTTGTTCCTTTTTTTGTACTTCTCTGAGCAGGTGATAAAGTGTTTTACATTTCATTATCTTGTTAATTTAATCGATGATGTACTTACCATATACTAAAGATTAATATACAGGGTGTTATGAAAATGACTGCAAATATTTTAACCAGTGATAGAGCTCACCAAAATAACAACTTTTCTATTTATCGTTTTTCATTTAATAGCATATTTTTCAGCGATTTATTTCTCCTAAATTTGACGAATCGTTTGGTAAGCAAATCTAAGTTAAAGGTGAACGACACACGTATATTAAACCTGCAAAGTTCTTGCACAAAAAACATGCGGTCAATAACTTACCTACTTCAATTGATAAAGTACGTTGGTGACCAGATGTGAACTAAAGGTTTTGTCAGTACCTATGGAGTTTTAGTTGGTTTGCACATCAAAGAAATGTTATTTGTGTTTTGCGTTGTTAAATTAAAATATTATTCATAGGTGGGTATGCATTTTTAGAGTAAAATTGTTTTGGATTTTAACTCAGTTTTGAGGGCGCTTTCGAAAAAATTATAAATGGAGAGTGGTACCGTTTAGCGAGTTCTATTACGGGTTAAAATATTTGCACTCATTTCCATAACACCCTGTATGTGAATTGAACGTTTCGTAAACTTCACTGGCTTTATTACTTAGGAACAAAAGTTTCCACAAAACTACACATACATTCATACCATTTATGTTATTATTGTACATAAACAACCACAACGTTATAAATAGAAATTTATTAGTTGTTTATTTACATATCTTTTATTATTTTTGTTTTCAATACCCAACTCTCTGATAATGTCGTAAGATTAATTTTTGACGATTCTTATTTAGTTATGCAGCAGCTAGAATAATAAGCTGCCAATAGCTGAGTAGTTATCTCAATTAAATTTTAATTATATAGGAAATGTTTAAAAAATGTGCAATTAGACTTGTGGCTGAATTCTACACATCAAAACAATGGAAATTTTATATACTGCTTTGCAATTATTGCAATCAGCCTCTACGTTAAGCCTAATTTTTATTTAACCCCATGGATACGTTTTCAAAATACCTTCCCAATCTTCTTTGCCGGGTGCAATTACCGAAGGTACTTATTTTCTCTAGGGTTATAGGCAATAAGCCATTTTATATTTACTGTCAAACAAACACTATTCGAAGTAAGAATCTTTGTGTTTACAGCTTGAGATAATTCCACATTCTTTATATTTGGAAATTTTATGCGAAACTTTATCGCAGTGCAGTGCAGTAAAGATGTGCCATTCGTGCTATTTCAGGTATGTAGACATCACCCGGCAAAGGTGCGTATCATTGCAAAACTGCTTCCAGTTTCAGTCTTTTGTATAAATTTTAACACCGTTGTTATCATCAATTTATGATTTTAGCACCACTCACTTTGATCATGCACGTAAAATGCACTAGCTTACGTAATGCACAAAGTTAGTTGGAAAGCTTTTTAATTCAGAATCTGAATTAAATATATCTTATCCTTGCCAAAGGTTTCAATGTATGCCTATATTGTCCATAACCTCAGTTTACCTTGCGGTGTAGAGGCTGGTGCTTTACATGCTTGCGTCTGGCGGTACAATGCTCAACTTGTCCCGGATTCGGATTACAAAGTTGGAGCGCGCCTTTGGTGCTTGCGTAGCAACCATTGTGTGTCTTGGTGATGTGTTGACCTTGATATTCTATCTCTTAGGTGAGGTTTTGAGAAGAGCACGGTTAATTTGTTACCCAACTGTGAATGGTCTCACCAAGCCCGATTCTAGTCGCCAAGGCCGTGGAAAAATTCCGTTCCCCACGAGATTCGAACCGAGGACTTGCCTAGAACTTCCCCAACTGCGCTACCCAGCTTAGCAAACGTTTTTAAACATCTGACAATAGCAGCTTTATCCCCAAGGCAACAAACAATACATTGGGATTAATTTTAACCAATGAATACGTTACAAGTACGTAATCCATAACAATATTGTATTATGTTCTCCAATTTTTTTTATCAGTTTAGGTTAACTACTACAATTTTCTACATAATCTATATGTGATTGCTTTAAATATTTGTATTAAATTGCTGTATGTGCCTTACTTTATTTAATGTATTCATTTATGGCTTTTGCAACCACAATAGGTGTATGAACAAAGAAATTTACATTACAGTGTATGGATTAATTGTTTTATTCCCTTTAATGTAAATGTGTTTGCAAAGATTTATTTTTATAAAAATGTTAAGTTAATATTTTGACCAGCAATGAATACATCGTACTTGTTGTCTGTTTAAGTGAGAATTCTTGTATAAAGACAACATCCATGTTAAAGTTGGTCACGGTGTGAAAACTTACTAAAGACTTTTGTATATAACCCATCAACAGATAGTGTTGCCGTATGGCCACACATGCGCCTTACTCTACTTTCGCGCCCCATCTGTAACAGAATAAGTTATGTTGATGGCAAGTGAGGTTTTCATGCGTACCAAGTTGTACTAATTGTTAGCATAATTAATATTTTGGAATAAAGAAACCCTTTGTGGTTGTGTTAGTGCTCTGAAGTAGGAGTGAATGTCGCTCTTGAAAAATTATGGACTATATACTAGACTAAATACATTTTTACCATTGATGATTTAGCTTTAGATTTAAAACACATGTTGGAAGTTATGCAGAAGGTATGACTCTTAGCAAGTATTATAGAGAATATAATATATCTATTTATTTACTATCATCTAACACCATGCTTTCTTTGACAACGATGCCCTTACGGGGGCGGATATTGGAAAATCTAATATTTGTTTTCTATTTGTGGTTTAGACGCGGTTTCATCTTGGAGGAAGCCCTTCATATGGTATTCGATGATAATTACGACGTGTCGGAAATCTTCAAAGAACCTCTCCACCCAAACTTCGTCACGGACGAAGATTTAGGTGATGAAGATTAAGGTTGGCTTCTGGATAACCTGAACAGGCCGCAACTTAGAGCAAATGCTGAAATTGTAATGCTACGTAATCGAGAAACAGAGGAAATCAGCGATGAGGAACAAAACATTGAAAATGAAGAGACCACTGTACGTAAAGACAGGGGCATTAAATAGATAATCAACTTGTATATCTAGTGTGACTCTGTAGAGAGTATCAGGTGATCTTGGATAAATGGCCGACTAGACCACATATTAGCGTACAACATTGACATAGAGAAAAGGCGATGTGCAGGTGAAGGATGTTCATCAACATTTCGCAAAATTTGTAAGAACTGGGACCTAGGAATGTGCTTAGATTGTAATTACTTATTCCACAATAAATGAGTAAACTTGTACCCTGCTAACAGCTTGCGTTGCCACATGGCGACGGCTTATTTTGTTGAATAAATATTTTGACGTTTTGGATAATAACTTTTCGTGTTCTTGGGATATTATGTTTATCAAAATGACAGCGTAAAATGATATTTACTAAAAAACTCCGTCATTGATGGGTTAACTTAGAATATAATCTTTACTTGGTCAGTTCACTAGCTCTACATATGTTGCTAACACAAAAGCTATAATTATCGTATACATATTATTACCCTTCCCTGGAGAGTTTTCGCTATACACGTAGTAATGAAACGAGCACTCATTATATAAAAATAATTTAAGGGCAGTTATATGTTGCAACATGTTTTAAATTTACTGCAACGTATTCTGAAAATACTTGTTTCTAGCCTCTATTGTTAAGGCAGTGGAAAAATTGTATGCACACGGCAGAAGACAATTGTAGCATTTAGGATTCAAACATACACATTAAAAAAAACTGGCTTCTCTCTACAGTGTTGTAGAATATACTATTTCGAAAAACTTGAAAAAGAGGCACGATTAAGTAATCAATAGTGCTCTGACATAGTGTCTATTTAAATTGCTAAAAACGGTTCATTTCAACGATCACGTGTTCACGTAAGAACAGTATTTAAGCTTGTTAAATGTGATTAATTGCATAGCATTATAGTTTGTACAAAAACTTTTAGTATATATTAATTCTTATTAGCTCTTGCTAATCCATATTCAACAGTGTAAAAAGCATTATCAAGATATTGTCAATTCAACCTCGGCAACTACTCCCAAGGCGTGTCATATGATTAGCATCTTTATTTCTGAGCAAGTTCATCTTTTTATTATCAGAGAAGCATCAAGTCCACTTTTTTTGTATATTACAATAATCTGCAAAAAAGACACACCCACATACATTATGCAACGAATGTTTACAGTGTGCCGATCTGTCCTGTTTATAAGCTCGGTGTTTTCAAAACAGGACACAGTTTGTACCAACAGTTAGTACAAAGCAATCACCAAAATGTTCAAGCTTGTAAGTACAATTTTAAACAGCTTTTGATTTTTGCTAATAACTATTTTGTGTAACAGTTGTTCCTCGTTGTCGCCGTCCTCGTCGCTGCCGCCATGGCTGTCCCCAAGGCCAAGCCCCAATTCATTGATGCTGGCTACGGCTATGCCGGATATGGTGCCGCTTACCCCGCCTATGGTGGTTATTATGGTGCTGTTGGATACTATTAATTCAACTCCATTGGATCGACTCGGCTTGCACCTTTGATAATTTCGGCTACTATTGTACATAAACAACCACAAAATTCTAAATAAATTTATATTTAATCTCAAACCTTTTTATTATTTAAAAAATACTGTATTGTTCGTTACAGCTGGTATCTAATTACTATTATAAAATCAAATTTTGGAGAACCATCTTGACTTCGGGCACGTCATTCCATGTAGGAACATGGCCTGAATCAAGGCGAGTCAGAGTCACCGAAATATCTCTTTCCGAAACCCAATGAATCTGGCACACCGTTAACGGCGTACTGGGTGATATGATTAGCATCATGCCTTCGGCGACTGTGGTTTCGGTACCCAATAGGCCGGTAGGGTAGGCCGCCCGTCAGTTGCAAGATGTGGGAATTGAACACTGTACCGTGACATCACAGCCTGAGCTCCGTAACCGCTCGGTCACGATGGCATCTCTTCACTATATATGGGTGTTCAATTTTTTAGTTTAATTATCATAATCAGCATTTCAGCATTGAGTGCATGTCTTTATTCCAAAATGGAATTTGGCTTAACTAAGCAATGCGGTTTTGCTGTTCTGTTTCTAATTGGAAACATTTCTTAAGGATGTGATTTATGATCTGCTAATTTTTTCACATTACTTTTTTTTAAAAATGATTGTGCCAGTTCATCACTATATGCTATTCATTTCAGGTGTAAATTTTAAGATTTGTTGAAGTTTACGATCTCCCATTACTGTTATGCACTGAATTTGTTAAGACCATTTGTTTCTAACAAACGCTAAACGTGCTTTCTGCTAATGCAATGTCACTGTCTTGAGTGGCTATGGCTGTGTAATTAGAGTACATAGCCAGGCTAATTCTGGCAGTTGTAGGGACATTACAGATGATAAACGTATTAAATAATGTGAGGTCCAATACTTATCCTTGTAGAACCCCGATGTTGATGCTGCGAATGGGGTAGTATATATTTAATCGAACTTGAAAAGTTTTTTCGGATAAAAATTATCCAATTATGTGCAATAAAAAAATATGAAGAAATTCAACCTGCAACTTGTTACGGCTATTTGACTAGTTACAAATTGGTTGCACATATTTTAACATTAGCCTATATTCTGTCTCACCCGAGTTGCTGTAAATGCACTTAATTTCTACGAAGGTAAAAAGGATATTATTCAGGAGTTTCGATATGGTCATCGTCGAATAAAAGTTTTGGCTTATGATCGGAGTACTAACTGCGTTTACTCAAAGTTAGACATTTGACAGTTGATTTGTATTGGCATTCAATTTCTATCGGGAATTCAAGTGTCATTACGTCACATTGTGTTGGTACTAATCAATTTTTTAGTTGCATCGGGACAGGAACATAAGCCTAAATAAGAGATAATACAGATCCAAACGATTTGTTGAGTCTTTGTCCAATTTCGATTTCAGCTCAACTTAAATGAGGGATCTGCGTGTTGACGAAGAATAACTGTGTGATTATTATGGTTCTCGATTCGCATGTGTGTGTGTGTGTGTGTGTGTGGATCCTTTCGGGACATCACCTAGACAGTGGAATTAAGTAATCATTAGCAAGATTTGTTGGGTAAACCATGTTACTATTCCTATTTGGCAGCTTTGTGATACAATTTTATTCGATTCTTTAGGTAAACCCCTCCGGCGTATTTGTCGAACCGGTGCGTTAAAGCCGTTTTTCAATCTCGCGTAATCTGTTTAATATTTTTAACATTCCTGTGTGTAGATGCCATCTTTATTATAGGGCTCTTTTTGTATGGTGGACAGCTTTTATGGATGGGCTTTTTGTGTATAATGAAGTTATTTTTTGAATAGTATTTATAGATTTTGTGGAGTCAGTTTTGTATTGGATCGACATTGAAGGCGACAGATAAGCTAATGCTTTATTTAATTGTTTTAAAACATTTTGGCACAATTAAATTATATTTTTTGTATTCGCTCCCCAAACTGGTTACTTTGGAAACTGTCTAGGATCCTCAAAATGGCCATTTAGAGGCCTTGTACTTAAAGTCGTCATGGCAACATTTTTAGCGGACTCAAACATTAGTTGCTATGACGACTTTAAGTACAAGGCCTCTAAATGGCCATTTTGAGGATCCTAGACAGTTTCCAAAGTAACCAGTTTGGCTAGCGAAAAATACATTTTCGCGCGGCCTCCTAATATAATGCCGCGTTAATGGTAATTGAAACTTCATATTATAATGTTTGGAGAGCTAATACAAAAAAACTTTGTATGCAACACGTCTTCAAATGGCTTTAGAGGACTCATCTTCATATTACGGACTCGGCTGCGCTTCGCTCCGCCTCGTCCGGAACATTACGACTCGTCCCCTAAAGCCTTGCTTTGAGGACTAGTTACATAAAGTACTATAAGGTGATGTGAAAAAATACGTTACCTATTGAAATACTTATTGAGGCATTAATGTTTAATATCTATAATTACCAATACCACATACATGCATACATACATACTACACACATACTACATACCAATATCGCAAACTTGCGCAAAACTCATTCTGGCAGATTATATCGTCCTTGACTTGCCATGTTTAGATACATCCTGCACGACATACTTGACATTTATTAATTTTCCTACTTTGATTTCTTGCCAAAACAGATGCCATATCCACAAAAAATTTGTTGTTTCGTGAGATCTTTCTTATGGTTTCGGGCTGGTTGCGATTGATTGAGGGATTTCCACAATAAACCTGTAAACATTGTAGATGTCGAAAGCAATACTTTGGTAGCTGGTTCTAAAGTAAAAAAAAAGAAAGAATCAAAAACAAAAGGTATAAGCAGAAGCAGATGAACAAGTAATTAAACATGAAGAAAAATTTAACAGCATAAAAGAAATTTTCGAGATAGCTGTAACGACTACGCTAACCGTAGAAGTGCCGAAGAGGATGATTCAGTAGCTGAATTACTTAAGAAAAGAGTAGTAATAAAAAATATAATTGAAGATAAACTCAAAAAACAAACAAGCTGAAATCCTTCCAGCAACCACATGACTCGATATGTATGATTAAACATATCACAGAAAAAGTGACAAAAATTATATATATTCATAGCTCTTTTCGATCTTAATGTAGCCTTTTATGCGTTACCGAGACAACATATGTATATGGAAAGCTTTAAGTATTTTCTTTTAATGCAAGCTATTCAAAATTTTATACTATTGAAAACTGATAAAAACTTGCTAATGAAATAAATTTAAAAAAATAGTGATGATGTCATAACATTTATACCAAACAATATAGAAATCTGAAAATGTCTTTGATATAGACGACGTAATTTTAGTCATCCTTTTGTGTTTTTTCCTGACAACAAAAAACTAACGGGGTTACAGCATTTACGCGCTGCTTCATTTTCAGACTGTATAGAGAGACAACCTAGAACAGAAGAAGCCGACAATAAATGTTAATAAAAACAAAATAATACATGTAAGGGCAGAAGAACTAGAAGAAAATTTATCAATTGGCATAGAAGAAGGATAACTAAACTAAATGGAAAAGTGTGTATATCTTAGAACAACAATAAATGATTGTTATAGAAAGAAAATTTAAAAAATAAGGCACATAGATTGCAATACCAAATAAATAACACATGATAAATCATGAACAATTAAATACCATTGCAAAGATACACTATTCGAAGATAATGTACTGTTATCATATTGCTTGTACGTCCAATATTTTAACAACTAAAGGTATTGAGTAAATATAAAAAAGTTTATTTGCTAAAGGATAATCGACAACACATAGAGATTTCCTTGAGGTAGGGTTTATCGATTTATTCTAAATAGTCTAATTTAGGACATACGTTTGTTTACTTAATAATGAGCAATTAACTCATAGTAATTTAAGATAAGCACACAGGCAAATTGCATCTCATATAAAACCAAGTCGATTTGAGGCATTTTTATGGTTTCCTAACAACTGGGGGATTGCTTTTAACTAAATTTAGCTAGAATACATTTGGGAATTCCACTTTAACCACACAGTGGATCACACTGCGATTATGAAGCTAAACACGCAGTGTAATAAAGGTTAATAAATGTCCAAAACCGAACCACAACACCAAAAATAATACACTCGGAGCACTGTAAAGCAGATGGGGCGTTGCTGTACGCTGGAGGCTGACATCGGGGCTGGCCTGAGTCCATTGGAAGCCGAGGTCGTCGACAACTTAAAAATTGGGGTTTCAAATGCAGATTCCTAGATAGTAGTTGCTGAAGAGGTTGTGTTCGAGATAGGGGAGGCTTGCATGTACAGAAAATTGGGTACTATACACATGAGAGCTACAAGTTTACGTACTAGTGGAGTTTGAGTTGTTGCATGGCAAAGTAGGCAATGAATATATTCCATAGATGAGCCCGCACCAGCTATAAAGCAGACACATACTTGAAGGAGGTGTTTATGGAAATTGTTAAAGCCTCCATTCTCTTGCTGAGCAGTTGGGTTTCGTGATTTCATGCGAGAGTGCAGGGAGCACAAATATTTTGTAAATAAAATTTCCTCCGGTAGATAACACTCACACAAGTATAGCAAGTTTGCGGGAATACTTTTCCGGCAATACTTTTGAGTTAGGAATGGGGCAAACCTTATTCGTGTTAAAAACGATTAGCTAAATTACGCTTGCGAACAGTTGTGGTATTTGATACATATGTGCTCTAAAACACGATAAAGGAAATGGTAAAATTAGTTTTACGGTTAGACCTAAGGTTTTTGTGAAATTAGTAGATGCATTCTTTCAAAATGGCGACAGGTGTTTGTTTATTTTAGTTTGCGTGTGAGTTAACAATTGTTAAACAACTTACGTTGATTTAGACCAATACATGGCTTTAGCATATTTTGTTTGGCCGAGCTATAAATTGGAGCCGCTCTGAATTTTCAAGCACCAATTTAATTCGAAGGGAATACCATGTCGGTGGTCCGTCCTTTTTAGATTAAAATAAATTATTTGCTTTTGAGTCGTAGTTTGTAATCTTATTTTGTTAATATGTCACTTGAAAAGAAATAATATCAATTGTCTGCGGTGTCTCAAGGGATTTGTCTGTGAGCAGTATGCAGGCGGCGAACATCTTGGACATACCTGAGCAGAAGCGCGAGATTCCAGTTTGCAGAAGGGTTCAACCGGTGAAGGAGGGTGTAAAAGGTTAGCGAATTTATCCTGTGTCATGTGCTCTAGTAGATCGAGAATATTTATTGTAATGTAAAATCCCAATCAAATTCGCAAAAAAAACAGTTAATAATTAAAACAAAGTTTTCTCCTTTCGACACACATTTAATTTTTTTATTGTCCTTTCATGAACCCACGAAATAAAGTTGTATGTGTAACATAAGAGTCCCATAAAGTTTTTTACTTCGCTCTGTGTGCTTGTGATAATTCATTTATTCATACTTAACGCAAGTATCATTATGCAAGATATATTATAAAGGATATCTGTTATTAGAAGTCAAAAAATTTATTTGAAATTTTTGATTACGTGCATCGTAGCAAGACAATATCACATCAATAAACATCCACATTGCTCTACAGATCAGAGAAGTGGACGATAATTCGCTAAACATCCAACAAGGGGAAAAACAACCAAGGTTAAATATCTAGAGAAAGTTCCCCACACAAGAAGAGACTGAGATAGAAACAAAGGGATAAGCGACCAGTTAGACCAACAGCAAACTGTAAATAAAATGTTCAAACAATAATTAAAATGGTACAAACACCTCATTCACGTCAACGATGAAAGACACCCTACGACTCGTATATGAAACAAGAGTAAAAGGAAGGTGAGCAAGATCTAGAACCCGAATCCAGTGAAAGTAGAACGTTAGATAACTACGAAGAGAGGAGACACGTCTAAAAAGAAAATGGTGAGAAAACCAATCAGCTGCAGAAAATCGACGGAGAATTCGTAAGGCATAAGTAAGAAATGCGAAAGAAAAGAAAAAGAAGAAAATGTTTAAAATTCATATCATCTGCTAGTATGGTAGGCAGTGAGCCTTTAAAACTATTTCTGAATTCGCTCTAATTAAGTTGGTTGCTGGTTGGCTTTTACATATATCCGTGGAAGATAATATATTTTCAAGCATATCCTCTCCATCATATTTCTACGTTTGTCTCTTCCGAATATGTGACATGTTGGAATTGTAAATTTTTCGTTTTGGGATAGATGGGTTAATTCAGTACATACATTGCTTGAAAATAACTGAAATTAAAATAGATTTTTGTGTATTCACTACTTTCGCGTTCATGTAAGAGGGTTAACTTACATATGAGCTTAAGATTATTTGCCATAATTTAGAAACAACTGCGACCAAGGGATATAAAGAAAGTATTGTTTTTACCCACTTACCACTACAAATCTACTAAAATCTACTAAAGCAAGATACTTTTATTACAATTTATACCATGTGTTTAAAAAGAAATTAACATAAGGGTAGGTCATGGAAAATAAAACTAATGTCAACAGCAAGCTTTAGAGACCGAATTTTTAATCACACTATCAACATATAATATAAACTTACAATAACAACAACAGTGACGGCAGTTAATAAATTCTAGAGCTTGCTGTTGACATTACCTACTTTTATTTTCAACCTTTATGTAATTTCTTTTTGAACACACCATATTTGTTTAATTTCTGCATGTATGTAGTACTAAGTCAAGAAGCCGCGTGGCGCAGTTGGGTAAGAGCCAGGCTTGCATTGAGCATCCCGAATCCTACGGGGGATGGAATTTTTCCGTAGCCTTGGCAATTGGAATCGGGCTCGGTGAGACCATTCACAGTTGGGCACCAAATTAACTGTGTTCTACTCAGAACCATAAACCTAAGAGATAGAGTAACCAGATCTACACATCACCAAGACACACACCTCACATGATGGTTGCTGCGAAAGCTCCAAAAGCGTGCTCCAACGCTGTAACCCAAATCCGGGGCAAGTTGAGCATTGTACCACCAGATGCCAGCTCATAAAGCACCAGCCTTTACACCGCAAGGTAAATGAGGTTACAGATAATACATAAATATGTAGTACTAAATCATGGAAACGCGGCGGAAGTGTCCTATAGTGGTTGGTTATTTTAATTTAGTTTATAAAGAAACCAGTCTACTTTAGTTACAAGCCCTGAAGACTTAAAAGCGTGTTTGAAAGCTGTAAAAAGTAAACTATTTTTTTTGCATATCGTTGGCAAGCATTTTAACCCTTATATTCAAATAATACAACTGCGTCAGATTATAGGTAGAATTTATTTATAATTTTGTTGTTCTTTATATACAATAATAGCCAAAATTATTGGAAGTGTAAGCCAGGTCGATCCATTGGTGTTGAGTTAGTAGTATCCAACAGCACCATAGTAGCCACCATAAGCGGGGTAGGCGGCACCATAGCCGGCATAGCCGTAGGCACCATCATAGAATTGGGGCTTAGCCTTGGGGACGGCCATGGCGGCGGCGACGAGGACGGCGACAACGAGGAACAACTGTTAAACAAAATAAATGTTAACAAAACGCTTAAAACTGTTTTAAAGTATACTCACAAGCTTGAACATTTTGATAATTGCTTTGTACTGACTTTGGGTACAAACTGTTTTGCTTTTGAAAATCGTGGCGTTTATATAGCGCGAAAATGATTGAAACGGTTAAAGAATTGTGGGTGTGTCGTTCTTTTAGAAAATTTCAATATGTTTGAAAAAGTTGTCGCAATAGCGTACCGAAAAAAGTTGATCTACATATTTATGTGCTCTTCTTATATAACACATTACAGTGTAAATTGTTCACGGTAGATTTCCATCAACATGACAACACGTTTTGCACATCTTTGTTGAATATGGGTTACCTTCAGCGACGTTAGTACCTAACATTAAACATAAGTAGAAAAGCTCTTATATTAAACCAAAAGGCCTAACAACTCCAAGATTTTAAAATTAATGGTTTTTCTGGGTATCTGGCTGGAGCCTTAAATTTTTCTTCTGCGAGACTTATGATGTACCACTTGATCACTTCATTGTATCCAGTTCTTCTAGTTTATTTGGCGTTCTATGTTACTATAGCCAATTTCGTATTTCTACACCAGCCCTTACCAAAATTAATTGGTAATGTTTCTTCTATATATTTTATAAAGCGAAAACAATTCTTTAAATAAATTTTAAAATGTTTTTTTAATTAGGCACACTGCGTTATTTTAAAATGTTTCATAATGGTAAATATTAAAAAACGACGAGCAAGCGCTGTGTTTAGTAGTTGGGCTTTAGACTTTGAAACTATTACTTTCGGCCTTTTACATATTCTAAAAGCATCGTTTTACGATCAGCTATTACAAAAGCATTAAGTTCACTTTTTTATTCCAAAGTTTTAAAATCGAGCACACCTGCACGAATTATGCAAGTTCAAGTTCTCCTGTATATAAACTAGATCACTTCCTAGACAAATCACAGTTTGTACCCAAAGTCAGTACAAAGCAATCATCAAAATGTTCAAGCTTGTAAGTACCCTCTTCAACCTCGTTTGATTTTTGCTAATATTTACTTTGTGTAACAGTTGTTCCTCGTTGTCGCCGTTCTCGTCGCCGCCGCCATGGCCGTTCCGAAGGCCAAGCCCCAATTCATTGATGCTGGCTACGGCTATGCCGGATATGGTGCCGCCTACCCCGCCTATGGTGGTTATTATGGTGCTGTTGGATACTATTAATTCAACCGCAATGGATCGACCCGGTTTGCACCTCTGATGATTTCGGCTACTATTGTACATAAACAACCACAAAATTCTAAATAAATTTACATTTAATCTTAGACCGTTTTATTATTTGAAAAATACTGGATCAGTCGTTACAACTGGTTTCTTACTAGGTGTTATAAGATCAAATTCTGTAGAAGCATCTTGAGTATGTGCAGGGTGTTCATTTTTTTAATTTAATTATCATAATCTACCTAACCTTAGAAGATATGATGTCGATTCTATTAGAATCAGATTGCAGCGTTGCAGCATTCAGTGCTTGTCTATATTCTAGAAAGGAATTTGGCGTAATTGAGAAATGCGGATTTTTGTGAGTTGCAACGCCTGCCTTAATTGCCAGCCTCCTCGTCGACAGTCTTTGATCGCTGAACACTAACCTCTAAAGCCGTCGAATTAGTATCGAGTGAAGTGTATTAACTTATTTTCCCCTTTTGTTTACAGTTTTGTATCTATTAATTGTGGTATTTTAATTTTCACCATCGTTTATTTTCTATGCAACGTTTACATCGCTTATGTTCTAATATTTGTAAGATCCGACAAATTCTTCGCCTGACAGACATAATATTTAAGTCCATCGCCGTCTGGGTGGGCAATCGCTATTTGGGAACCGGTTTGCGACCGAACCATCAAAACATATCCTCGTTAGTCTGTAATTTGCAATGACGTGACGCTTAGGGAAAATCCTAGCAATAATAACAGGAGACAGGGCAGCCTCAACTGAACTCCGAGAATTTTGTATAATTTATGTATTGAAAAGAACACCGTTTAACTACCTTATGTTTGATTTCTGTCAAGCTAACTGCAGTGCGCGATTTCAAGAAGATAGTTTTCGAAGCACATGAAGGCAAAAGTAGGTTCACTCCATATATAGAGCATTCTCATCTATGGATGCTTAGAGCTAGGTCTCCTAAGGCTATAACGAAGGTAACGCTAAAATATTAATAATAGTAATAAACACATTTTCTACGTCTCTATTATGCACCTCTTAAATCTATTGCAGCCAGTAAATATATGAAGATTTACTACACTAAAGCCACAACTTAACACTAAAAAAAAAAGAAAATATGGTGTAAGTCGCAATTTACATGTTTAAGTTTCTGAACTATATTTGTAAAATGAAATCAGCTAGAAACATATGAAGCGTTTTCGAAAAATCCTGTCTGCTAAAATAACAAACACCAAATTCAACACAACGATTGACATGACTGAGATTTACTGTTAGAATTGTAAAAGAACAATCACAGAATTATGGAAAATAGAAATGGTAACCTACTTAGATGATTACGGTTAGGAATTACTTTGGTCGGCGTGAATTTTCCGCACAGTTTACTGCAGTTCCAACAATTCCGGGCGCTGGCCAGTTTAAAGCCAACTGTATGGTACTGTAGGTTTTTAATAAAAAAGTCGATATATAAAATTTCCGAAGTTCGTAGTTCGAGGGTGGGAGTTATTTTGACATTTACCTTTTAATGGAAATGAGCTTATTAGATTAAGGCTTTTATAATTTTACATGTTGCAAAAAATTGAAAGTAGTAATAAAGATAGCAGACGGACTGGAGTGATAGCCTCTATTTTCCCGCATTAATCGGCGATCATAGCAAAGGTCGACGTTGACATTTGACAGATTATTCAACACTATAATGAACGAACCATTGAAAATTGTTCAATTTGTCAGAAACGGCCAATTAAAATTGACTGTATTTGAAAACATCTAATGTCGCAGTGTTTTCACCCAAGCCCGATTGGTTTCAATGATTTTAATTTAGTGAGTAGCCTTTGACTGACATTTCGCCAGAACGTAAAAGTGAAGTTTTCAAATCGGCGTCGTTCTAAAAACTCTTACCAATCGTGTTGGAAGCTCCAGTATTGAATTAATAGTGGAAAACATTAAAAATGTGTGCTGTCGATCACGGTAAAAGTCATCAACCCATATTGTTGAATAATCTTTCCAAATACCACTCAAGGCAAAAATTTTTAAGAGAATTTTTTTTTCAACATGAACAAAAATTTCTCAAATTCCACTCGATCTGCGGTCTCTCGAAATTTTTAACGCAGTTTTGGTTTCGAGAAATTTAAACGCAATAATGTACACGAAAAAAATCCTCAAAAAATTTTCACCTCTTGTGGTATTACTCTTGTTAATTTGATATAAATTCATTGCGTTCAACAAGGCTCTATCGATAGCATCATTGTTGAAGCAAATTGATCTGAAATTTTATCGGAGCATTAGTCACAATTTTTCATTTATTTTCGCTGAACTGATTCCGCACGAGATCAGTCAGATCACATGCTGTTATGAACGAGGTCCCGGGTGCTGCTCATGTGCTTAATCTTTTATGCTAGCTGATGTATAAATAATTCTTCAACCTGGACCAGTGGTGTCTACAGATATTGACTGGTTGATCATTGAATATAATAATTGCCGAATTTATTATGTACCTATTCATGCCAGCAACCCACTCTCCAGCATTTTTGAGCTAGTTGGCTGAAAATAGCAAAAGTTATGACTTGGCTATCTGGAATTTGCATTACTAGTATGCTCTGATTAATATTAGTGTAACAAAATTTGCAGCTTGCATATAAGGAGGTTCGAATTTATGCACCAGTAGGCTAAAATATTTCATGTAGTAGTGAAAGATAACATAGTTCCACCCCTCTTTTAACTAAATTGCAGACACACTGTATACTTTTGTTGGCCATAGTTCATTAACTAAATCCAATTTTTTTTAAACAGCTTGAAAGAAAAATGTCTAAAAAGGTATTCATTTAAAAGAGTATTAATTTTCTTGGAAAGTTTTCTTCTTTACGAAATAATGTTGAATCAATATTTGCTGACAATATACAAACAGAAACAAATTTTCCACACAAGTAACTAACCAGCTGTAACTGTGCCGGCTAAGTAGGGTGTTACTGAATTTAGGGAATCTGTAGATATGAAATTTCTCAATAAAATGAAGTATTAAGAAAGGTAAGGACATTTTACCGATCGAAGACAATTGTTTGGAGGAGGAGCGAAGCGTCTGAGATCGGTAATTACTTAATGTTCGTTATGCTTATCACGTTTTTGCACGATAGAAATGTATTTTTCTGCAAACGTCAGTAAAATGTGACATTATACCACAGAATAATATGTTGGTGGCACTGTAAGTTTATGTCAAATTCGAGGTTACCAGGATAGGTTTTGCGTCAGTCTATGTCAAAACTGACACAAAACCTAATCTGCTAACCTCGAATGAATTCTTACCTTCCTAGAACGGTAAGCATAACTTACTGATTTGGCAACAAACGCGGTAACTAAGTAAAATCGTTCTATAGTGCAAAAATAATGTTATACACCGTTGTTGCATGATAAGCAATAGCAGCTTTTAAACTAACCACATAGGTGGCCTTACTCTAATCAAAATCGTTTTTACATTTTTTAAATTGAATTGTAAAGAAGAAAGGTACAGAAGAAAATATTTTAACGTCTTTAATATAGGAAACGAACCAGAAGATCGTTGAAACTGCATATAAAACAACTGTCCTGCTTAATAACTAGTGTTACGTTCATCATATACCTATAAGCGATTCAGAAATGCATTGCAAAAAAATAAGTTAGGTAAATATATTATTATAATCACAAAAACAATGTATTAAGTAACTCGGATCGTTCTTCAGGGCAGCAATTCAAAAGAAAACTCTTTTCATCCAAACCAATATTTTGGAAGACTTTAGTCATTTATCAAACAACTACAATAAGGTTTACAGTTGTAGAGAAATTCATCAACAAACAATTGTGTTTTTACTAGCAGAAAAGTAAGGTTAGTAGGACATATATTGCACCACAGAACAAACACATGCATACCTATTTTGTACATAAGGTTAGAGGCTTTTGTAAGTGAAAACACAATTGTATTTTGACGGAGGTCTCTACAACTGTAAACAGTATTGTAGTCGCTCTCTGGAAGGAAGGAATAAGCTCTTCGAATTATTGGTATGAACGAAAAGAGTTGTCTTTGAATTCCTGCTCTAAAGAACGAATCCCAATTAGTTAATATATTATTATATCAACCAGTCGTTTATTACTGTCCTGCAACTTAAGTAGTGTTACAATTCACTACGCATTTTGATACTGAGCCCCAACACTGCAGCAATAATTGCTTGATATTAATAAATTGCTGTCGCCATGCTTCTTATATAATATATTAAATTTGTGAATGCGAACATCCCTTACAGGTTATATCGCTACTAGTCTAACTTAGTAACCTTGGTATAACAACTACTCATTTAGATCCGTCCGTTTACTGCAGATATAAATAACTATAGACGTTATTTTTAGTAAAGTATGGAACGGACGGGAATACAATAGTACAATTAATGTAATATTAATTACAGTTGAACTGCCCTCAAAATGATTGATATCGTTTATTAACCGCTCGAGGTTCTTAGAAATCATACAGGTATTTTAGTTCCATTAGGTAACTAGTTATTATATTTTAAATGATAACAAAATGGCTTTAATTCTGTTGGTTTTTTTGTTTTCAATATCGATACTAAGTATTTATATCCACTGATGAGGCCAATAGTTTATTTACGAACCGATTTTAAAACTGTAAGCCAGACGCTTGTAGATCAAATTGAGGATTGACTAATATTTTCGTTTTTTTTCACACAGCGAAAACATCAATCTTAATAATTGAATAACTTTATTTCTAAAACGATTGAGCTTCCTGCTGAGTTTTTACCCTTAACCAAATAATACAATATTGGACAAACAAGAAATAGCACTCACCTGATATTTGTAGATTTAAAAAAGCTTACAATGCAATGCCACCAAACTAATTGTATAAGGTGCTATACAAATTGAAATAAGCGAGAACTATCGAGATGCAATCAAATCATTCTACAAGGGTACGACAACTGTAATTAAAAGGAGAAATTAAATATCGAAATCTTTTGAACTCACTAAAGGTTTTAGACAGGAGTACTGCCTACCCCCATATTAATTAAACAGAAAAAAATGCATGTGCATATCTATACCTATATGGCGATTCCCTGTACACTTTAGTGTATGTCGATGATCAGGTGGCCATAGTGAGCTAAGAAGGCGATCATGTCATCAATTACATAAAAAAAAATCGACACAAGTTACAGTAAATGGAGACCAACAATAAATTATAATAATACTATTTGGTAGTAAATACAAAATACAGGAAGCGATTAGAAGCTGTAGAACTAACTATTTTTGAGAAGCTTCGAGGGATTCTTGATGTGAGACGGCCGTGTTGCACTGATTAAATACGTCGCTTCCTTCGTGTGGGATTCACATACGAGTCATTAAAGGTTTGGATTAACCAATGCAGGTCAAGCCTAGTATGCAACACAGCAGTCCCCTTACTTCGATAATTCACAGGTAACATGATACTTACAGGAAATGTTTCCAATTACGCGATAACTGTTCGCTTCTAGTTGTATGAGAATCGCGACTGAAAATAAAGCCCTTATGCATGTGAATGGTGCCAGGTTCTTAGGCATTCAATTGTGTACGATGTTAGCTTCAGGCATTTTAATGTTGCATTTTTTCAAGAGAGTTGTGGTTTACTTTTATCTTAATATTATTCTGTGTATGAAATACAAAGGCGGGTCGCTCCAAGCTATAACGCACGTAGGCTGTGCATTGTGTTTAGGAATGGCTAACCGTTCTAGGATTTAATTCTATTTACTTTTGCTTTATGTATTGTTTTTATGTATGTTTCAAAGTAAATATATTTGTGTAAATAAATTGGATTTATTTGTGTATGTTGTTTGAAATGCGTTTCAGCCCGAGAACACCACAGATGCAGACCAGTTTCATGTTTTTGGCAAATGGTGATTGTTTGTAACTATGGCTGAGGCGTTAAAAGGGTGTCACATATACTGAACTAACAAAGGTAAGCACGTAGAAGCGTGAAGAGTGTCACAAGCGTGTTTTAAACATGCTAAGAAAATAGAAAGAATTTTAGCTGCCAGAAACTAACCGTCTGCTACCATGAAATATACACTAAAAGAAATACTGAAAATGGTTGGTCGATACGCCATTCAGCAATTGCGTATAAGATTCTATTTGAAGCTTCGTGATAAATACAGTAGCTGTCGTATTAAGAAAAGGGGCGGTCAGACCATAATTATGAAGTACAAAATATTTTGAACCAGAAATTATGGAATTTTATTTACATTTCTGTTGGTCAAAGTTTATGAAAGACCAAGGAAAAAGGTATGTGGCTATTCAGCAGTACAGCATGTGGACAAAATTGTGTTAAGACTCCGGACGAATAAACGAAATTACCCTCCCTCATTCCTACGGTCTATTTCTTGGGGCAACATTCCTTAATTTGGACCAATTTCTAAACAACCTTAGGTGGCACAATTAATTTTAGGACAGGTAACGACAATCAGTAGCCTTAGTTTTACCTTAAGCCACCTTCCTTTCTTGCAGTAGCGAGACCTGCGCCTTTTTACCATTTCGCACAGATTTCGTTAATTAGTTCGCTAAACCGTCAACTGATGGAATTCAGTCTTAATTTGAACAAAGGCGGCTTCGAATTACCCAGCTTGCGTCTACGTGACGACATTTCCAGGTTCGGGAACTCCCCGTTGCAACCGCCACTTTGGGATAATATGGTGCAATATTAATCATAGCTACCATGTATCGTGCAAGTTCGAGAGAGATGAGATGAATACATGTTCCGTACACTTGGATCCCGGAACTGCACTTTTTGGTAAGCTTCGTGTGGGTCAGTTCTGTTCTCAACATCTAGCCGAAAGTAGTGGGTAATTAGTGCCCGTAATAAAAACCCTTGCTGTTTAAAGAGGTGTGCCTTCGCCCCGGGGTTGTGTAAGCTACATGATACGCGTGTTTGTTAATTTAGTATCGTCGAGTCGTGTTTATGATAACGCCGTGAATAAGCTGATTTTCAATGAAAAGTGCGTTCCAAGCATATATACAGGGTGGATTTTTGTCGTTTCGTCGTTACGATCCATTCCCTAAACTTCTCAGTAAGGATTCCATTACACCGCTACCCCGCCTAAGCTGTCGGCCACCCCGTTGTAAGTTCGATCATCCCCTATTTGCCCGCATCTTTGAGTAACATAGCGGTCAGCCCCTAGGTAAGGTACTTCCCTCTTGTCTTCATCGGATTCTGCGGTTTTGGAGTGCTACATCGAAAATATATTGTAAACCTTTATTTTTACAGGTGCTGCTCGTTTAATAGTGCTGTGTTTAAGCATCGGCTGCTTTGAGATTTGTTAAGCACCTGACACTGTAGAATCTTAAATTCAATTACAGGAAAGTTTAAGTTGACGTTTTGTCTTTATTACATTAGAAAGAAATATTGTTACACGTTTACTAACCCATATATTCACCCTAGTACACTGTCTGTTCAAAATTGTGTACCCATTTGGTTAATAGACTTTGTATATTTAAATTACTTTGTGCTTTATTATCTGTGTTTATTTAGTTGCATATGAACCTATGTTCTTGTTTTGTGTTTGTATTTGTTTGTACAGTACCCAATCAATCGCAGGTAGGTGAAAAATTGATACGGCTGTAGAGTGTCTCCCAGGGGTGGCAACGCAAAGTAAGAGCTGCTGTATTTCGGGTTTTGGTCAATTCTCTGTTAATTTAAGAGTTACATCCCCAAATGCCCGTCGTGTTTTCTCTTAATCAGTCACCATCAATATCCCGAACCGTGGAATCCCGCCCTGAACTGTGCCCAGTCAATCGAACCCCCCCTCCCAACTGAGTTTATAGCAGGAGCCAAAGGGCAGGAAAGGGCACACAGAAGGCGAGTAAATTCGTAAATTTATTGAGGGCCACAAGAAGCTTTTATAACGTAACAATTGCAAAAGTGTATACAGGAAACTTTCCTCGCAAGAGGCAAGAGATGCTAGGCCGGCGCTCTGCCTCTGGACCACGTAATCTTGCTTGCATTATTGGCTTACGGCAGCGGTATAAACGACGCGCTCACGACATAACTCAAGCAAAGTGCCCACCCTGTATATGATGGGTCCAAATACGCCCTTCTCGTCAATGGTATAAACTTGAGCTTTGTGCAAAGTATTACTTTTATTCAACTAATAGTTCTTAAGTTAAAGCAGAGTTAGGCAGAATGTTATCCTTTAAGGTGCTTACCCTGTATATATTTAACCGAAATTCTCCCAGCGGGGACTACTTTTTTTATTTGCAAATTGATCAAATGCGCGCAACGGAATTTCCGTGTAAACTCTTTTACAGATTTTTTAAATTTCTGATACTTGTCCACAGGTAGCTTTGTTTTCCTCAAAATTACCCTTAGGTATATTTGTTTCTGTATCACAAAAGTACCGTCTTTGTTTAGAAATGTATTGCACTGACTTGTTTGATTTTTCTTGGCCAAAATCCTTAGTTGTCTTAAATTAACATTACTGATCACATATTCTCCCCTGAGTAATCTCACCCCGAATTATATAAAATTCCATAACTTTTAAAATCATGAACGGATAACTGTCAGGGGTCACATTGATTAGTTGTGACTTACACGTCCACTTGCAGCCCATTCTCTAATTTCGTTTTGACCAAGCTCACCTCAAATGATGTTACGTTCACGTCTTGCTCTGGTGTTTACATCCTCTATTTCTACATTTACATTTATGTTATCCTACTATATTCTTGATATTAATATCTTCTATACATTTATACAATTTTTCTACGAAGTTAATTACGTGTTTGCAAAACACAGACAAACATTTCTATTTCACCCTAAACGACGGTAGTTGTCATTGTTTGTATAGCAGAAGGCAGTCTTAGTGATCAGTTTAGTTAAAGTATTCATAAATGGTTGTAATCTAGTTTTCTTTAGCTTCTATGTTAGAAGGAACATGCCGTTTCCTGGTTCGAAGCCAACGTACAAGTGTAAGTAGTGAGAGATATTGTAACGTCATATTATGATATAGTTAGGCGTTGCACGGTATTTAGGAGACTCAGAAATATTAATCTATCGGTATCACATTATTGATTTGAGATTGTCTGTCCTTAACAACCTTCTAATGTTTAGAAAAAGGAAACACCTTCATAGAAAAATATGGATTTATTTATAATTTTGTTGTTGTTTATGTACAATAATAGCGAAATCAACTGAAGAACAAGCTGGGTCGATTTATTGGGGTTGCATTAATAGTATCCAACAGCACCATAATAACCACCATAAGCGGGGTAGGCAGCACCATAGCCAGCATAGCCATAGCCTGCATCATAGAATTGGGGCTTGGCCTTGGGGACGGCCATGGCGGCGGCGACGAGGACGGCGACAACGAGGAAGAACTAGTATAAGAAGTAACTATTAGCAAAATATTAAAGATAATTTAAAAGAGTACTTACAAGCTTGAACATTTTGATGATTGCTTTGTACTGACTTTGGGTACAAACTGTGATTTGCTATCTAAGTTCTGCGGTTTATATAGGTGGGAAATCATGGAAACATTCGCTGATACAGTGGGTGTGTCCTGCTTTAAAAATTGGAATAAAAAGTGGAGTAGTGTGTTTTTACACCAGTGAATCCTAAAAAGATGTTCTTGTTTTTCTTTTTCTCTCGTAATTCTAATTATGTAATAGAATATAAAGAATTCAAGGTTTAAATGCTCATTAAGTTGCCAATGATTCTTACACAGTGATATTGAATAAATGTGTGTGTGACGCTGATATTTATTGTATTCTCAATTATTTGCAGATTTTCATTTACATACATTTATATTGATTAAGTACCTAATAACAGAGGAATAAAGGATGATGAAGATAAATTGATACATGTATTTTTACTCGCATTTAATCGTGATAAGCTAAATTTATAGAAAATAGATTCAAACGTTAAGATCTAGGTTGTAGGCTAAAGAAATAATCTTTTCGTGAAACTTGAAAAATAATATTCGAAAGCTCTTTGATGCAGTAACGTTTAAATATACAGGTATGATGTTTAGAGCATATCTTAATTTTTAAACCATCTGTTCTCGGCCTGAACAAAAACGTGCTTTGTTACGATAATGGAAATTATGTTTTTGCATTGTTTTAAATGTATTCGCTGATTTCATTATTTTAAATAGAGAACAATTCCAGTGCAAGCTTCAGGTTGTGCCACGCCTATTATTACTCCAATTTGCAAGGACCAGCTCTTAAAATAGTGATCATCATGGCCTATATAAAGGCTCCAATTTTCAGCATAGCTATTATTTCTACCTAGACTCAATACACGCGCTCGCCAAAATGTTCAAGCTGGTGAGCATCACACATAAATTCGAATATTTTAAATTTATATCTGTTCAACGTTACATTTACTATTTTTTTAATGCGTTTGCAGTTTGCTCTCGTCTTTGCCATCCTCTTTGCCGTAGCTTTGGCTGCCCCCGGATTCGAGCACGAAGTCGTTTATGGAGGTTACCCCTACACCGCCTACTCCTATGAAGGCTACCCCTCCGGTGCCTTCTCCCATGGTACCTACCCCTCTGATGCCTACTCCAATAGTGGCTACTCCAATAGTGCCTACCCTTCTGCCAGCACCGGAAGAAGAAAAAATGTTTCATGCTGCTAATTGAAAAGCTAAATGATATTCTAAAATTGTATATAAAACTACCGGGTGATACAATTGATCGTACGCAGCTCATGCTAAATAATTGTAGTATACACATGGTGTTCTGGAAGTTCACGTAATAAATTTAACAACACATAGATCTCATAAAGCTAAATAAATTTTTTCTATATAATTTTTTTCGAAAACACCTCCAAAACTTAGATAAGATTTAAAATAATTTTACTTTAATAATATTTTGCTTTCATTTCACAAAACACAGAAAACGTGTCTTTTAAATGTAACCAATAAAAGCTGCATATATAGTCATACAACTATTGCTGTATTAAGTGCGGGAAATGGGTGTCTTTGCTGTGCATGATAATGACACTTTTAGCCGAGACCGTGAGATCGAGGCAAAAAATTAATTCCAATGCGCCAAAGAACACTCATTTCGCCCACGAAATGCAAACAAATATTTTTTCTATATTACTGCCAAACCAGAATATCAATATTGCTTCGCGCCTTAGTGCGAGTAACTTGTAGGCAAAAAATAAGTTTTTATTTAAAAATATTTAACCTACATACACGGAATTACAAAATCACTATTACTTAATCGATGTTTGTCTGAAGCTAGCGAAAATGCAACTGATTATTTCTCAGTCACATAAGTGGGAGCAAAAGCCCATACGGTCTTATAAACACCACTAATCTGAAGTTAACTTTAATTTGTTGTTAAAATAAACAAGGGCGCATCAACACGTTAGTGCTTATGACATTTTATTCATTAGTAAACAAAGTGTGATGCGCTTTTGTTTATTTTACCAGCGAATTTAAGTTAACCTCAGATTAGTGGTCTTAATAAGACTGACTGCTAATAATATGTTTTATCGGATTTTTTCCACTGTCTCGGGTGTTTATTACACATTTCGGGAGTTTTCGATCTACTCCGGTTGTTCAAAGTAATGTTTGATCATGGGACAAGACACTTTAGTGGAATTAAGTGGAACCATGCGGACACAAAAGTGCTTTCAATTAGAATACAAAAACTAGTTCACGACACGTGCCAGTTAAACTATTTGTATACAAAACTCTGCATTAGCGTCAATTTATTGGGTCACGTTGCAATACTATAAGCAAGCTTTATGCAGACCGCAGCATTATAATGCTATTGTTGGGTCAGATTTCACACACATTGTCTTGTTTTTGGGCCTATGCCAATAATAGGTTATGAATTCAAAAACAACAAACACGACACACATTCAATTATATACAGGGTGTCTCAAAATTGACGCCCGTGCTTCTGGGATTTAATTCAGGTGGCTAAAAGAAATCGAAAATGAAGAGTGGAAAATTTTCCGATTATCATTTTTTATCGAGTTATTGATGAAAATGCAAATAATAGCTTCTATCGCCCAGTCGCTCCAATTTGTTGTGTAACATAATTCAATAAGGTGGCTATGGAGATGTTAAAAATTTATTAATCGTTCTGTCGTATTGATAAGTATTTCCTTCGGTTTTGTGTACTTACCTGTTGTGAATCCTGAAGATGTCGTAGCTCTTATTCACGCTGATGTGGCGTCAATAGACGAAAATATGCTGCAGAGCGTTCGTACGAATGTTTGCCTTGAAGTAGGGGGCAACCTAATATATTTTGTGACAACAGGTGTGTGTAAAATAACTTTTTTTCAAATATTATTCGTTTTTAATAAAGTGTAAAGTTTATATCTTAATTTTTTGTTTTTAATTGATAACTCGATAACAAAAGGCAAACGGAAAATTTTTCACTCTTTATTTTCGATTTCTTTTAGCTCCCTAAATCAAATCCCAGAAGCACGGGCGTCAATTTTGAGACACCCTGTATAAGGACTTGTATTTGTTAAATAATTCACTATATTTCTAAACGCTAAGCTGTATTCATTTGTGACGAAGACATAGGCTAAATTGTCTTTAAAAGGGGGTTTAGGCCTGGCCACTCTAGTCACATCTTATTGCAACCAAGAAACTTTCACAAAACAACCTCGTTCTACAATATTGTACAATTATGTTCCGAGGTGCGAATTGAACGAGTGCAAGGAGTAATTCCCGGAACTACGCAAATCAAGGGCTTGCATAAATTCAAGGTGCATCGCGGAAACCCATCCTCAGGTATTCCTGGTTAGTCTTGAGAAGGACTAATTTTGGTACGTCTTTCCTGGGGTTTGAACATGGGACCACTGATCGCTGGGATTACCGAGCTGGTGGCCTAGTGGTAAGAGTGACAAACTCGTAATCACAGCGGGTTCAAACCCCGAGGTAGGCACGACTGTACCTGTTACGAGTTACCTCTCAATAGTAGTATATTTTTGTTCAGTTTCGTTTAGAGTACGGCTAGCCTATGCACTGGGCTTATTCTTTTGGCTTAATATAGTACCTATTGCAACGTTGAATGCGTCCGCAGTCAGCTCAAACGGTTAGTTTCCTATAATATCCAAGTAATCAGAGAAACGATTTAATTTCTCTATTTGTTTTGGTTATCGGGAAGTTTTTAATACATTGAGTCTTTTTGGGGTTAGGTTTTATTCCCTCTGGTGAAATGATATGTCGTAACTATTTCAAATTTTTCTTTAAAAAATCACTTTTGTCGAATTGTACCTTGCCGTTTGCTTTTCTAAATCTGTCGAATACATTTTCAAATCTGGTTATAAGTTTCTGTAATGATGAAGAATAGATGATAACGTCATCGGGATACACCAGGAATTAATTAATCGTAAGTCCTTGTAATATTGTGTTCATTAATCGCTGAATACTTGAAAGAGTGTTTTTCAAATCCATGGCCATGCGTTTAAACTAAAAATTACTCTCTTCGGCAGAGAATCCGGTTTTTCACGATCTTGTGGTTCAATCTCGATTTGGTGGGATCCACTTGCCAAGTCGAACTGAAACCATTTTTCGCCCCGCTTAATTGTTTTCTCCATTTACCCAATTATTTCTGGTTTAACGTGCATATTTAATTCAAGTAGTAATCAGTTCGCATTTCGAATTGTTAATTTCCATTTCTCTTTCCCAGCGTCTTGCAATTTGGCCTAAGCGCATTCTTCTTTTGGCAATTCGGCCTAGCGGCAAGCTGAACGAGAAATCGTGTGCTTAATTAAGCATTATATTTTGAGAGCTGCGAATAAATCAGCTTTCCTATAGTAGCCTTTGGAACAGGTGTTAGTTTTCTCGACGATTACCCTACGAGGGATTATCTCGCCATTATTCACCTGTGCTTCTGCGGTGGGCCAATGGAAGCAAGCTGTTCTCCACATTCCAATTCCGGCAGCTTAATTGAAGGCGCCACGTGTAGCTAGCCGTCGACGTCGGAATTCCCGTGAATGGCAGCTCGCAGATCACGCCGCTTTTCGATTATTCACCAAGCGGCAGATGTTAGTGTGGTGAACTTTATTTTTTGCGACCCTAATTCGTGAAAAGTTACCTGCGCTATTAATATGTTAATATTTCCTTAAAATTCTTAATTACTATCATAACATTACATGTTCAAATTTATTGTAAAAGGCGCACACCCGATTGGGTTATGGATGACCTGAAATTAAGGTTTTTTTTACTGACAGCGATGTGCACATCTCTCGATTAAGCCGACGAGTTTAAATGTTTTTAAAAACCCACAAAAGGTTCTTAAAATTATACGTGTGGAAACCTTTCATGAAACTTTGCGACATTATTGAGTAAACTAGATAATTTGATAAACTATCTACTTATACCGTTTTGAGGTTCAATCAACCTTTTCATGTTTAATAAATTCTAGTCAACCGTTGTTGTTTATTTCTTACGAAATCACTCTGATTCCTAGCGCCCTATTGCGTTTTGTAACTGCTTGCAAGTTGCACCGCTGAGCTCCAAATCCACGACCTAAAAAGCGCCGAATAGAGCTAGCTCGGCACACGCGGTAAGTGTGGTTAGCTCAAAAAATCAGTCGATCTGCGTTCTGGCGGTTTCAGATTTTGTTTTACTTTAGCTAAATCGCAGGTTGGCTCTTTTTTTGTGACTGAACGATGTAAAATAACTCGCTCTGCCCAGTTTATCTAAGATATTCACGATATTAGGTAGAGGATGCTTGTCTCTTCTCTGATCATTTAGTCATCGACAACTATTCGGCATTTTTAGTGGCCGCTTGCGTCCATCTTTTTGGGGACAATCCAAATTGGGAAATTAGGCTTTGATCTACTAGGTTCTATTATTTACTGCTCTAACGTTTTTCCAATCTGTTCTTGAACTTCCTTGAGATGGACTTGCGGGGATACCTGTATGTTTTCGTAAAAATTGGATAATTGGTTTTGGTTCTAATATGGTGTCGAATTAAATTGGTGACGTCAATGGTATATCGAGATGATGAAAAATGTCTTTATATTCATAACTAAGTCCAGTCAGTAAGGTTTCTTCTTCCTCATTAAGGTGATCTATATGTAAATTATTTATGAGGTTATTATATTATTTAATAGCCGATTTTTGTTATTATTGTCAGTAGATGGAAAATTTAATGGAACCGTTTGATATGGTTCGAGATCTTCTAAATTTAATAATAAAAGTTTGTGGTATCAAAGTTTACTTCTTCTTCCGATATATTTGTTGCAGTGTTGTAAAGGTAATCATTATAAACTTTTATAACAGAATTTGGAATCGATACACCTTGTTCATAACTTTGCCTTTCACAAAATTTAATACCCTTGAATACTTTAGTTGGCAATTTAGTTTTCAATTCAGTTCTTGGTCGGTTTTTACTGCAGATGTTACATTTTCTTTCTGGGTGTATAAATTTTAATTTTGCTTTTTCTTAGGAATACATCTAGTATTTAATTTATTGGATAAAATAATTTTTGCTTTTTCAGTTTCTATACACTGATTTCGATAACTAATATTTGTTCCAATTTCGTTGAGATCACTTCCAATAAATCTTACGTAATTTTCATGGAAATTGTAGAGGTAAACTTCGTGAATTCCTTCTTCGTTGAACATGAACATCAAAAGTATAGGAATATCGGCTACTTCATTGTGGTATGTTCGGCCATGTGATTTCACAATTTCGAATGGTTTTTTGATAACGTCTTCAGTAAATTGCTGATAAATGAATTCAAGTTTAATTAATGTGCATGCGCTTCCTGTGGCAATCAGAAGTTTATATTAAGTTTCAGGTATTTGTACATATGGAAGTGTGGGGTTGTCGTGACTGTGGAGGGGTATTAATTCTCCGAGGTTGGTACTGGAAAATTTACGATATATCTTTAATTTCCTGTGTATATTCGTTTTCTAATTCGAATTCCTGATATTCTTCCTCGTCATATCCGTCTTGGTAATAATTGGTTTTGTGGAGGTTCGGAGCATCCGTTTTCTTCTGTATAAAATAATTCCGTTGAGATGAAATTTCGTGGTTGATTTGACTGGCGGATGTAATTTGGTTGATTCGGATAAGAGCGATTTTGAATATTGGTTGGCCTTCTCTGTCTAGTCGATGTTTCCATTGGCGTGGATTTTTCTTTTGATATTGTTCCTGTCGGTTTAAATCCGTTCGATTGGCCAGGATTCGGTTTCGTATGTATAGTAACTGGTTGTCGTGGAAATCCTGAAAATTGTGCGTGTGACACAGCCAGTAAACGTTGAGTAGGTAACCCCGAATAAATTTGAGATTGTGGAGGTGGTTTATCTTGCAGATTTAGTGATTGTGATGGTAAATATGTCCAATTTGGTGAAACAGGCGGCATTCGAGAGTAGTTGTACGCGTTGTGTGAAGAATAGTTACTTGGTTTTCGAATGAGCGTTCTGTGCATAGGTTTATGAAATGCTGCCAGTTGTGCTCTTCGACTTTTGATATGGCGTTCTGCCAGAACAATTTTTAATGCCTCCTCTACGGTTTTAAGATTTTTTGATTTATTATAGCGGCTTAAATCTGCCTTCGGACCAGACAAAAATTGGTTTCTTGTTAAACTTGTGTACATTTCGGTTTTTATTCGAATAATTTCAAGAATGGCTTCATTCACAATTAACTGTGAAAGTAAAGATGTCTTTAGACGCATGGATTTGTCGTAAAATTCTAACGAACCTTCGTCCTTTTTAATTTATCCTTAAGTACTCTCCAAGTGACTGCTTCTGCGGCTCCCGTCAATCTTGATAGTGCCGTCGATATTAAAAGGTGGTTGATATATGCTGGATTATCCTATGATGAAAATTAGTCAATAATTATTCCTGTTTGTTTGGTCCATTTAACTTAAGTTGTAGGGTTAGCGTCATATTCTCCAATGTTTTTCAAAAGACTGGGATGAAATCGAGGTGGCAAAATTGGTAATGGCTGGGGTTGTAGCTGGGGTTGATTGGCCATTTTTGTCGAGCTGAATTATTTTCAGAAATTAGCAGCCTATCTATTTGTTATACCAATTCGTTGGCTGACATGTATAACCAAATTAATTTCTTATGCTCGAAAATGAGTTACTGTTAGTTTATCTAAGCGTAAACCGTAAATTTAAAATTATTAAAAGCCGTTGCAAGATTAAAATTTGCTTAAGATGAAAAGTTGATGTGTGCGAGTTTCACGGTTATCGCAAATCGGCAACTAGTGTCTCAGCGATTCTTGCCTGGTTGTTGTCTTAGGTGAACATGCGGCGTCGGCTTCTCGATTTTTAGAGGACCGTCCCGGTGGTCCTGAATGTGGATATCTGGTATAGGCGTACTCAATATTCAGAGGCCTTCCAGATTGCTAAACAATCTCCTTCAGCGACGATGTCCTTCAGAGCCCGGAGGTGATGCCTGCCTAACTGCTTCGATGTTGGAGGGTTGTTCTAGAGTTTTATAAGGGTCTTCTTCCACGATGTTGTCTTCCAGAGCCCGTGGGCGATGCTTGTTCACTTTCTCGATGTTGGAAAGTCGTCCGGTGGTTTGCTCAGGTATCTTTACGCGATGCTGTCTTATAGAGCTCGAAGGTAATACCTGGCCATGTCTCGATGTTGAAGGGTTGTCCTGGGGGGTTATTAGGGTCATCTGTCGCGATGCTGTCTTCCAGAGCCGGGGATGCTGTCCGCTTGGCTGCCTCGATGTTAGAAGTCCATAGAATTTGGGATGCGGGTGTCTCGGATAAAGTGTTAATAAACAAGTACAAGCGATTTTTGTCTTGACTTCCGAAATTGTAGGAAAAAGATAAGTTTTTAAAAATATTTATTTAACCTAAATACGGGAAATTACAAAATCACTATTACTTAAGCCATGTTTATCATTCAGCTAGCGAAAACGCTGATTATTTCTCAGTCCCATAAGTAGGAGCAAAAACTGCTAATGACAGGTAACATAGACGATAAGGCTGCAAAAAGCGCTTATCTTATCTGAGGATTACATATTCTATACGTGTAACTCTCTATTTAAAACGTGAAGCGTCCTAAATTGCAAATAACTGCATAACTTTTAGAGAAAAACCAAAATATTGTAGCCTGCAAGTGAAGTAGCTTTAGTTTCCAACGCCGAAGCAGTGGAACAAGTAAACGCTCGAAGTCGGCCCGGTGTGTTCTGTTGATTTTTGCAATGGACATCTGTACCGGCTCGAATATGTTTGTCTAGAATGCGGCGTGAAATGCGTCATGGTTTGAAATTATAAGTAATATTCAATCATATGAAACACCTGACATTATAGCCCGTGTTTTTAATACAAAAGTGAAACAATTGTTGACGCTGATTAATAAGAATAAAGTATTCGGTAATGTTACAGCGTTCATTTATACTGTTGAATTTGAAAAGCGAGCATTGCCCCATGTCCACTTATTAGTCACTCTTGAGGATAATTGTAAATTTCGTGAAGTTGAAGATATTAATAAAGTTGTATCAGCTGAAATTCCTGATCCTACCAATGATGTTACCCTATTTAATTTAGTTAAAAATCACATCGTACATGGACCTTGCCGAAGCTTAAATCGGTCTTACATTTGCATGGATAATGGACATTGTAAGAAAGACTTTCCAAAACGATTTTCTGAAAAAACTAAAGAAAATGTCAACGGTTATCTAATCGTTACAAAGAAGTTTTGTAAGTTGCAAAATATTTTGCAACGGGTCCACTAGTAAACTTTTGTTATTTGCAAATTGATGTAAGAGGAATTACTAATTATTTCCTTTCACTGTTTAAGTATTATTAGCAATGTTATGATATTTGTACCTATCTTGTACATCATTTTAAACACTCTTGTTTTCCTTTGATATTTGGGAAAATTTCCACTTTCGAGGTAAGTTCCACGTAAAGCTTCTTATCGATTTTTACTTCCCTCGTCTAAAAGACAAAGGAAGTATTGTAATCGCGAAAAAAATCACCTTCCGAGATTTCTTCAGATTTTTACGTTTCAGGGTCTCTAGATGGCGAAAAGCAGGTTTTCTCAATTCCGTCTCTCTGTCTTTCTGTCAGTTGGCGGTATAACTCAAAAGCTATTTGTTGGAGGATGACGATATTTTGCATGCAGATTATATGTTTACCTGGCATGAAACCGAGCAAATTTCAGACAAATATGTACAGGGTAAGCGCCCTAAAAAAGTAGTTTTGTTTATTGTTGCGGTAACTTTTAAATAGATGGGAGTAATAATTTTCATATAGATCAGGCTTTACACTTGCCGAAAATAGGACTCAACAGATACAGGATAATTTCACAAAAAAGTCGAAACGATCTAATTCGCGCGAGGGAAGTTCCGTGTAAACCCCATTACAGATTGTTTTAGTTTGTGGTACTTTGGCAAAGGTAGTTTCATTTTCTTCTAAATTAACCTTGACGTATTTGACTTTTTTTCTTAAAACCCTTAGTTGTCTTAAATAAATCTTACTGGTAAAATTTTCTCCACTGAGTAATCTCACTCCGAATTATATAAAATTCTATAACTTTTGAAATCATTGACGTATAACTGTCATTGATCAGTTGTGACTTCGTCCACTTGCAACCCATTCTCTAATTTCATTTTAAACAAGCTCACCCCAAATGATGCTACCTTCACATCTTGTTCTGGTGTCTATAGCCTATATTTCTGCGTGTACGTTTATATTCTGCTACAATATTATTCATATTAATATCCTCTACACATTTATACAATTTTTCTCTGAAGTTATTTAACATTTTTGCAAAATATATAAAAAATTGCTATTTCACCTAAGCGGCGGCAGTTTTAGTGATCAGTTTATTA
Organism: Agriotes lineatus; assembly: GCA_940337035.1. Taxonomy (NCBI): domain Eukaryota; kingdom Metazoa; phylum Arthropoda; class Insecta; order Coleoptera; family Elateridae; genus Agriotes; species Agriotes lineatus. The sequence continues at coordinate 26,357,764 of OW679199.1, forward strand.
TTTATAAATGGTTGAAATCTAGTTTTCTATGTTATAAGGAGCATATCGTTTCATGGTTCGAGGTACACGTACAACTGTAAGTAGTGAGAGAACCTATCATATTACTATATGGTTAGACGTTGCAAGAGAGATATGGTATTTATCTACAACTGCTTTGATAAGGATTTATTAGTACGTCATTTACGTATTTGACACTATTTTCGTTAGATAATAAAGCGAATTACACCACTAGTGGTGTAATGAACTTTTATTACACCACTAATGGTGTCATTACCTAACGGAGATAGTGTTAACTGGATGACGTAATGACATTTGCCTACTAAAATATTTTTGAAAATCACAGATCTGTCATTTTTTCTTAATGCACTTTTCTCGATTTGTAGATAAGATTGTGTACAATATATGTGTGATAATGCATCACTAATATAGTTGTGTGCTTACAGAACTGGTGCTAGGCACTCGTTTGTAACTTTCACACACTCATAGTAATGATGTACTTATTCCATTTGTATAGTAAATAATTATTACGATACTCAGAACTATTAATCTATCATATTATTCGTTTGGGATTTTACTTCAGTTACAAATATCTAATGCCTAGAAAAATAAAACAGCTTCATAGAAAAATATGATTTATTTAGAATTATGTGGTTGTTTATGTACAAAAAGAGCCAAATCATCGGAAGCACAAGTCGGGTCGATCCATTCGGGTTGAATTAATAGTATCCAACAGCACCATAATAACCACCATAGGCGGGGTAGGCAGCACCATAGCCGGCATAGCCATAGCTTGCATCATAGAATTGGGGCTTGGCCTTGGGGACGGCCATGGCGGCGGCGACGAGAACGGCAACAACGAGGAAGAACTAGTAGAAGATGTAAATATTAGCAAAATATTAAAGATAATTTAAAAGAGTACTTACAAGCTTGAACATTTTGATGATTGCTTTGTACTGACTGTGGGTACAAACTGTGATTTGCTATTTAAGTTCTGCGGTTTATATAGGTGGAAAATCTTGCAAACAGCAGCTAGTACAGTGGGTGTGTCATGTTTTGAAAATTGGAATAATAAAGTGGAGTAGTGTGTTTTTACACCAGTGAATCCTAAAAAGATGTTCTTGTTTTTATTTAGTAATTCTAATTATGTAATAGCTTTCGGAATATACACGGAATTCAAGGCTCATCCTTGTACTTTAGTATTGAATAATGTATACGCGATACTGATATATCTATTATCTGCAGATTTTCATTTTCATAAATGTATTTTGATAATTACCTAATAATGGAGGAATAGACGATGCCACAGATAAATATATTGTGACGTTTGCCTGCAGATCAAATTTGTATTTCCGAATATTAATATAATATTTAAATTTGATCCTTGTCCGACCTCACGTTATCGTAATTTCCGTAATGTCAATGCACGAGGCGATAAGCAGAGCGCAGTGACCGACGTCACGTAAGTACAAAAGTGCGTCGAGCGCTGTTTTTCCCCACTTTTAGAAGCGCTCGAAGTCGCATAAAACAAACGGCGGAGCCGATTCCGAGGTAGAGAGCCACAGAGATCCGAATCTACTTCCCCAGCAAAGACTTCCATCCCAGTTCCAGTTCCCAGTTCCACCTGCCCGTATCCTTGTTCCCGCCGAAGAGATTCTCCCGGAACCATTTATTTTCCCTGAAAGCCGAATCCCGACTTGTTACCGTTATTTAATTATCCCAGGCTTTAGCTGATTTGGTGGCAAAGACTTTGCATCCTTATCGTTAAAGCTATTAATAATTAAAACCTGAAATCTAGTTGAATTGGTGGCCAATTTTTGGCATCCTCTTCACTAGCAACATTACTAATTATCCTAGGCTTTAGCTGATTTGGTGGCAAGACTTTGCATCCTTATCGTTAAAGCTATTAATAATTAAAACCTGAAACTTGGTTGAATTGGTGGCTGATTTTTTGGCATCCTCTTAACTAAAGTTAATTGTTAATATTTCCCGAGTCCGATCGAGTGGAACAACTCCACGAGATGCTCTACCCGACCGCCCAGACTTCTATTTAACCAGCCCTAAGAGGAAGCTCTCATATTCCTCGCCACTAACTGTTACTAGGTCCGAGCTTTAGTTCGAAAACATTGAAATTCGATTCCCCCGGCTAACAGCCCAAATTCCAGCTAATAATATAGGCGATTACGTGACTTACTATTAATTACTTTGAATACAGAATCAGTTACCTACCTCAAAGTCTTCCACGGCGTTGTAAGCAACCGCACCACCTGGGGAACCATCTTCAGAGGGCGTAAGTACGTGGAAGTTGATTCACACGGACCGAACTTGTAGATCGTGAGGCCCGACCCGGATCTCCGTGGAAACACACACCGAAGTCCAGGCGATAATCTAAACACGTAAACTCCACGAGGCGCTTGACAGCAGCTGACAGCAAACACGGACTTACTCGAGGCGATCTCCGAAGGCGCAAGGCGGCACCCGAACGTGTTTATAATTCAAACCACAACCCTGTGAAGTAGGCCTGCCTGTGTTTCGACCGTGTGAGGCTGGTTGCCGACGTGCCAGGAAAGCAACGTCCGTTATTCAAGAAGATTTTTAATTTGTCAATTATATACATTTCATTTATTTGTTGTAAGCATAGATAAGTAGAATAAACATTTTAAAAGTCTGTTGTTGATATTTATGCTACGCTGTGATACATATCTGAAAGAACCAAATAATTCTTCGACTGATTTTAAGCTATCCGAGGTGTAAGATTGTAAATAAGCTCTATGAGAGAGCTAGCATTACAATATAAATGCACTTTTTACTGGCATCTGATCGTGATAAACTAAATTTCTAGGAAATGGGCTTTAAAGACTAAAATCTAGGTTGTACAAGTATTGCTTTTCTAGTCTCACTTAAGATAGAATATTTGGAAGCTTTTTGATGTAATAGCTTTTAAATATGCAGATAAGAAATTTAGAGCATGTCTTAATGATTAAGCCACCTGATCTCGATCAGAACAAATAAGTGCTTTGTTGCGATAATGGAAATGAATTTTTTGTATTGTTTTAAATGTATTCGTTGATTTAATTATTTAAAACGGAAGACAATAATTATAGTTCATGCATTTTATGCATAGTCGTCTTCAAGTTGTGCCACGCCCATGATTATTCCAATTTGCAACGTGCAGCTCGTAAAGAAGTGATCATCCTGGCCTATAGAAATGCTGCACATTTCTTAATGCCATTATTTCTACCTGGACTCATTACACGGTGCTCGGAAAAATGTTCAAACTGGTGAGCATGACACTTTAAACACAAACGAAATAAATTGTAAATAGGTATCTTTCGAAAATTGAGTTTTAGACATTTTTTTATTGCTTTTACAGTTTGATTTCGGCTTCGCCATCCTTTGCGCCGCAACTTTGGCTGCTCCCGAATTCAAGCTCGAAGTGGTTTGTGGAGGTTACCCATACAGCGCCTACTTCCACGGTGCTTGCCCTTCCGCCAGCTACGGAAGTAGGAAAAATGTCTCATGCTACTAATTGAAAAGCTAAATAGTTTCCTAAAATTTGATTTAAAATTACCGGGTGATACAATAGAGCTCATGCCGTTATAGCAAATAACTGTAGTATACACAGGGTGTTATGAAAGTCTAAGTAATAAATTCAACCAAACAGAAATTTGATGCAACTGAACAACTTCTTTCTACATAATTTTTTCGAAGGCACCTCAAAAATGTGTTAAATTAAAATTGAGTTTACTCTTAAAATGTATACCCGCTTATAGAATAATTTTTAATTTAATGGCACAAAACACAAGCAAAAACATAGCTTTCAAATGCTAACAAAAAAAAACTGCATATGTACTAATAAAACTTTTAGTTAATATCTGGTCACTAACGTACATTATACTCAAAGAAGGTAGTTATTGACCCAGGTTTTGCGCGGTAAAAGCTCTGCAGTTTTAGTGTAGTTATGTCGTTCATCTTTAATTTACATTTGCTTACTACACTGCTCGTCAAATGTAGGGGTTATAAATGACTGAAAAAATATACGATTAAAGAAATACGATAAATAAAAAAGTTGTTCAATTTGGTAAGTTCCATCGCTGATTAAAATTATTAATTAGACTTCTGTATTACCTTGTATAAGGTTCCTTTGACTGCTATGTAAAGTTCGATCAGCAGAGTTTAGCAACGCTCTCTCTGGTCAGAACTTGGGTGGGAGTTCCACGGCTGCATCTCTCGGCGCCTCGTGATACGGCTGTCACGGAAATAGTTGGTCCCGGCGGTGATAACAACATCATGACAGTCGTTAGTGGGGTTGAAATTCCCATAAATGCACAACGACGCCTAAAATTGGCCTAACGGCTGTTGGCTGAGTGCGATATAAATATAAATATAAATAGGATCGTTACAAAACGTCTCCACCTAACCCGGTCCCTAATCAGTGCTTTCACTTTACAGAACTTTTGCTGTATTTTTATTTTTCACAAATCACTAACGTCTGTACTCGATTAATGATAAGCATCTTCAAGCAATTACTTTGAATATTTTTGAGATCAAAATTTAGTAAATTTAGTAATAAATACATGTGCCCTATTGGTTTATATCAGAAATGTATGCAATAATTTTTTCAAAATTATTATTAAATTAACTCCAAGTGGCCTGTATGGAATAGTTAATAGTGCATAAGTAATTGAATAATTATTCTTCTCTAACTGTACTGTAATTAAAATTTATTTCTGTGAACTGTTGTAAGTTTACATGTTTTATACGCTTTAATTTAAAGTTTAGTTTGGACAACCATTGTATTGTGAATTTATTGCGTTATCATTAAATCTGTTCGGACCCTAACTGATAACCGATCTCATCCATGTGTTTTTCGGACGTCCGCTAGTCTTGTTTCCGATCGGATTCCAATCCAAGGGTTTCCTGTTATGTTCTGGTTGTTTTCCCTTAAGGTTTATTTTATCCAGTTCGAATTATTATATTTAATTTCTTGGGTAATATTTTCTAATATCTTTCCATACAGAATGACCGATTTCACGTTACTGTTGAATAATCTTACGTTCATGTTCCTGGTTATTATCTGTGTTGTCTCTTATATTTCCTTGCACATATGGTACGCTCTGTAATGAGCCCATTCGTGTCACCATATATGTATATTTCATAACTTTAGTATTAAACATTATCCTGCTAGTAATACAACTGAACCGTATTTCTCATTATGTAGCTTAAAACGCTTTGTAAATTTTGTGTGTGCAAGTAAATGTGCCAATACAGCTCATTCCAAGCAGTGTAGTTATAAATAGAATAAAGCCAGCGGTGCGCTAAAAAAAAACTTGGGTTCTTATTGCTGACAGTTTTTGCATGCATAATTTCAGCATTCTAGGAGACAACGAGTAGGCCAGCCAGAGCAATATTGACTTACCGTAGCCAATCTGTGGTGTCCACCGTAACGACTGAATAAACGTACCATTACAGCTTGCCTTACTGTAGTATTCTAGAGTTGACATCTTCCGTATTTCTGTTCTTCGCCATTAAGTAACGCAATTCGCGGAAGTTATGGTAATTAATGTATGATAATTCTATAAATAAGAAGTACACCATCTTAATGGTTTAGTAATCGATGTATAGAGGCCATTGTAGCTAATCACTGCATTTTATTTTATTAAACATTAATCAAATAACATTTTTTTAACAATGCATTACGTTTCATGGAATTTAACAACTAAATAGCTTTTCTAAAACAAAAGTGACTAACATGATTATGATTACTTTTATCTCTGGAGAAAAGTTAAATGCTCCTTCGCCTCGCAAGCGAAAGCTCCCATTAAAAAAATTAGAGTGAACAAATTTGCAGATGGAATTGGTCGATTGTAGTTTGTAACTAATAACATTAATGGTGAGGCACAATATTGCGGCAAAAAATATTGCAGTGACTTGAACAGAATTGCCTGGAGACTGTATCAGGATTCCGTTGCTTTGCGCTGGTTCTATCCCTCAAGCACGTAAACAAGACTGTGTTTACGTTTTAAACCAATGTAGTCAATAGTACTTGAAAGGGACGACAGTAAACCACCCCATGAGACGCAGCCTCACGTCTCGATGATATTAGGCTTGGTATTAGGGTGGCGACGTAGTGAATGAATCAGACTTTAAATGCAGATTGTGTTATTACGAAAATAAACGGTGTATTTATACAAAACAAGAATGCTTAACTAAGTAACATGTCAAAGTTCATAATAGTGTAGTGTAATGGAACGCGTTTAAAGGTACGACGATGACAATTCAGCATAATAAGCTTGTTATAGTTCCGCATGGGTTTGCAGGAAGGTGCGGTGAACTTTGCTTTACTAGGTCGCTTACGGAGCGAAATGCCAAGTTGCAGTTTACTGAAGTGGTTAAACTCAATGCTTGCGAAACAATATTTGTTTGTTAATATTTCGTAAATGGGAATTGAAATTTACCTTTTTTAATTCAAGATTAAAATAGATCTCAATTAAATATAAACTTGCGAAATTATGAAGTAAAACTGGAGGTTAAAACTGCTTCGTTATGAAATCAGAATTACATTTAGAACTTCTGACTGGTTTCGTAAATTTTGTTATTAAAATTTATGTGTGTTTAAACCAAGTTTAAACAGACTAGCTGCTGCACAAGTGTCTTCTGTGCACAGATTTCAAAACAATTAGTTAGTTAGTATTCGTTGTGAGAAGACTGATATCAAGCAAGTAGGCCTTCATAGGCCCTTTTTGCCTACCCCGTGGACAAGGTCGAGGCATGCAAAGTACCACGTACCATAGTCCTACTTAGAATTTTATACTAAGTCATGTGTAGCTTAATCTTATTTTGAGTCATGAATTCACCCGCATTATTTCTGCTACTTCGTTTAAATACACCCAATATGAGAAACTTTCAAAAACAATTTGCATATCAAAAACTGTCTCAGTAATCACTGCTTGTTCTTCTTCTCGCTTATCGTACATCTTCTTCTAGCGATTCGATTTTGTTAATATTATTATAATTCCGGATCTTGATCGATGGCTTTACTTATGAAGATCTTTTGGGGATCAATGCGATTTTCCATTTACTACTACAATGGGTCTGTGATTCGACATATGATATTAAATGAATAATTATATAAAAAACGAGATGTGTTGGCCACAGAACCTTTTTTGACTGCATGCAATATTTTTTCAAGAACTATATACTTCTTATATTTTTTTTTGTTCAAAAGATAAACAATTGCGTCATATTAACTGTTGAAAAACTATTCCCATTGTTAATTCTTGGACTTTTAGTACGAATCTAATTTTGCCATTCTTTAAAAAAAACTTCCTACAACAAAATTAAATAAATCGTAGAAAGTGAAAACCTAAGAGTAAAATACTACTTTCGGTTTGCATATTTTAACCAAAAGTCACTGAGATCGCCGAATTTGCATTAAAAACGTATATATATATTTCAGTTGGATCTATTAAACCGTCTGGTTTGTAGAAAGGACACAGACTGACCAACTGACAGACAGAGATCGCTTCGAAAATCACTTTTTCTGAATCAGAAGATACGAAAAGCGATATTTCCGCAAAAACCTCGAGTTATAAAAAAATCATTATTATTATTATACCTTATTTTCGGAAGTAAAAGAAAGTAAAAGTAGGGATAGGACCTTATTTAGAATTGTTAGGTAAATAATGACACGTTTATTAGAACGATATTATTTGGATTATAATTAATAAGTAAATCTAACAACAGAAAACTTCAATAATATGGGACTTTCTTTTTATTGAAAATGACAATAAGTCATTTTACTTTATATTCATTTTTATAACGGTAGGTAAAATAGCGTATCTCATTTACTGCAAGAAATTAGCATAACTTATGCCATGTGCTTTTAGGTTAGAATCACTTGAAATCGACTTTGAAAGATTACGGACTTGTGCAACTGCTTCTGGCGGATTCTCATTCCAATTCCAATAAATGTTCGAGTTCTATACATAAATAAAACACGATGAACATAGAAGAAATCGGGTAGCGAACACGTACACACCTTTTATTACTTAGACCAAAATTTTACCTAAAACGAACAAAATTTCAAGACAACCTAGCGGCTGTCAATCACATCTTACGGATCAACGGGTTGCCTATTGAATTTTACACTAAAACCGCTTCACACTTACTGGTTATATTGAGATTAATATATTTAACTTAGCGACCCTACCGCTACCCATTTAAATCATCCTCCACCCTAGATAGAAATAATGTTTCTAAAATTGTAATTGGGTTTTATCCGTTTTGTCACTTGTTAAGTAATAAATAACGAAATAAATACAATTGTTACTTCAATAGAAATATGGTATGAACGACGATCTTAGACTAATGTAATATTAATTATACCTCAACTGTCTAAAAATGATACACATATCATTTAACATTGCAAAGTTCTACGAAATTATACACTTTAGTTCTATTGGCCAACTTTTTTTATATGAAATGTCCATAAAGGGGTGCACGTGGAAGAAAGTTTCTATTTATCGTATTCAAAAGCAAACACCTTCCTCAATCGCTAGATATCGCACATATATATAATATTATGAATGTGAAAAGTAAAATATTAATTTATTTAGAATTTTGAGGTTGTTTATGTACAATGATAGTAAAATCACTAGAAGTATAAGTCGGGTCGATCCAATGGGATTGAATTAATAGTATCTAACAGCAACATAATAACCACTATAGCCGTAGCCTGAATCATAAAATTGGGCTTGGCCTTCGGAACGGCGACGACGAAGAACAACTAGCAGAAAAGATAAATAGCGAAATATTAAAAATTATTTGAAGGGGTACTTACAAGCTTGAACATTTTGAAGGTTACTACAAACTGTAATATCTTGCCGACGTTCTACAGTTTATATAGCTTTATATAGCTAGAGAATCCTGAAGACTGTGCTCTATGTGACACGTTATCTAATACAGTGGGTGTGTTCTATTTTGAAAATTGAAATAAATAAGCGGATTATTGTTATTACAACAGTGAATCCTAAAACGACGTTCTTGTTTGCGCTTAGTAATGCTAAATATAAATAGGTTTGCTAATGCGCGGAATTCAAAGTTAAATGTTCATTAAGATGCCAATGATTTTAAATATCAATTGCTTGTGTATTCATTTATATGCATGAATTACACTGATGTTACTACCTATTATTATTTGTAGATGTTTATTTTCATAAATATATATTGTAATGGTATGATGCTTACAGCAATTCTGTATAACTAACTTAGAAATAAAAATGAAATATTCAAATAGGTCCAGAGTTGTTATTGTATTTATTGCAACACTAAGAGTCAATATAAACATTGATAATTAGATAAAATATGATTACCAATAACTGTAATTAATTAACAAAGGTAAGTAATTGAATAGAACAATATCGCCACGGCTGTGATCAGCTTGTATTCAAATTTTCGATCAATATGGCAAATGATGACTGACAGATTAATGGTGTAAGTTCAAGAGACGATAATGAAGTCGAAGAGTTACAAAGGTTAAATGCAGCGTTTCATTCATATCTGAATGACAACAATTGATGATGCAGCTAAAGGAATTATAAAGCATTGCAGGAAGGCACAGATTAATGCAAAGAGCATATGAGAAGCAACTTGAGAATTAATGAAGGAAAGTGAAAAAGTACGACCAATTGCAAGGTTCTAGTTTCCTAAATTACAATTGCAAAAACAATTATAAATTCAGATCAAAGATTGTAAACTTACAGAAACTAATTATAAATCATGTTGCTATGTTGACCAACAGTGTCGTTTGTTGCGGTTTGTTTGGGGTAGCGAAGCCGAAAGCTTGTGTGTTGTTTGGCTCCCCGATTTAGATAATTTTTCTTAATAAAACTATATAATTTACGCCCAGTTGTTGCGTTTTATTTACTTCCGTTGTGTGGAGGCCAGCTGTGGTTAAATCGGCAGCATTCCGGAGTGCAGTTTCAGTGTAAATTGGACCTGGAGCTTCGCCTTTATGTGATCGTCTTCAAAGTTAGATTCGAGCTGAGAGAAGCAGATATCAAGGTACAGGGCCTAGAAAAGGCTAGGTTCGTACTCCAGAAGGAAGCAGCAGCCGCTGAAATATCGCCAGAGATCTGATATAAGCGGTCGTCTTTCGAGCCAGATTCCACAAGACGGGGAGATACGAGAAGCGGATAGCAAGGTGCAGGACCTGGGGAAGGCTTGGTTCGTACTCCAGAGATAAGCAAGAGCAGTTAAACCGTTCCAGGAAGAAAATACAAGTTTGGCGTCCTTTTGCCGAGATCGGCGAGCCAGGAGGCAAACAAAGATGGCGATGTCATTTTGCACTTAAAAAACAAATTCCAGGTTAGCCAAACGTACTTGATTATTAGAAATGCATTGTTATAATTTATCTGAGATGAACTGTTTTGATTGTTGGTTAATAAGTATTCTAAATACCCTGAATTCTCTGGGTTTCGAACAGCTTTGTTTGGGGTTAATATTTTGAGGTTATCTGTCATTCGTTGGAATCGAGCATTTGCCATACAATGATTAAATTTATCTAACAACCTAACCCTGTAGGTACGAGTCTCAAGTGCTAGCCCGAGCAAATGTTTTTGTTTTGTTGCAAATGAATAAAATATAGAAGGCAACATACCTTTATTAAAGTAAAGCATAATTTAAATAATCATATTTTTAATGAACCACAAGGAAGAGGCAATATAAAATTCAAAATAAATTAAAGCTGTGTTGTGTAAATTTTATTTATTTATTACATTAACAATAAAAATATGATAATATGCACTAAAGATAGGCAGATCAACATAATATTTATAATTTACCCAATAACGGAGCTGTAATCAAGCCATATTAAATGGCAATGCCAAACTATTAGAATAGTAGATGTAGAGGAAGACCAGAACAAAAGTTCTAGAAAGTTAAATAGAAATGTATTCTTTACCAATATCTGCTCACCATAAATTAAATTTAAAGAAGATATAGATAATCAGATGCTCTTATATTCTTACTTCGAAAATAATATTTGAAAGTATGCTGGCTTTCAGCACTAGTGATATAATAGCGTTTAAATATAAAAAATAAGCATATGCTACGACTTAAGCCACCTGTTCTTCATTAAATAATCAAAGTCCTTTGTTACGACAATGGTAATCAAGTTTTTGCATTGCTTTAAATGTATTCGCTGAATTAATTATTTTAAACTGAGGATAATTCTAGTTCAGGTTTTTTACGCATGACGATTACCAAGTTGTCACGCCCATTATTACTCCGGCAAACTACACCACCTAAAATTATTGATAATCCTGGTCTGTATAAGGACTCCACTATATACATGCTCCATTATTTTTACCTCAACAAAGTACAAAACTCTCGCCAAAGTGTTAAAAAATTAATAATTAAATATCTTTAACTAATTTTCGTTGAAAATTTAGTTTAAAATACTGAAATACGTTGACAGTTTGCTCTCTTTTTTGCAGTCCTCTTCGCCATGGCCCTTCCAAATGATCTAAGGAGGGCACCCTTATGCTTCTTCCTCATACGGTGCCTACCCCTATGCCAGTTACGCCAGCGCCGGCTATGTAGGTTATTATTAAATCTAGAAAACGATCCGGCCAGTATTACAATTGCACAACCATTTTGGTTTTATAAACATGAAAACTCTGGAAAAGTAGATAAGTAGCAATTTTATATATATATTGGTTGTATCATAAGCATCATAGTTAACAGTGGAGCTGCTTCAAAGGTAGAACGTATGGCTTTAAGCAATAAAGTGCGGGTTCAATTCCCATAGAGTAGTAGTCTACTTTGGGTTAGTGGAATTGATGTAAGAAAAGTTGGATATCATTTTCATTTTCTAATAATAAAACCCCATAACAAATATTTACTTCTCTATTAGGTAAATTTTTCGTGCCTTCTGTTATCTTGTTCATGATTAAATTGAACAACATCGAGCTATCTTCTTGTCTTATTCCGTCTCTTAGTTGAATATCAAGTGTCAAATGTTTCAATATAGTTGCGTTTTATCGTGCTCTATGTTTTCTATTATTTTCTCAGAAAGTTCTTCTCATCAGAGTATTCAATATATCATTTATTCAATTTTGTAGACGGGCTTGACTATGCCAGTGACGTGCAGAATATTTATTAAACTCAACTACCTTTTCTGTAATCTAGGGTAGCGGTTAATAGCGTTGTTGTTTTTGTCTAAGAAAACCGTTTTCTATAATGTAGTTCTGCTTTATGAAAATGTTTATTATGGATCCAAGTAAAGTCTAGCGTTTATACTATTTTCTTTCTTTCTCTCTCTACGAAGGAGTAATTATTGAATACTGCTGCTGCGAATTGGTTTTGATACATAGTAGCTCTGCTTCCGTTACAAAAGCTATCACTTCTGCTTTGACGCCTTTAAAACAGCGTTGATTACATATTGTTTTAATGGTGTACTCCTTAAACCACATTAGGTTGCAGTTAACCAACGATTGTTTTATTATTCCCTAATGAGAAAATAACGTTATAATTGTGGCGTTGTATGACATATAACTGCCACAGGACAAATATTTTCTTGCCATAACGACAACCGCAGCAGATTTCAAAAAGAAACAAGAAAGCTGCCGCCGATAGTCCAACTGCCCACAGAACAAACAACCCTTTCAAGTGCACCATCTTCAACTGAATTTGATCCTCATCCTCTTTCTGAGGTGGTTGAAACTGGCCTTTGAAGTAGATTTGCTCGTAGAATCCACTCTCTGCTATCCTCCTGTTTAACGAGTTAATGATTGGGTAGGAAGAAATGACCCTTCCGTATGCCGACCACAGCTTCCATAGCTGTTAAAGGAATTTTCTTCTGCACTATATCGACCAAAGGCTTCTGCCCGGAGTACAGATTGTTCAGCATCTGCTGACCTATATAGGTACAACAGTTACGGTAGTAAGCGATTTGCATTATGTTACCGGTTATGTTAAAAGGGTTTTGAACAATGATTCTATTATGAATTTTTACATAATAAACGGACTCATTTTGTCGTCTCGAGATTACCTTCTCTGCAATTGTGTTGGTAAGCATTGGCAAGTCCAATTCTGCAAATCTTTCAATGGAATTGGTCACCCATTCGTAGCCAGGATGTGTTAAAACGCTCACAAGCTTTCCTTGAATTACACTGGAGAAGTGGAGACTGTAAATTAGATAAAATATTGAAACCATTCGCAGAGTTTTAACTTTTGGAATGATATTACAAGAGCCGCTAAAGGTAAATAGCAAAATAAGTAGGCTACATCTGGAAAGGTCTTTAAATGTAGGTTGTTCCAGAATTAAAGTCGCTGCAAACCACCAAATTCCAGTTGCGGCGATAAAAACTAGACACGCAGCGCCCCATACTTCAGCGTCAAACATCGATGCCATTGCTTTCAAGGCGGAAATTTTAGGTGACTTTGGAGCAACAAAAATCGTGGTGTCTCTGTAAAAGATATCGCTTACGTCGTAGTCTTTATAGAATTCAGTCATTCTGGAAAAGTGTGGGGTTATGGAAATGTCCTGACTTCGATTGTTTATTATATGTTCCTCCACTTGCACAAACTCGAAGCTTATGTTCATCTTCAAAATATTTGCAAAAAATTTTAAGAAACTCATTAGTTCTACATAAATTGACCTGGTTGCCGTAACTATGGATTCGCTGATGAACTTGGACGTTACCACCTTAATACTACAACCGTCCACATTTGGAAAAGGAAAATTTATATTGGTCGATCTATTGCAACCCTTGACTGAGTTTAAAACAACTCTACTTCCACACTTGCTCGCTTTATCGTAGGGGTTGGAAGTGTACAACTTAGGAAATTTGCCGGATTCATTTAGCAACAGAATGACATTCGTTATATCAAAATTCCAAAAAGTTTCGAATATCTTCTCAATTTCACTATTTATTGCAACTATTACTAGAAACTTTCCTCGGGGACTTTTTTTTTCGTCCCACACTGAACTGTTCGTTAAGGCTCCTATGATTCTTTTAAATTGTGTCGCTCTTGTAAAAATCAGGTAATTATTGGAGTGCTTCATCGACATTTGAACTGGGTCTTCCATAGAGATGACGATGCGCGGGTTATGAATTTCAGTAGGTACAAATGCATCTGATTTATTTTCAAAAATATAATGTAGAGTATCACGCGCAGAAAATACTTTCTGCGTAATTGTTTGTACACAAGCGGTAAGTTCATCTGATGTGTTTAAACCCTTCAGAAATGCACCGCGGGAAAATAGGCTAGGTAAAATTAGAATTATAATCACAAACATGGTGTGCATACATAGTTGTGTAAGTATAAATATCGTAGTTTAAAAATCCACTGCAGATCTTTATACGGTGCCCAAATACTGCTGCAGTAACTGCTTGGTAACAATTGTTTTTTAAGTGTTTGCCTCTATTTTTTCCGTATAATATATGAAATCGTGAATAATAACATTGCTTATCGGCTACCTATTAACTTTGGTAAAGTTACCACTCATTTATAACCCTGGGTATAAATAACAATGACGCTATTTCTAGTAAAATGTCGAAGTGGGGGGATATAATAGAAGAATTTGAAAGTAATACAATATTAATTACAGCTGAACTGTCTACGATATGATTTATATAATCCATTAGCGATAAAAAGGGATAGAAACTTGTAAGTTCCATTAGCCAACTTGTTACTTCATACAAAATATCGATAAAGTGATTCTAGTTCTATTATTGTATTTAACTACAAAGCAATAAAATTGGTAGTTTACGTAGTTATTTACACTATGATATCCTCTGGTACCCCGATTCTTAAGAGCCTTCACTTATGGAGAATGTAGAGGACTTTAATCGTTGATTTGCGATGATAAATAGTCAGTATTAGTACTGTAAACCAAAGCGACGACTGTAAATCAAATGAATAACTAATATCTGTTACGAGTGAAATTTACGCATGGTCGTTAAGAATTTGCGGCGTCCCGATTTTCGTCTCGATTATTACGGCGTATTTGTTCTGCCTGTCACAGGTTGTTAATTTCGTGCCCTTTCGCTTTCCGATCTTTCAATGGTTAAGATACGCTGGGTTGGTGTTTTCATTTGTATTGTTTTTGCGTGCTACCTGCAAATTTGGGTTTGAAAATTCCTCTGCACTCAGAATTATGTAGATTTGGTATGAAGACGACGTTATTAGACGATCATTTCTACCTTATGATGACGAATTAGCTTAGCTGCGTATCTGGAAGCCGAAATTTCTCCATCAGCCCTAATTCTATCTATGGGGTAAATCATGTGGTCAATTCATACCCGTTCTTTCGCTTTAGCGGCTGTTCTAACGTTCGCAAAAGTTTCGTCTGTTTCTTCTACATAGATACTTTTTGTTGGTCGTGATGTCGTTATATAATCTCACTTATCGCGGGACCACCTTATACTTTGACCTCAACTGAACCTCTTATGTGCCCCGGTGCCACTCTGAATTTGTGAATGAGGGTTCTGAGGTTCTGTTTGACTGCCTTCTATTTCGCCACCGTTATGGTGCATAGAGCCATTGTGGATGCTCTACGATCTTTTACTTGAGGTAATGTAGCCCTTCCTTTACCTTTTAAGTCGATTTCCGTTACTAGAAAGTGTAAGCAATGTCAAACTTTGCCTTATAATTATAGGGAGGGGTCCTCGCTGAATATTAGCCATTTACGTAAAGTTGCGAATAATTTTACCAAATGGTATTGCTCTCGACAGAGGCTCCTCAAGTCATTTTGAGCTGTTATTAGCATGTTTAAAGATCATTTACTGTTGTGTGTACATAACTTTCTTTTGTTATTGATAAATATTTGTCAGCTGGGTTTACTGTGTTTCCGGCTGATGATTGCTGGTTTGCAGTAGTATTAGTTTAAACAGTATCCTTACCAAGTGCACCTTATTGTGTTAATAGTTGCAATTGTTTAGCTGTATTAATTTGGTAATGTATTTTCTGTATCAATTACTACAGGTTAGTATATTGTTACCATCACTCTGACCGTAAATAGGAGAGAAGCATAGGCAGCCGACTCTTGAGCCGGAGATAGTCGTGGGTTAAACAAATCTCTAATCTTAAGGTATAAAGAAAGTATGGGCGCCAAGTAGCAAATAACCCCACGCACTTTGCTAATCAAATAAAGGTACACGCCGAAAGGAGTTACTAACCAATCCCTAAAAAAAGAAAATGAAAAGGGCACAAATAAAATTTGCAGGCATAGATAGTGAATTAGTATAATTTATACCATAAAGATGCTTGGTATAACGTACACAAAAATAAACAAACACGACAAACCATATCAAAATATCACAATAGGTATCACAGTAGCATATAAAAGCCGTTATAAAAATCAAGAATTAAATTATAAAATTTTAGTTTAAATATTGAGAAGAGAAGTACAAGTTGACCGTTTAACTAGCAATTGGCATTATTGGGAGATTTTTGGTAAAGGCGCATGGCCGCGACATTGTTATCAAAAGTTAATTTTGGAGTTCGTGTGTAACGCTCCGTTTTAATTTCATTTCAATAGCGCTTTAATGCATTTGGCACCTTATTTCGGACCACCTTATATCTAATTATTGTAGCAAATGAATTCAAGTTTGTCGCAGCGTTTGTGCTAAGAGATAAACACCGGCAGTTTCCTTGCAGCAACCTGAGTGTAGAATTTAGATTCGAGTAGGCCGCTCAAACAGCAAAATAGCTGGGAGAGTATTGATTTCTCGAGAAACACGCTTTTGCGGATCTTAATTGTTGAACTAAACTTAAGCCGTTTTTGTTGCTTAACAAGCGAAGCAGCTGGGCGTTGTTTTTTGCAGGTGCGCATTTAGCGTAGGTAAGAAAGCACATCTATTTTTATTTTTTGCGTACTGATCTTTATATTTGAGCTATATTGAAATTGAAACCGCTGTAGTGCCGTTTTCTACGCAATTAGGCCGATAACACTTCGGTAAGAATTCTTCTCATAGAAAATTTAAAAGGTCTGGAATCGCCGTTTAGAAACGAGAACAGCTAGAAAGACGAAAAGAAGAAAGAGAAACAGAAGAATCGACAATGAATGAATGGGTCGATATAAGGGACCTGATCAATAAAACGACTGAAGAAATTGTTAATGCCACAAAATCCGAAAGAAGGCAATGCTTCGATAATAAGTGCAGGTAAACCGTAGAGAACAGGAAAATGGACGTATGCATATGTTACAACAAAACACAAGAAAAGCTAAATAAAACTTTGAAAAAGCACAAAAACATACTAGTGAAAGTAGAGTAAAGGAAAATAGAGGGGCCCTGAAATGTAAACTAGTAGCAGAAGTAAAATAGACGATAAATGGTTTGAAGTCCAAAGCAAACATGCGCAATGGTAAATAGGGAAAGATAGGAGTAAAAATGTGAGCGATGCTGATAACGGAGAAGGAGACGCATTGAACCACAACAAACAGTCACTATAAGAAACGAAGATAAAAAGAAGAATCAGAACCGGAATCCATACATGATGAAAAATGTATTGGCAAAATGAAAAAAAAAAATAAGATACCAGGAGAAGATAATATTCCCGCGCAACTACTAAAATGAGAGGAAGGGCCCTGTGGGAAAGGAACAACAATTTAATTCTGACAATACGGAAGAACGGATGAGATGCCAGAGGGATCATCTATCTCATAAATGGGTAAAGTAGATAGTATACTTTAACTACAAAGTTTTCAATATAACCTACAAAGTTCTATCAGAAGTGTTATTTAGACAGACTAAAGTCATATGTAGAAAACAGACTAGGAAGTTATCAAGCGATTTTCAAGAAAAGAAAATCCACAACGGATCCAGTTTCTAAAAATGATATTAGTTGCTAACGGAGATGTGTTTTCTTATTCGAAGTATTAAAAAATGGTTGAAATCCAGATTTTAGCTTATATATTGCCGTGGATACCTTTTTTACTCTTTGTTAGCAAACAGAAATTAACGAAACAATTATCTACCGATGATGATTGCACATTAACTAATACTGGAGAACTTCTTGCTATACATAAACTATGGGCTGTACTTGTAAATGCAGCGCTCGAACTGAATGCACGCGTGTGCCCGCTGTCTGTGGTGAAATATCTATAGTGATATCGTACACATCAAGTTCAAACAAAATGCCTGCAGATACCCGTGCAAGTAAGGAGCAAATTAAAGACTCCATTAACAGTATTTTTAATGAAGAATGGAAAGCTAATTTAATACTCACGATTACTGATGCAGTGGAGAAAGCGATAAATACCAAACTTGAAGAACACGAGGACAAGCTAACCAAACTGGAGGGCTGTCTGAAGAAGCTGGAAGAGGAATTGGCTACCGTGAAGGCAGAAAATAGAAGACTACACCTAAAAAATGAGGCGGCAGAGCAATATTCCAGAAGGAATAATTTACGGTTATTTGGGGTGCAAGAAATTCCTAACGAAAACTCGGATCAAACAGTTTTAAAAATTATTCAAGATAAAATGAAGATTACCCTAAAACCTGAAGATATTGATCGGTCGGATCGGGTTGGAGTAAAAAGTTCTAATTATCCGAGGGCTATAATCATTAAGTTCGTATCGTACAGATGCAGAGAAAAAGTTTTTAAAGCCAAAACGCTTCTGAAAAATTCAGGTATCGTGATAAGGGAAGACCTAACCAAGGATAGGCTAATGCTAATAAATTCGGCAGCAGAAAAATTTTCCAGGAAAAACGTTTGGTCTGCAGATGCAAAAGTATTTATAAAGCAAGACAACAAAATAAATATCGTGAATAACACCTTCGACTTGCAAAAATTAATATCTGTAAAGTGAAATGCTGTGAAATTGTGTACATAAACTTTATCTTTGCACATGGTCAGCGGACCACTGCAGTTTATTTAACATTTTATCAATTTGCAAATAATTTTGTTTTAGAATTAGATTACATTTGTTTATTTAAATTTATATTATAATTGTTTTTGGTTTTTTATTTGTTTGTTAAAACACATACACAAATTTTATTCTTATTTTTTTATATTTTTAGGTGAGTGGAGAACCATTTAATGAAGGTTGCGCATGTAAACAGTCAATCTTTATTACCAAAACTAAATGAAGTCAAGGAATATATAATTACATCGAAATTGGATATTCTTGCTATAAGCGAAACTTGGTTATCTCCTGATATAGGTAATGAGCTTCTTTTCATAGATAACTTTCAACTTGTTAGAAAGGATCGAGTTGGGCGTGGTGGCGGTGTATGCATTTATGTTCGCAACCACCTTAAATTTAAGTTAATTCATACCAGTGACGCGATTGAGCAAATCTGGATAGAACTTTTAAATGTAAAAGTTGTAATTGGTATTGCCTATAAACCTCCTCTTCTGAATTATAAGTTATTCTCTGATGAACTTGAACTATCTCTTGCCCTTAGTACTGTAATTGCAGACAAAGTTATCTGCCTTGGTGACATGAACATTAATCTATTATCACTAAATAATCCTAACACTATTTATTTTAATTCCATGCTAGAAGCATTAGATTTCTCACAAATAATTAATGAACCGACACGATATCACAACAATAATGGTTCTATACTGGATTTGATTCTAGTATCGAATACATTGCTGATCATGAATCGGTATATTGTGAATTGGCAGTTTCTAACCTTAAAACTAGTCCAGTCTTTAAAACTTTCAGAGATTTTAAACATTTTAATTTTGATATTTTTCACGAAGATTTGAGGCAAATACCCCTTTACATTATCTATGATATGGCTGACGTAGACGATAAGATTAAATTTCTAAGTGATAACATACTCTCCCTTCTAAATGTGCATGCCCCGGTTAAAACAGTTAGAATAACCAGGAATAGAGCCCCGTGGATTACTGAGAACATCAAATTACTTATGTCACTTAGGAACAAAGCTAAACAAAAATTTAAGAGAACTAAAAACCCAACTCACTGGGAGTATTATAAATTGTTGCGTAACTACACTACTACTGCCATTAAGAATGAAAAGAAAGCTTATTTCGAATTTACGCTGAGAAACAATAGTCCGAAAGCTATGTGGAACGAGCTTAAATCCCTAGATATCGTGAAGACCAGGAATTGTGTTATTCCAGATGATCTCCTCAATCCCGATGCAATCAATGATTACTATATAAAGGCCGCTCCTATTGTGAACAATGATAAAGTTGAGGAGCTGTGTCAATCATATTTAACAGATCAGCTTGTTGATAACATCACTAAGTTTAAATTTTCATTTGTTACTGATTCGCCCATTTTATCAATTATCAATAAATTCTTAGATATTGTTCTCCAATTATAATACAATATATCACACACATAGTCAACTCATGTTTAGCTACTTGTAAATTTCCAAGTGAGTGGAAAAAAGCTATAGTCATTCCTGTGCCTAAAGTACCTAAACCTACTGACTATAAAGACTTAAGACCAATTAGCTTACTTCCAACTTTATCTAAAGTATTAGAAAAGGTTATTGATGCACAGCTGAGGGGTCATCTGGAGCAATACAATATCTTACCTAGCAATCAGTCTGGCTTTCGTCCTAATCATAGCTCTATTACCGCTTTGGCTCATGTACTAGACGATATTATAACTGCACATGATCAAGGTAAAGCTTCAATACTTGTCTTACTATATTTTAGCAAAGCCTTCGACACCATTAACCATGAGCTTCTGTGTGCTATATTAAATTATATAGGTCTTGCCAATGATTCAGTTGAATTACTACGCAGCTACCTGAGTGACAGGTGTCAATCTGTTAGGTTGTTTTGTGGCTCATCTGGGTCAAAAGAAGTAACTAGAGGAGTACCTCAGGGATCTATTCTTGGTCCTCTCTTGTACGTGATTTATACCGCTACATTTTTTAAGTATATTATTCACTGTCAGGCTCATATGTACGCTGATGACACTCAGCTGTATTATTCTTTCCATATTGATAATTTCCAACTTGCACTATCCCACATTAATCAAGATCTGATAAACATTTCAAATATATCTAAAGATCATTGCTTAAAAATTAATCCTACTAAATCCACTGTATTACTATTCGGTAATCGTACTGTCTTAAAGCTAATCGAAAACCGTGTAAAACTATATCTTGATGGTGTAGTCTTGCCGGTGGTTAGTGAAGCACGGAACCTAGGCCTTATAATTGATAGCACCTTGCGATTCAAATCACATGTAACTAACTGTTTAAAGAAAGCGTACATGAATCTCAAGTTAATTTACCCCCACAGGCACTATTTATCTACAAAAATCAAGTCAAGACTTTGTGAAGCACTAGTTCTATCCCAATTTGTTTATTGCAGTCAAATTTATGGTCCTTCTTTGGCCAAAGATAAGCAAAGACAGATTCAAAGAGTCCAGAACTCTTGCATGCGATTAATATTCGGAATAAGGAAATTTGACCATGTATCACATAAACTGTCTGAACTCAATTGGTTAAATATGACTAACAGAAGAAAGCTGTTGAGTGCCTGTTTTTATTTTAAGATCATCATGGATAAAAAACCCTCGTACTTATATCGCAAAATCTCGTTCAGAGATGATGTGCATAATATTAATATTCGTTATAAAGGTACTTTAACTCCACCTTTACATAAAACAGCTTTCTTCGAACGAAGTTATAGCTACCAAATTTCCAAATTATTTAATTCGTTATCGCCTGAACTGAGGTCATTACCTATATCGAAACTTAAATATCGGTACAAAAATGTACTTTTAACTCAACAGTTTTTAACGTAATCTATTAAACATTTGTTCTTAAGACTGCTGTTTCTTGGATGGTATATCTACTCATCTATATTTACTTTTACTATTACTATTTTTATTATTATTACTTGAACTCTAGTAATACTTGTCTAGTTCTGATACATTTTTTTTTGTAAGTGTACCTACTTTATTTCTCGAAGTTGGTGGGTTGTTAATTATTTTCCCTGGCTTTGGAAGTTAATGTTATTTTAAACTATTAAAACGTAAAAACATTAACAGTATATAGGATTGACATAGCCTTCTGGGTCTGTAGTGAACTTTACCACCGCATCGAACTTATGTAGATTTCGAGTGTTGAATTTTGATTATTTTTTATTACTTCACAATTATGTCAAGGTTTCAGTGGAAGAGCGGTCTTTTAGACCGAACTGCGCCTTGGGGTTTCTGCAACTATTACACTGCAATTATTTCTGTAATTACTAGTTATGTACTTTATTTTAGTTGCAAGAAATAAAGACATTTATTATTATTATTATTATTATTATTATTACTTACCCGATTTTAAATGCAACTTCACTCTGAGACGCGGCTGAGTGAGGTTGGTTGTCGTCGTTGTAGAGTTATTTATTAATTAATGCCCTGCATTTATTAATATTAAGTTAAACTTTTCTATTTGTCGATAATAAACACCTAAGTGCATAGTAGTGACAATTGTAGTTTATCACGCGGCGCGGCGTGCGCGCAGCGATAACCGTTTTTCAAGCGGGTAAGCAAAATTTCTTACTTTCGAGCGCTATCAAGGGACCTATGTGATAAGAAGGTGTCTGCGGATAAACCTTCTATCAAAATAACAACAAATCATGACACAATAATGTCAGGTGATTCATCTACCGTAAACATGGATACTAGCGATAAAGGCGAACATGTTGAGCCAGTTATAACGGTAATTAACCATGGAGAACTTTCCCAAAATAATCAAGAAAAGCAAACAAAAAACAAACGTTCTTTAGACTCACCTGATGGAGATAGTAATAATAAAAGATACTTGTTAGACAATGCAAACTTGTTAAAACAAAACAGATATTACATGCCAGACGAAACTATCACGGCATCTAATGAACAAAGTAGCACGGCAGCTGAGACTACACGCATAAAAACAAAAATCCCACCTATCTACCTGCATAACGCAAATAATTTTCAAAGAGTTATACAGGAAATCAAAGATAACGCCAAAAATCATGACTTCTCAACCGCATATAAAGGTGCTTTTCTAAAAGTTAACGTTACCAGCATCGAAGACTATAGACAATTAACCAAATTTTACGCGGATAATCAAGTTAAATACCACACATACAAGGATCCAGAGAATGCCACTCTTGAAATAATAATTCGTAATTTGCCACCGTTGATAAGCGTTGAAGATATCGAGAAAGAGCTACGCGACAAGCAAATTCAAGTATTAAAAGTTACCCGTATGCTTAACAAAAAGAAACCGATGCCCCTTGTTATAGTACAACTACCTAAAGTAGAAAAATCATTAGATATTTTTAAAATTACAAAGCTCTGTTACTGCATCGTCGAAATTGAACCCAGACATAAATCAAAAAGAATTCCACAATGTTATCGCTGTCAGCGGTTCGGACACACGAAGAACTATTGCAAGCTTGATCCAAGATGTGTCAAATGCATAGGCAATCATCTAACTAGTAAATGTTCAAAAGCGCCAAAAGATGATCCACAGTGTGTGAATTGTGGCAACAATCATTCAGCTAATTATAGAGGCTGTCCTTATTTAGCAAAGATTGTTGAAAATCAGAAAGCCAGATTACCTACTATCAAGAATGGGCCTCATGGTCAAGATAAAACCAACGTTATAAATATTCAATCAGCAAAGGCTTGGTCAAAACTGCCAACAAATATCACTCAAAATACGATTGACGATAATTCCATACCCGATGTTGACAATGCAACACACAATAAGGACAGCAATAATCCTTTAAGTAAAATAATCCTAGAACTAATCAATTTTATCACTCCATACATCAAAACAATCCTTCTGTCATTACTCCCTAGTCTTATTCGTGATGTCACTAAATAAAACACGAATCTTTTCTAATCTAACAATTGCAAATTTCAACGCAAATGGCATTAAACAGCAAAGATCAATTCTCATAGATTTTCTGATGCGTTACTCAGTCGATATCGCTTGCATAAGCGAAACGCACCTAATAAAAAATACACCCTTTAGCATACCAGGATATAGTGTTTGTCGCAATGATAGAGAAACCAGCAAAGCTTCAGGCGGTGTGGCCATTATCAGCAGAAAGAACTTAAATGTAGGAGCATTGCTGCTACCTAACTTATCAAGTTTGGAAGTCACAGGTGTCAAAGTAAAACTGGATGATGGTAGCAACATAAATATCTTGTGTGCTTATAAACAACCGAACAAAAAACTCGAGCAAAAAGATCTGAGAGAAATATTTACAACAAATGAAGCAGTACTACTAATTGGAGATTTCAACAGTAAAAATACAGCATGGGGATGTCGCACAAATAATCCTAGTGGGTCAACTCTATTAAAGTACGCAGCAGAAAATGCAGTTCTTATATTAGCACCATCAGACCCAACCTACGTACCTTTTAGAACTGATCATCGCCCGGATATTTTGGACATTGTTCTTTGCAAAACCCATCAATCAGGCTGTTGTTACTGAACTTAATTCTGATCATCTGCCGGTACTTGTCACCTTTGATCAAAACGTAAAAGACATAAACAATATCCCCAAGTTGATAAAGGGGCCGGTTGATTGGGAACTTTTTCGTACAAATATGGATGAACAAATAAAATGCCCAACTAATTTACTTTCTAATAACAGTATAGACAAGTCTGTTGAAGTATTCACTAAGGCAGTTGAAAGTTCAATAGAGAAATCAACATCCCACATTACGAGACAACGGAACGCACCAATCGAATATACGCCATCCTATTTGCTAAACAAGATCAAAGAAAAAACAAATTACGAAGAGAATGGCAAAGAACACGTAACGCACTGATTAAAACGCGTCTCAACAGACTAACTCACGAATTACGAAGAGAAATGGACAATTTCAGAATAAGCAGGTATCAAACATATCTTCAGGAACTACAACCAAGAGATGGCACAATGTGGCAAGCAACTAGACGAATTTTAGAGAAACCCCAAATAATACCAGTGATAGTGGAGAATGGAGATAAATATGAAACTGACGAACAAAAATGTGAAATATTTGCGGAAAACCTAGAACGTACCTTTAACACCACAATCAATAACTCAAACAAAGAATTTGTAAATAAAATCAATGAACACGTCAGTAATATCAACAAAAAACAAGCTGCTTGTGAAAATCCAGTATCGCCTTCAGAACTGGAACTTTATATAAGAAAATTACCGGTGAAGAAAGCTCCTGGGCACGATTTAATCACCAACATCGTATTAAAAAATCTTTCTAAGAAATGCCTCGTATACCTAACGATTGTCTTTAATGCGTGCATGCATACAGGATATTTTCCTCTACAATGGAAAATGGCCCATATACTTTTGTTTCACAAACCAAAAAAAAACCCACAACAAACGGATAGTTATAGGCCAATTAGTCTTCTGCCAACTCTAACTAAATTATTAGAAAAAGTGGTACAATCTCGCTTAAAAGAGTTCTTATTTGCAAATTCAATATTGCCAGCATTCCAATATGGCTTTAGAGATCAACATTATACAACTCACCAGCTATTACGAATGACGCAGATCATTGAAGAAGGCTTCGAAAAGAAAAAATTTACACTAATATTATTCTTGGATGTAGCAAAGGCCTTCGACACGGTGTGGTTAAATGGCCTCATACTGAAACTCCATCAAATTAAGCTACCAATCTACCTGCTTAAAATAATAGCATAATTTCTTATAGATAGAAAATTTGCAGTTAGAATTAACTCAACTTTTTCATCCTGGCGATATATTAGAGCTGGAGTACCTCAAGGGTCCGTGTTAGGTCCCACCCTATTCAACATCTTCACACATGATATTGAAGAACCCGCTGGCATCCAGCTTGCTATGTTTGCGGATGATACTGCGGTGATCACTCAAGGTGACAATTTGGAGGCCACTGTTGCTAAATTGCAAGAAGGCGCCAATCAGTTATTAAAATGGTTTGACAGGTGGTGTATTACCATTAACCCAAATAAAACCGAAGCCAAAATTTTTACCCTACGGCGATTTACTACACCAGCCCATATAAAAATTAATAAAAAAGAGATTGAATGGAATTGTGCGGGCAGTGCGGTTAAATATCTGGGTGTGTATCTGGACCAAAGGCTTTCCTGGGGCTATCACATCAACCATAAGTTGAACGAAGCATACGTTCGACGTGCTATCTTATATCCCATCTTAAATCGAAAAAGCTTATTAAAAAGTGAGTGCGGTTTGCTATTGTATAACTCAATTTTGAGACCCATAGTTACCTATGCGTGCCCGACATGGAGTAATACATCACAAACTCAAATAAGAAAACTTCAAGTGTTTCAGAACAAAGTGCTGCGAATTATTATAAGTGCTGAATGGTTTGTTAGAAACACTCAAATTCATTATGAACTTAATCAGCAAACGATCAATGAGTTCATCAGAAAAACTTGTGTGACATTTTACAAAAACTTACAGGCTTGTTCGAGTGTGCAAGTGCACCAGTTAGGCAAGAAAAATATACATAAAAGACTGAAACGTCGATTACCTCAAGACTATGTAGCCGACAACTGAATGTTAGTTATTTAATAAATGTAACTGTTTATGTATCATGCCATTGACAATTTATTTATTATTTATTAATTTATTGATTTATTAGTTTATTAACTTATTAATTTGATACGAGCGTCGGCAGAAATTAAGAAAATTTGTTTGTCACCCGGCAGGCCAACTCTCGTATCGATGGTAAATAATGAGCCATAAATGGCCCCAAATAGCCTGTAAACAAACGAAGGGTTCTGTCCTATAACCGCGCCTTTTTATGACAGCGGCCGTTGTTCGGCTGTCCGGGTACCGAAAGCGGCTGATTTTTAAAAAAGGAAACGGGCCAAGAGGACAATTTTCGAGCCTTTGCATAAAGCAGTGGGCAGCCAAGAACGGAAGCCATAAATCCCGAAAAACTCAAGCCGTTATCCGTCACTCACTTGTATGTGTAAAAACGTCAGATCAAGTACTTGAAAAATCCCATTAAACAGGGAAACACAAAGAGTAAGCTACATAATTCACGAGAAGGCAGGCATGGTCAAAACGCCGATCCCGGGTGTCATAAAATTAACCCGCCGGCGTAACAAAAGGCCGGTGGGCCTCCGAAGCAAACCGCTACAGTTCACGAGCAAAAAGAACCCTTAAGGGCGTTCGGGCAAACTATTATATATGCAGAAACGGCAAGATTAATTCTAATTATTGGAGCCGCGAAAATTGAACTAGCGAGTGTTGCGTATAAAAGAATTGCGCAAAACTAGGACTGCGGCACTACCCAATTAACGGCCCGCGGAGGGAAATAAGTCGTCTCAATGACGTAGTGTTTAGATTCAAAATTCAAATGGATTTTTAAGCAATATAATACGGGCAAATTCAACCGCTAATGAGAACGCGCCAGGAAGTTCGCTTTATCATTCCAACTCGAATAAGTCATCTCGATGACGTGTTTAGATTCAAAATTCAAATGGATTTTTGAGCAATATAATGGGGCTAGATTCAAGTCGCTAATCGCGCGCTAGGTAAAACGAGTGGCCGCACCATAATCTGATCATAGTGAAATCTCGATTCGGGCTATACAGTACGATTAAGATAACGCTCTAGCACGCTAATTAAATTGCCGCGTTGGAATCGGAGCACCGTGATATTTTAATAAAACTAGGCCGTGTCTAGTATCAAAATTTAAGTTTTTTGTCCGGCAAGACGATGCAGCTAAAATCAAACCGCTAATTAGACGCGCCAGGAAATTAGCATTACGTCTTGCCCAAGCGCCTAAATGAATGCCCCCCAGAAATCTGTCTTCACGCCACGGGCCAATAAGCATCGAGGGAGGCAGCTACCCCGGGGTTTGGGCCCTTTAAATAGAGAAACCCTGGCCTTAGGAAATCACTCTCGGTCCGAGTCCCAGCAACCAACAGCCATCCAAGGATCAGCAGCCACCTCCAGGAGTTCCAGCCAACCTCGAAGGAAGCTGCCTAGCTTGGACTGCCGCTCACGGACTAGCCGCCTCTCTGGACTCTGCTGCTCCCAGACTAGCTGCTTATTTGGACTCTGGCGATTCAGGGAAGCTGCCCCTTCTGGACTCTGCCGTTCACGGAGCTCTCGCCCACGCCGGACTTAGAGCATATCACCTCCGTTGGACTTAGCACCGCCGTCTCCGCTGGACTCAGCCGCCTGCCGTCTTCAAGAAACTTGGACGTCGAGCCACTTCAGCCGCCGCCCCCAAGAGGAAGACAAGCGCCCGCTCCTGCAGCCCCAGCCGCTTCAAGGACGCTGCGCCTTTCAACCGCCGCCTCCGAAGGATCCCACCAGCCGGACGTCGAGCCACTTCAGCCGCCGCCCCCGAAAAGAAGACAAGCGCCCGTTCCTGCCGCCCCCGCCTCTTCTAGGACGCCGCGCCCTTCAGCTACCGCCTCCGAAGGATTCCACTAGCCGGACGCTGAGCCACTTCCGCCGCCGCCCTCAAGAGGACGATCATCGCCCGTACCTGCCGCCTACGCGTTTCCAGGACGTCGAGCCACGTCAGCCGCCGCCCCCAAGAGGACGATCATCGCCCGCCCCTACTGTCTACTCATCCCTAGGACGTCGAGCCAATTCAGCCGCCGCCCCCGAGAGGACGAACAACGCCCGCGCCTGCCGCCTACGCGTTCCCAGGGCGCCGAGCCACTTCATCCGCCGTCCCCGAGAAGAAGATAAGCGCCCGCTCCTGCAGCCCTCGCCGCTCTTAGGACGCTACGCCCTTTAGCCGCCGCCTCCGGAGAAACCCCACAGCAACTGACGACGGACGCCAATCCGCCATCTTCTTTTTCTGGGTTATATGTATATATTCTCTAGTGTTAAGTTAATCTGTACAAAATAATAACTATAATAAATTGTTCTCCGATTAATCAACTGTTTAGCAGAGGGTAACGCCTCCTTTCCTCTTTCGACTGCCGCCATTTTTACCACCGCCCCGTTGAGCTAGTTGGAGGTGTGTTAATTGACGCCCGGAACGTGAGGCCAGCCTTTGGAAGGGACCAGAGGGAAGTCACGCCCACAATGGTGAAGTCGAGAACAAAGAGGAACACTGAGGACACCCCGAGTCGAAACAGCGAGGATCCGCCTCCCAGAGCGCACCCAAGCGCAAGTATGGAGAGCACCGAGCTGTTCAACAGAGAGCCGCTGTTCCAATGCGGACAGAGGACGCCACGGCCCAACAACAGTCCAACCAGGGATGCCGAGCTGCTACCTTTGAGGACACACCACGAGGTGAGTCTGGCCGCCTCCGCCGCCGCAACAAACACGCAGCAAACAGCAGAACCACTTCTGGGAGTGGACAACAACACCCAGTGGCGCCCAGCACAACAACCAAACATTGCAACAAGTCACCTCACCTTCTCGGAAGAACAATTCCAGGCGCTGATCAGCAAGCTGTCAGCACCAAAGAAAGTAGATCCGCCACCCACCTTCAAAGGGGAAGAGTTGGACCACCCACAGGACTTTCTGGAAGAGTGCGCCCGGTACCGTGCACAAAGCGGATGCTCAGCCGCCGAGTTGCTAAAGGTGGCAACTAACGCCCTACAAGGAAAAGCAAGCCAGTGGTGGCGGCCGTACGCCTCGCTACCCTTAGCCTGGACAGAGTTTGCGGACCGGTTCAAGCGAAGGTTTGACAGTCCCGAGATTCGAGCTTCGCTCACCACGCAGCTATACGGCCAGAAGCAGGGAGGACGTGAAAACGCGGAGATCTTCTTGCTGCGAAAACTGCAGTTGGTTCGACGTTTAGAAATACAGCAGTCCCCAGCCTCGATGATCCCAATAATGGTGGAGCTACTGAAACCGGCCCTACGCCCCTACTTAAGGCTGGCTCCGCCGAACACCGTGGACGACCTGTTGGACAAGGTGGCAGCCATTGAAAAGGACTTGGAGGACCAAGCACCGCCCCCGGCCCGCGAGATCCGACCTCGAGGATATCCGGAACCCAGTCTGCCTCGCTGCCATTTTTGCCCGGGACGACATTACAATAGGGACTGCCCTCAACAACACAACGCCGACCCGGGCCGCAACCTGGCCCCACCTCGCCTGACCCCGCCACCGAACGACGTCCCAGGCCCGCGTCCCCAAGCCGGTCCGTCGGGAAACGAAGAAAGGCTCGGACGCCCGAACAACGAGACCGCACCTGCGGCCCGAGCCAATGCCACACGCTAAGCAGCACCACTAACAGGCCCCTCCCGCGTATACTCGTGCGGATAGGGCCCCAACAGCAGGAGGCCTGCGCGCTGGTGGACTCCGCCGCCACCCACAATTTTATTCGCGCGGACAGGGTACCGGCAAAGGAGCTCCGACCTCACCCATACGCCACGGCCAAAATGGCCCAGGAAAACGCCACGATGTCACTGCTAGGGGAGACCCAGGTACAGTTCCATATAGGACAAGATCACTACCACCTTCAGTGCATCGTCGCCGAGGAACTAAGAGAGGACCTCATCCTGGGGTTACCCTGGCTGGAAAGGCAAGAGGTCACCTTTGATTTCACCCGACGCTGCCTTCACCACGGAGTAAACCAGCGATCCACCACCTACTGCCTCCACTCCAACCCCCACCAGCATTCCGCCGAGGCGGGCATCAAACCAGACGAAATCACACACGAGTTTCCACCGGCCTGGGAGGATCGACTCTACGAGGTATTGAATGACTTCCCCAACCTCTGGAGAACCACCGCACCCCCCACCCGGACGCTTCAACACGTGATTCGAGTGAAGACCAACGCGCCCATAAGGAGTCCGACCTACCGTTACTCCGAGGAGAAAAAGAGGGTTATCACCACGCAAATAGAGGAAATGCTGGCGAAAGGATACATTGAACCTAGCCGATCGCCCCACAACTCGCCCATAGTGGTGGTCCGCAAGAAGGACTCCACGCCCCGCTTCTGCCTAGATTTTCGACGACTCAACGAAGCCACGGTAGACGAGCCGGCGGTGTTGCCCCTCATACATGAAACCCTCAAAGACCTGGGCGCCGCCAAAATCTTTACCTCTCTCGACCTCAAGTCTGGGTATTGGCAAATCGGGTTGCACCCGGCGTCCAAGGCCTACACCGCGTTCACCACTCCCGACGGAGCCGCCTACCAGTTCAAGGTAATGCCCTTCGGCCTCAAGACAGCGCCTATGACGTTTCAGAGGCTCATGGCTAGGGAAGTTCTGGTAGGGTACCTCCACGAGTTTTGCCTGGTATACTTGGATGACATCATCATCTACTCGGCCTCGTGGGAACAGCACCTGCAGCACCTACGTCGAGTATTGGAAAGACTACAGGAGCACGGGCTAATTTGTGCACCGGAGAAGTGCAGATTCGGGCAGACTACGCTGCAGTATCTAGGGCATACGGTGGGCCCGGACGGCAACGAACCCCAGACCCGGCACGTCACCCAGGCAATCGAAGCGAAGACACCAACCAATCGGAAGAGTCTTCGCCGGTTCCTAGGCGTGTGCAATTGGTTACGGGAGTACATTCCCCGCTTCGCCGAGATAGCGGCTCCAGTAACCGACCTATTAAGTACAAAAAAGAAGTGGACTTGGACAGAGGCCGCCCAGCAGGCATTCGAGGCCATGAAGGCAGCCCTGCGCTCCCCGCTGAAATTAGCCCGGCCAGATGCCTCCCGCCCGTTTATCCTGCAAACCGATGCTAGTAAGCTCGGCATGGCGGCCGTGCTATACCAAGAGCACGAGGGCGGGGCCCGCGACGTCATTTCTTATTCCAGCACCCGATTCTCACCTACCGAACA
>OW679199.1:26389598-26518578 GCA_940337035.1 Agriotes lineatus
TTCTCGATTTGTAGATAAGATTGTGTACAATATATGTGTGATAATGCATCATTAATATAGTTGTGTGCTTACAGAACTCGTGCTAGGCACTCGTTTGTAACTTACACACACTTATATTAATGATGCACTTATTCCACTTGTATAGTAAACAATTATTACGATACTCAGAACTATTAATCTATCATATTATTTGTTTGGGATTTTACTTCAGCTACAAATATCTAATGCCTAGAAAAATAAAACAGCTTCATAGAAAAATATGGATTTATTTAGAATTATGTGGTTGTTTATGTACAAAAATAGCCAAATCATCTGAAGCACAAGCCGGGTCGATCCATTGGGGTTGCATTAATAGTATCCAACAGCACCATAATAACCACCATAAGCGGGGTAGGCAGCACCATAGCCGGCATAGCCATAGCCTGCATC
Organism: Agriotes lineatus; assembly: GCA_940337035.1. Taxonomy (NCBI): domain Eukaryota; kingdom Metazoa; phylum Arthropoda; class Insecta; order Coleoptera; family Elateridae; genus Agriotes; species Agriotes lineatus. The sequence continues at coordinate 26,390,028 of OW679199.1, forward strand.
ATAGAATTGGGGCTTGGCCTTGGGGACGGCCATGGCGGCGGCGACGAGGACGGCAACAACGAGGAAGAACTAGTAAAACATGTAAATGTTAGCAAAATATTAAAGATAATTTAAAAGAGTACTTACAAGCTTGAACATGTTGATGATTGCTTTGTACTGACTGTGGGTACAAACTGTGATTTGCTATCAAAGTTCTGCGGTTTATATAGGTGGAAAATCTTGGAAACAGCAGCTAATACAGTGGGTGTGTCCTGTTTTGAAAATTGGAATAATAAAGTGGAGTAGTGTGTTTTTACACCAGTGAATCCTAAAAAGATGTTCTTGTTTTTATTTAGTAATTCTAATTATGTAATAGCTTTAGGAATATACACGGAATTCAAGGCTCATCCTTGTACTTTAGTATTGAATAATGTATATGCGATACTGATATATCTATTATCTGCAGATTTTCATTTTCATAAATGTATATTGATAATTACCTAATAATGGAAGAATAGACGATGCCACAGATAAATATATAAATGCACTTTTTACTGGCATCTGATCGCGATAAACTAAATTTCTAGAAAATGGGCTTTAAAGATTAAAATCTAGGTTGTACGACAAGTATTGCTTTTCTAATCTCACTTAAGATAGAATATTTGGAAGCTTTTTGATGTAATAGCTTATAAATATGCAGATAAGAAATTTAGACCATGTCTTAATGATTAAGCCACCTGATCTCGATCAGAACAAATAAGTGCTTTGTTGCGATAATGGAAATTAATTTTTTGTATTGTTTTAAATGTATTCGTTGATTTAATTATTTAAAACGGAAGACAATATTTCTAGTTACACGGTGCTCAGAAAAATGTTCAAACTGGTGAGCATGACACTTTAAACACAAACGAGAATATTGTAAATAGGTATCTTTCGAAAATTGAGTTTTACACATTTTTTATTGCGTTTACAGTTTGTTTTCGGCTTTGCCATCCTTTGCGCGGCAACTTTGGCTGCTCCCAAATTCAAGCTCGAAGTGGTTTATGGAGCGCCTACTCCCACGGTGCATGCCCTTCTGCCAGCTACGGAAGAAGGAAAAATGTCTCATGCTACTAATTGAAAAGCTAAATAGTTTCCTAAAATTTGATTTAAAATTACCGGGTGATACCATAGAGCTCATGCTACTATAGCAAATAACTGTAGTATACACAGGGTGTTATGAAAGTCTAAGTAATAAATTAAACCAAACAGAAATTTGATGCAACTGAGCAACTTCTTTCTACATAATTTTTTCGAAGGCACCCCAAAAATGTGTTAAATAAAAAAACTTTTAGTTAATATCTGGTCACTAACGTACATTATACTCGAGGAAGGTAGTTATTGATCCATGTTTTGCACGGTAAAAGCTCTGCAGTTTTAGTGTAGTTATGTCGTTCATCTTTAATTTACATTTGCTTACTACACTGCTCGTCAAATCTAGGGGTTATAAATGACTGAAAAAATATACGATTAAAGAAATACGATAAATAAAAAAGTTGTTCAATTTGTTCCATCGCTGATTAAAATTATTAGTTAGACTTCTGTATTACCTTGTATAAGGTTCCTTTGACTGCTATGTAAAGTTCGATCAGCAGAGTTAAGCAACGCTCTCTCTGGTCAGAACTTGGGTGGGAGTTCCACGGCTGCATCTCTCGGCACCTCGTGATACGGCTGTCACGGAAATAGTTGGTCCCGGCGGTGATAACAACATCATGGCAGTCGTTCTTCTTCTTCTTCTTCTTCATAGCCTGTTTAAATCCATTTTTGGACATAGGCCTTTCTTAATTCCTTCCAGCGTTCACGGTCCTGTGCTATTTGAATCCACTTTAGTCCACTCGTTTTCTTGAGATCATCGTACCAGCGCATAGGTGGTCTTCCTCTACCTCTTTTATGTTGATATGGTCTCCATTCTATAATCTTGCGGTTCCATCTGTTTTTCTCAAGTCTAGCCACATGTCCGGCGTAATTCCATTTTAGTTGTGCTATCTTGATGCCTACATCTGTTATCTTCGTTATCGACCTTATTTTTTCGTTTCTTATTCTGTCTTTTCTCGTGATGTTTAGCATGGCCCTTTTCATTGCTCTTTGAGCTATTTTCATCTTTTCTATGTTGTGTTTTGTCGATGTCCAATTTTCTGTTCCATACGTCATTGCCGGCAAAACACACTGTTCGAACACTTTCGTTTTTAGGTGTTGCGCGATTTTGTTGTTTCTTAAGATGAACGATAACTTTCCGAATGCCACCCATGCCATTCTAATTCTCCTCTTAATTTCTTCTTTTTCGTTGTTTCTGCTTAATTCAATTCTCTGTCCCAGGTATATATATTCTTTTACTCTTTCGATGTTGATTCCTTCCACTTGTATCCCAATCTCTGGACCTGGATACATTATTTTGGTTTTAGCTAGGTTCATTTCCAATCCTACTTTTAGTGACTCTCTGTTCAGGTCTTCTATCATGTTTTTTAGGTCTTCTATGTTGTCTGCCAGTAGGACGGTGTCATCTGCATATCTTAAGTTAGTCAGTCGTTCTCCATTGATATTTATGCCTTTTTTCGGTCCAGTTCATGTTCTTGAATACGTCTTCCATGGCTAGTGTAAAAAGCTTTGGCGAGAGTGTATCACCCTGTCTCACTCCTCTTCTGAGTGGGACAGGTTTTGTTTTTTCATGTAAAATATACGTTGCTGTTACTTCTTCGTTCAGTTGCTTTATGATCTCTATATATCTTTGGTCAATTCTGCTATTTTGCAGTGCCTTATAGACAGCCCAGTGTTCAATGCTGTCAAATGCCTTTAGGTAGTCTATAAATGCCATATACAACGGGAATCCGTATTCATTAGATTTTTCTATTAATATTTTAATTGTTAATAGGTGGTCCCTGGTGATATAGTTCTTCCTGAAGCCAGCCTGTTCGTGGGGTTGGTATTCGTCAAGTTTTCTCGTCAGTCTCGTAGTAATTATTTTTGTCAGCAATTTATATATATGAGACAACAGACTGATTGGTCGATAGTTCTCAAGATTTTTATTCTCTCCTTTTTTATATATTAATATCACATTGGCATTCTTCCATGATTTCGGTATTTCGGCATTTTTCAAGCAAATGTTAAGTAGCATTGTTGTTTTCATCAGCAGATTTTTCCCTCCTTCCCTTATCATATCTGCTGTTATATTGTCCTCACCTGTGGCTTTATTAGATTTCATGTGTTTCAGAGCTTCCTGGACTTCGTCTATAGTTATGTCCGGTTGGTCTTCTGATCCCACATTTTGTATTTTTATTTTTCCTTCCTTTTTTTTCTCTTGATGGGGTTTTACTTTAGATTTATACAATTCCGTGTAGAATTCTTCTACTATTTTTAGTATTTCGTCCCTGTCATGTATAACAACACCATGTTTATTACGTAGCGCATATGTTTGTTTTCTTCCTGTTTCTTGTTTGAGGCTTTTCATTCCTTTATTTTTTTCTATTACTTCGTTTATTTGCTTTTCTTGCTCTTGTAACTTTTTTTCTCTTATGCCTCTTCTTATTTCTTTGTTAATTTCCTTAAATTCGGCTGTTGTTCTTTTATTTTCTCTCGCTAATATTCTTCGTTTTTCCATTAATAGGCTTATTTTGTTGTTAACATTTCTTTTATGGTTTGTTTTCGGTAGTCTTTTTCGTAGTTCTTCTGCTGCCATGCCGATTGCTGTTGTTATTTTCTTGTTTGTCTTTTCTATAATGTTATAGTCTTCTTGTTCAATCGTGTTTAAATTTAAATTTTTATTAATCATGTCTTGAAATATTTCACGGTTTTCTTTTATTTCTTCTGCAGTTAATTTTTTTGTTTGTTTCGCAATTATTTTCCTTCTTTCTAGCTTCTTATCTATAACAAGTGTAGCTCTCACTAGTCTATGATCACTACCAGTGTTAAACGAGTTTAACACCGTAACGTCCTGTATTAAAAGCTTTTTGTCGGTGAGGATATAGTCTATTTCGTTTTTTACTTCTCCGTTTGGGGATACCCAAGTCCATTTTCTATTTGGTCTTTTTTGAAAAAGGTGTTCATTCCGTATAATTTATATTCGCTCATGTAGTTTAATAATATCTCTCCTCTCTCATTTCTTTCACCCAATCCGAATTCACCTACATATTCTTCGTCATGTTCTTGTTTCTTGCCTAATTTGGCGTTGAAGTCCCCCATAACAACGTTCCATTTGACTTTGTCAGTTTCCATAGCCATCTTTAGCTGTTCATAAAATATCTCTATATCCTCTTCCGAGTAATTCGAAGTGGGAGCATACACTTGAGTAATTTTTATTTTTATCTTATTTATTTTTATAATTATATACGCTACTCTCTCGGAAATCGCTTTAAAGGTCTTAATATAAGTTGTCCATTTCTTATTTATGATGAATCCAATACCCCCCGTTGTTCCATCTTTTCCGCCTTTGTATGCGAATGTGTTTTTGGATTTTAAATTCATCCAGTTTTCTCCTTCTCTTCTTATTTCGCACAACCCGACGATGTCCCACTTGATTGTACTTAATTCTTCTTCCAATTCTATGAGTTTTTCATTGCTTCTGAGTGTCCTGGTATTATAAGTCGCTAATTTTAGTTTGACTAAGTTTGCTGGTTTAGGTAAATTATCTTTGCCAATCGAAATCTTGCCCTCCCCAGAATCCATAGGGCAGCCTGACGTATCAGGGTGAGATTGTGAGTTTTGCACTCCACTCACCTGGGGTATTTCTAGACTTCGATATTTCATTATTTTCATTAAGGAGTATTTGGCAGTAAAACGCCACGCTTGCCAGGCGTCTTGGCGAGTTGGTTTAGGGTAAGGTAGGTTAAGTTGTGGTTTTAAAGGATTAGGAATTGGGTGTGGACATGATTCCCTCCAGTTATAGGAGACGGAGGAAAATCAAGAGCTCACGTAGGCAGGGTCGCTAACCCCTGAAATAGGTCTGCCCTCTACCGGGGTCGTAGAGGAGTACCTATCCGTTACCCATGGCAGTCGTTAGTAGGGTTGAAATTCCCATAAATGCACAACGACGCCTATAATTGGCCTAACGGCTGTTGGCTGATTGCGATATAAATATAAATATAAATAGGATCGTTACAAAACGTCTCCACCTAACCCGGTCCCTAATCAGTGCTTTCACTTTACAGAACTTTTGCTGCATTTTTATTTTTCACAAATCACTAACGTCTGTACTCGATTAATGATAAGCATCTTCAAGCAATTACTCATGGCGTACCTTGAATATTTTTGAGAAGATCAAAATTTAGTAAATTTAGTAATAAATACATGTTCCCTATTGGTTTATATCAGAAATGTATGCAATAATTTTTTCAAAATTATTATTAAAATAACTCCAAGTGGCCTGTATGGAATAGTTAATAGTGCATAAGTAATTGAATAATTATTCTTCTCTAACTGTACTGTAATTAAAATTTATTTCTGTGAACTGTTGTAAGTTTACATGTTTTATACGCTTTAATTCAAAGTTTAGTTTGGACAACCATTGTATTGCGAATTTATTGCGTTATCATTAAATCTGTTCGGACCCTAACTAATAACCGATCTCATCCATGTGTTTTTCGGATGCCCGCTAGTCTTTCTTCCGATCGGATTCCAATCCAAGGGTTTCCTGTTTATGTTCTGGTTGTTTTTCCTTAAGGTTTATTTTATTCAGTTCCAATTATGATATTTAATTCCTTGGGTAATATTTTCTAATAGCTTTCCATACAGAATGACCGATTTGACGTTACTTTTGAATAATCTTACGTTTATGTTCCTGGTTATTATCTGTGTTGTCTCTTATATTTCCTTGCACATATGGTACGCTCTGTAATGGGCCGATTCGTGTCACCATATATGTATTATTATGCAATGTAGTGCACCACTTTAAGCTATCTCGATATTATGTAATAATACTAGCTCACATTACTAGTGCATAACATTTATTATGTATTTGATATTTTACTTAAAACTTGCCCTTTATTAATGCAATGCCCTTTATATATAATAATAATTCCTTTCAAATCAAGTTCTCTTATCTCAGGTGGTTCGCCAAACCAAGATCTCTATTAATTGAATTTTAATATTACAGTTAATGACATTTGCTGTCAAACCGATTTTCAAAACTCATCAAGCCAGGTATTGACAATATTGTATATTATCTTGACACACATATTAATCAATTCACCCATGTAAGCACTATATCAAGTCCAATTTAATATTTTCTTTTACTGATTGTTATTTACAATACTTTCATAAACTTGTTACACAAACCTTAATAACTTCTTTTGCTTTTTACTGCCAAAATCCAACCAAGAATGGATCCTGCTGTCAACCGTCTGTAACAGTTACTGCTCACTCTTCAAGTGGTAACGCCTATGCTGATCAGGAAACCCTAGAACTCCATCCGTCTCGTCAAAAACCCCTTTTGCTCCTAGAATCCAATCCTTCTTCCTTTCAAATGTCACCACCACACCAATTAGCTAGTGGTAAGTTCCAATATTATGATGTTCCAAATATAACATTGGTCCTTTTACAGATAGTCCGACGACTCTAGTAATATTCTCCAAATTATCCAGACCAAATAGTTAGTTGTAGGCACTTCCAATAATCTCCCGTATGCAGGAACAAATCCAAATATCTTCCAATAATATAACCATAGGTATTTGTCTATTTCCAATTAACTGTATTTGTATAATCTCTTCACCGATTATATTCTTCCAATAACTTCAATTAATATTTTCATATAACACACCACGTAGATTTGTTTAAGGCCCTTTTAAATTTGTATAAACCAAATATCAATAAAAATTTAAGGCATTAATTTCTGTTTTTATTGATCAACATTTTTAATTGTCTATATACATGTCTGCTTTTACATGAATTTTTGTAACTAATTAAACAAAATTTTTCATTCATGTTAGATAAAATTCTTATTGCACACTTATTTATTTTAAATATCCTATTATTACATGCTATTAATTCTTATCATTCTAACAAATACATTTGTCAATTGTTACCTTGGCTTGAACTTTATCAAAATTTTCTGTAACCATTAAATTAGTATATTCAATTAATATCAAAATCTCCTCTCTCTTTGTCTCAATTAAATTTTTTTATAATGTTTAAAATTTAACACATCAAGATTTAATTATAGCAATCTTCAAAATTTATTCGTTTTAAATATTTCTTTATTGTAATTGATTACACTGCTTCATGTATCATAACAGTATATTTCATAACTTTCGTATTAAACATTATCCTCCTAGTAATACAACTGAACCGTATTTCTCATTATGTAGCTTAAAACGCTTTGTAAATTTTGTGTGTGCAAGTAAATGGGCCAATACAGCTCATTGCAAGCAGCGTAGTTGTAAATAGAATAAAGCCAGCGGTGCGCTAAAGAAAAAACTTGGGTTCTGACAGTTTTTGCATGCATAATTTCAGCATTCTAGGAGACAACGAGCAGGCCAGCCAGAGCAATATTGACTTACCGTAGCCAATCTGAGAGTTAAATTGAGTTTTAGGTTTCTACTACTGTTTAAACTAGCAAACATAGGGCCATGCAAATTCATAGTACACTAGAGTATAGGGCTAAGTAAAACAGCCGCACTACAGTTATGGTGCCCACCGTAACGACTGAATAAACGTACCATTACAGCTTGCCTTACTGTAGTATTCTAGAGTTGACATCTTCCGTATTTCTGTTCTTCGTCATTAAGTAAAGCAATTCGAGGAAGTTATGGTAATTAATGTATAATTCTATAAATAAGGAGTACACCATCTTAATGGTTTAGAGAAAATTTAAATGCTCCTTCGCCTCGCAAGCGAAAACTCCCATTAAAAAAATTAAAGTGAAAAAATTTGCAGATGGAATTGGTCGATTGTAGTTTGTAATAACATTAATGGTGAGGCACAATATTGCGGCAAAAAATATTGCAGTGACTAGCTGCTGCAACAGTGTCTTATGTGCACAGATTTCCAAACAATTAGTTAGTATTCGTTGTGAGGAGACTGATGTCAAGTAAGTAGGTCTTCATAGGCCCTTTTTGCCTACCCCGTGGACAAGGTCGAGGCATACAAAGTACCAGGTACTATAGTCCTACTTAGAATTTTGTACTAAGTCATGTGTAGCTTAATCTTATTTTGAGTAATGAATTGGCCCACATTATTTCTGCTACTTCGTTTAAATACACCCAATATGAGAAACTTTCAAAAACAATTTGCATATCAAAAACTGTCTCAGTAATCACTGCTTGTTCTTCTTCTCGCTTATCGTACATCTTCTTCTAGCGATTCGATTTTGTTAATATTATTATAACTCCGGATCTTGATCGATGGCTTTACTTATGAAGATCTTTTGGGGATCAATGCGATTTTCCATTTACCACTACAATGGTTCTGTGATTCGGCATATGATATTAAATGAATAATTATATAAAAAACGTTGTTGGCCACAGAACTTTTTTGACTGCATGCAATATTTTTTCATGAACTATATACTTCTTACATTTTTTTTTTGTTTAAAAGATAAACAATTGCGTCATATATAACTGTTGAAAAACTATTCCCATTGTTAATTCTTGGACTTTTAGTACGAATCTAATTTTGCCATTCTTTAAAAAACTGTACTTCCTACAACAAAATCAAATAAATCGTAGAAAGTGAAAACCTACGAGTAAAATACTACTTTCGGTTTGCCTATTTTAACCAAAAGTCACTGAGATCGCCGAATTTGCATTATAAACGTATATATATATATTTCAGGTGGTCTGGTTTGTAGAAAGGACACAGACTGACCAACTGACAGACAGAGATCACTTCGAAAATCACTTTTTCTGAATCAGAAGCCATATTTCCGCAAAAACCTCGAGTTATAAAAAAATCATTATTATTATACCTTATTTTCGGAAGTAAAAGAAAGTAAAAGTAGGCATAGGACCTTATTTAGAATTGTTAGGTAAATAATGACACGTTTATTAGAACGATATTATTTGGATTATAATTAATAAGTAAATCTAACAACAGAAACTTCAATAATATGGGACTTTCTTTTTATTGAAAATGACAATAAGTCACTTTACTTTATATTAATTTTTATAACGGTAGGTAAAATAGCAAAAAAATAAAGGCGTATCTCATTTACTGCAAGAAATTAGCATAACCTATGCCATGTGCTTGTAGGTTAGAATCACTTGAAATCGACTTTGAAGGATTACCGACTTGTGCAACTGCTTCTGGCGGATTCTCATTCCAATTCCAATAAATGTTCGAGTTCTATACATAACTAAAACATGATGAACATAGAAGAAATCGGGTACCGAACACGTACACACCTTTTATTACTTAGACCAAAATTTTACCTAAAACGAATAAATTTCAAGACAACCTAACGGCTGTCAATCACATCTTACGGATCAACGGGTTGCCTATTGAATTTTACACTAAAACCGCTTTACCCTTACTGGTTATATTGAGATTAATATCTTTAACTTAGCCACCATACCGCTACCCATTTAAATCATCCTCCACCCTAGACAGAAATAATATATCTAAAATTGTAATTGGGTTTTATCCGTTTCGTTACTTGTTAAGTAATAAATACAATTGTTACTTCAATGGAAATATGGTATGAACGACGATCTTAGACTAATGTAATATTAATTATACCTCAACTGTCTAAAAATGATACACATATCATTTAACATTGCAAAGTTCTACGAAATTATACACTTTAGTTCTATTGAGCAACTTTTTTTATATGAAATGTCGATAAAGGGGTGCACGTGGAAGAAAGTTCCTATTTATCGTATTCAAAAGCAAGCACCTTGCTCAATCGCCAGATAGCGCACATATATATAATATTATGAATGTGAAAACTTAAACAATGATTTATTTAGAATTTTGAGGTTTTTTATGTACAGTGATAGTAAAATCAGCAGAAGTATAAGTCGGGTCGATTCAATGGGATTGAATTAATAGTATCCAACAGCAACATAATAACCACTATAGCCGTAGCCTAAATCATAAAATTGGGGCTTGGCCTTCGGAATGGCGACGACGAAGAACAACTAGTATAAAAGATTCATATTAGCGAAATATTAAAAATTATTTGAAGGGGTACTTACAAGTTTGAACATTTTGAAGGTTACTACAAACTGTAATATCTTGCCGACGTTCTACAGTTTATATAGCTTTATATAGCTAGAAAACCCCGAAGATTATGCTCTATGTGACACGTTATCTAATACAGTGGGTGTGTTCTATTTTGAAAATTGAAATAAATAAGCGGATTATTGTTACTACAACAGTGAATCCTAAAACGATGTTCTTGTTTGGGCTTAGTAATGCTAAATATAAATAGGTTTGCTAATGCGCGGAATTCAAAGTTAAATGTTCATTAAGATGCCAATGATTTTAAATATCAATTGCTTGTGTATTCATTTATATGCATGAATTACACTGAAGTTACTACCTATTATTATTTGTAGATGTTTATTTTCATAAATATATATTGTAATAGTATGATGCTTACAGCAATTCTGTATAACTAACTTAGAAATAAAAATGAAATATTCAAATAGGTCCAGCGTTGGTATTGTATTTATTGCAACACTAAGAGTCAATATAAACATTGATAATTAGATAAAATATGATTACCAATAACTGTAATTAATTAACAAAGGTAAGTAATTGAATAGAACAATATCGCCACGGTTGTGATCAGCTTGTATTCAAATTTTCGATCAATATGGCAAATGATGATTAACAGATAAGGTCAAGAAACGATAATGAAGTCGAAGAGTTACACAGGTTTAATGCAGCGTTTCATTCATATCTGAATGACAACAATTGATGATGCAGCTAAAGGTATTATAAAGCATTGCAGGAAACTACAAATTAATGCAAAGAGCATATGTGAAGCAACTTGAGAATTAATGAAGAAAAGTGAAAAAGTATGACCAATTGCAAGGTTCTAGTTTCCTGAAGTACGATTGCAAAATCAATTATCAATTACAGAAAATAATTGTAAATCATGTTGCTATGTTGACCAACAGTGTCGTTTGTTGCGGCTTGTTAGGGAAAGCCAAGCCGAAAGCTTGTGTATTGTTTGGCTCCCCGATTTTGATAATTTTTCTTAATAAAACTATATAATGTGTGCCCAGTTGTTGCGTTTTATTTATTTCCGTTGTGTGGAGGCCAGCTGTGATTAAATTAGTAGCATTCCGGAGTGCAGTTTCAGTGTAAATTGGACGTGGTGCTTCGCCTCTATGTGATCGCATTCGAAGTTAGATTCCACAAGTTTTGGAGCTGAGAGAAGCAGACAGCAAGGTACAGGGCCTAGAAAAGGCTCCGTTCGTACTCCAGAAGCTAGAAGCAGCCGCTGAAATAATGCCAGAAAGCTGATATAAGCTTGGCGTTCTTTCCAATCATGGCATGTGCGAGGTCGTCTTTTGAGCCACATTCATCAAGACGGGGAGCTACGAGAAGCGGATAGCAAGGTGCAGGACCTGGGGAAGGCTTGGTTCGCACCCCAGAGATAAGAAAGAGCAGCTGGAACCGTTCCAGGAAGAAAATACAAGTTTGGCGTTCTTTTGCCGAGATCGGCGAGCCAGGAGGCAAACAAAGTTGGCGGCGTCATTTTGCACTTTAAAACAAAATCCAGGTTAGCCAAACGTAGTTGATTATTAGCAATGCATTGTTATAATTTACCTGAGATGAACTGTTTTGATTGTTGGTTAATAAGTATTCTAAATACTCTGAATTCTCTGGGTTTCGAACAGTTTTGTTTGGGGTTAATAGTTTGAGGTTATCTGTCATTAGGTGGAATCGAGCATTTGCCATAAAATGATTAAATTTATCTAAAGTCTAACAACCTAACCCTGTAGGTATGAGTCTCAAGTGCAACCCGAGCAAATGTTTTTGATTTGTTGCAAATGAATAAAATATAGAAGGCAACATACCTTTATTAAAGTAAAGCATAATTTAAATAATCATATTTTTAATTAACCACAAGGAAGAAGCAATATAAAATTCAAAATAAATTAAAGCTGTGTTGTGTAAAATTTATTACATTAACAATAAAAATATGATAATATGCACTAAAGATAGGCAGATCAACATAATATTTATAATTTATCCAATAACGGAGCTGTAATCAAGCCATACTAAATGGCAATGACAAACTATTGGAATAGTAGATGTAGAGGAAGACCAGAACAAAAGTTCTAGAAAGTTAAATAGAAATGTATTCTTTACCAATATCTGCTCACCATAAATTAAATTTCAAGAAGATATAGACAATCAGATGATCTTATATTCTTACTTCGAAAATAATATTTGAAAGTATGCTGGCTTTCAGCACTAGTGATATAATAGCGTTTAAATATAAAAAATAAGCATATGCTACGACTTAAGCCACCTGTTCTTCATTAAATAATCCAAGTCCTTTGTTACGACAATGGAAATCAAGTTTTTGCATTGCTTTAAATGTATTCGCTGAATTAATTATTTTAAACAGAAGATAATTCTAGTACAGGTTTTTTACGCATGACGATTACCAAGTTGTCACGCCCACTATTACTCCGGCAGCCTACACCACCTAAAATTATTGATAATCCTGGTCCGTATAAGGGCTCCACTATATACATGCTCCATTATTTGTACCTCAACAAAGTACAAAACTCCCGCCAAAGTGTTCAAAAATTAATAATTAAATATCTTTAACTAATTTTCGTTGAAAATTTAGTTTAAAATACTGAAATACGTTGACAGTTTGCTCTCTTTTTCGCAGTCCTCTTCGCCATGGCCCTTCCAAATGATCTAAGGAGGGCACCCTTATGCTTCATCCTCATATGATGCCTACCCCTATGCCAGTTGCGTCAGCGCCAGCTATGTAGAATACTATTAAATCTAGAAGACGATCCCGCCAGTATTATAATTGCACAAACATTGATGTAAGAAACGTTGGATATCATTCTCATTTTCTAATATTATCATCCAATAACAAATATTTACTCCTCTATTAGGTGCATTTTTCGTGTCCTCTGTTCATGATTAAATTGAACAAGATCGAGCTCTAGCTATCTTCTTGTCTTATTCCGTCTCTTAGTTGAATATCAGGTGTCAAATGTTTCAATATAGTTGCGTTTTATCATGCTTTCTATTATTTTTCCAGAAAGTTCTTCTCATAGCAGAGTATTCAATATATCATTTATCCAATTTTGTAGAAGGGCTTGACTATGCCAGTGCAGTGCAGAATATTTACTAGACTCAACTACCTTTTCTGTAATTTAGGGTAGCGATTAATAGCGTTGTTGTTTTTGTCTAAGAATACCGTTTTCTATAATGAAGTTCTGCTTTATGAAAATGTTTATTATGGCTCCAAGTGAAGTCTAGCATTTATACTATTGTCTTTCTTTCTCTCTCTACGAAGGAGTAATTATTGAATACGATAAATTACCATATTAAAATTAGCTGCGAATTTGTTTTGACACATAGTAGATCTGCTTCTGTTACAAAAGCTGTCAATTTTGCTTTGACGCCTTTAAAACAGCGTTGATTACATATTGTTTTAATGGAGTACTCCTTAAATACCAAATTAAGTTGCAGTTAACCAACGATTGTTTTATTATTCCATAATGAGAAAATAACGTTATAATTGTGGCGTTGTATTACATATAACTGCCACAGGACAAATATTTTCTTGCCATAACGACAACCGCAGCAGATTTCAAAAAGAAACAAGAAAGCTGCCGCCGCTAGTCCAACTGCCCAGAGAACAAACAACCCTTTCAAGTGCACCATCTTCAATTGAATTTGATCCTCATCCTCTTTCTGAGGTGGTTGAAACTGGCCTTTGAAGTAGATTTGCTCGTAGAATCCACTCTCTGCTATCCTCCTGTTTAAGGAGTTAATGATGGGTAGGAAGAAATGACCCTTCCGTATGCCGACCACAGCTTCCATAGCTGTTAAAGGAATTTTCTTCTGCACTATATCAACCAAAGGCTTCTGCCTGGAGTACAGATTGTTCAGCATCTGCTGACCTATATAGGTACAACAGTTACGGTAGTAAGCGATTTGCATTATGTTACCGGTTATGTTAAAAGGGTTTTGAACAATGATTCTATTATGAATTTTTACATAATAAACGGACTCATTTTGTCGTCTCGAGATTACCTTCTCTGCAATTGCGTTGGTAAGCATTGGCAGGTCCAATTCTGCAAATCTTTCAATGGAATTGGTCACCCATTCGTAGCCAGGATGTGTTAAGACGCTCACAAGCTTTCCTTGAATTACACTGGAGAAGTGGAGACTGTAAATTAGATAAAATATAGAAACCATTCGCAGAGTTTTAACTTTTGGAATGATATTACAAGAGCCGCTAAAGGTAAATAGCAAAATAAGTAGGCTACATCTGGAAAGGTCTTTAAATGTAGGTTGTTCCAGAATTAAAGTCGCTGCAAACCACCAAATTCCAGTTGCGGCGATAAAAATTAGACACGCAGCGCCCCAAACTTCAGCTTCAAACATCGAAGCCATTGCTTTCAAAGCGGAAATTTTAGGTGACTTTGGAGCAACAAAAATCGTGGTGTCTCTGTAAAAGATATCGCTTACGTCGTAGTCTTTATAGAATTCAGTCATTCTGGAAAAGTGTGGGGTTATGGAAATGTCCTGACTTCGATTGTTTATTATATGTTCCTCCACTTGCACAAACTCGAAGCTTATGTTCATCTTCAAAATATTTGCAAAAAATCTTAAGAAACTCATTAGTTCTACATAAATCGACCTGGTTGCCCTAACTATGGATTCGCTGATGAACTTGGACGTTACCACCTTAATACTACAACCGTCCATATTTGGAAAAGGAAAGTTTATATTGGTCGATCTATTGCAACCCTTGACTGAGTTTAAAACAACTCTACTTCCACACTTGCTCGCTTTATCGTAGGGGTTGGAAGTGTACAACTTAGGAAATTTGCCGGTTTCATTTAGCAACAGAATGACATTCGTTATATCAAAATTCCAAAAAGTTTCGAATATCTTCTCAATTTCACTACTTATTGCAACTATTACTAGAAACTTTCCTCGGGGACTTTTTTTTTCGTCCCACACTGAACTGTTTGTTAAGGCTCCTATGATTCTTTTAAATTGTGTCGCTCTTGTAAAAATCAGGTAATTATTGGAGTGCTTCATCGACATTTGAACTGGGTCTTCCATAGAGATGACGATGCGCGGGTTATGAATTTCAGTAGGTACAAATGCATCTGATTTATTTTCAAAAATATAATGTAGAGTATCACGCGCAGAAAATACTTTCTGCGTAATTGTTTGTACACAAGCGGTAAGTTCATCTGATGTGTTTAAACCCTTCAGAAATGCACCGCGGGAAAATAGGCTAGGTAAAATTAGAATTATAATCACAAACATGGTGTGCATACATAGTTGTGTAAGTATAAATATCGTAGTTTAAAAATCCACTGCAGATCTTTATACGGTGCCCAAATACTGCTGCAGTAACTGCTTGGTAACAATTGTTTTTTAAGTGTTTGCCTCTATTTTTTCCGTATAATATATGAAATCGTGAATAATAACATTGCTTATCGGCTACCTATTAACTTTGGTAAAGTTACCACTCATTTATAACTCTGGGTATAAATAACAATGACGCTATTTCCAGGAAAATGTCGAAGTGGGGGGATATAATAGAAGAATTTGAAAGTAATACAATATTAATTACAGCTGAACTGTCTACGATATGATTTATATAATCCATTAGCGACAAAAAGGGATAGAAACTTGTAAGTTCCATTAGCCAACTTGTTACTTCATACAAAATGTCGATAAAGTGATTCTAGTTCTATTATTGTATTTAACTACAAAGCAATAAAATTGGTAGTTTACGTAGTTATTTACACTATGATACCCTCTGGTACCCCGATTCTTAAGAGCCTTCACTTATGGAGAATGTAGAGGACTTTAATCGTTGATTTGCGATGATAAATAGTCAGTATTAGTACTGTAAACCAAAGTGACGACTGTAAATCAAATGAATAACTAATATCTGTTACGAGTGAAATTTACGCATGGTCGTTAAGAATTTGCGGCGTCCCGATTTTCGTCTCGATTATTACGGCGTATTTGTTCTGCCTGTCACAGGTTGTTAATTTCGTGCCCTTTCGCTTTCCGATCTTTCAATGGTTAAGATACGCTGGGTTGGTGTTTTCATTTGTATTGTTTTTGCGTGCTACCTGCAAATTTGGGTTTGAAAATTCCTCTGCACTCAGAATTATGTAGATTTGGTATGAAGACGACATTATTAGACGATCATTTCTATCTTATGATGACGAATTAGCTTAGCTGCGTATCTGGAAGCCGAAATTTCTCCATCAGCCCTAATTCTATCTATGGGGTAAATCATGTGGTCAATTCATACCCGTTCTTTCGCTTTAGCGGCTGTTCTAACGTTCGCAAAAGTTTCGTCTGTTTCTTCTACATAGATACTTTTTGTTGGTCGTGATGTCGTTATATAATCTCATTTATCGCGGGACCACCTTATACTTTGACCTCAACTGAACCTCTTATGTGCCCCGGTGCCACTCTGAATTTGTGAATGAGGGTTCTGAGGTTCTGTTTGACTGCCTTCTATTTCGCCACCGTTCTGGTGCATAGAGCCATTGTGGATGCTCTACGATCTTTTACTTGAGGTAATGTAGCCCTTCCTTTACCTTTTAAGTCGATTTCCGTTACTAGAAAGTGTAAGCAATGTCAAACTTTGCCTTATAATTATAGGGAGGGGTCCTCGCTGAATATTAGCCATTTACGTAAAGTTGCGAATAATTTTACCAAACGGTATTGCTCTCGACAGAGGCTCCTCAAGTCATTTTGAGCTGTTATTAGCATGTTTAAAGATCATTTACTGTTGTGTGTACATAACTTTCTTTTGTTATTTATAAATATTTGTCAGCTGGGTTTACTGTGTTTCCGGCTGATGATTGCTGGTTTGCAGTAGTATTAGTTTAAAGTTAGTATCCTTATACCAAGTGCACCTTATTGTGTTAATAGTTGCAATTGTTTAGCTGTATTAATTTGGTAATGTATTTTCTGTACCAATTACTACAGGGTAGTATACTGTTACCATCACTCTGACCGTAAATAGGAGAGAAGCATAGGCAGCCGACTCCTGAGCCGGCGATAGTCGTGGGTTAAACAAATCTCTAATCTTAAGGTATAAAGAAAGTAAGCAAATAACCCCACGCACTTTGCTAATCAAATAAAGGTACACGCCGAAAGGAGTTACTAACCAATCCCTAAAAAAAAGAAAGCGAAAAGGGCACAAATAAAATTTGCAGGCATAGATAGCGAATTAGTATAATTTATACCATAAAGATGCTCGGTATAACGTACACAAAAATAAACAAACACGACAAACCATATCAAAATATCACAATAGGTATCACAGTAGCATATAAAAGTCGTTATAAAAATCAAGAATTAAATTATAAAATTTTAGTTTAAATATTGAGAAGAGAAGTACAAGTTGACCGTTTAACTAGCAATTGGCATTATTGGGAGGTTTTTGGTAAAGGCGCATGGCCGCGACATTGTTATCAAAAGTTAATTTTGGAGTTCGTGTGTAACGCTCCGTTTCAATTTCATTTCAATAGCGCTTTAATGCATTTGGCACCTTATTTCGGACCACCTTATATATAATTATTGTAGCAAATGAATTCAAGTTTGTCGCAGCGTTTGTGCTAAGAGATAAACACCGGCAGTTTCCTTGCAGCAGCCTGAGTGTAGAATTTAGATTCGAGTAGGCCGCTCAAACAGCAAAATAGCTGGGAGAGTATTGATTTCTCGAGAAACACGCTTTCGCGGATCTTAATTGTTGAACTAAACTTAAGCCGTTTTTGTTGCTTAACAAGCGAAGCAGCTGGGCGTTGTTTTTTGCAGGTGCGCATTTAGCGTAGGTAAGAAAGCACATCTATTTTTATTTTTTGCGTACTGATCTTTATATTTGAGCTATATTGAAATTGAAACAGCTGTAGTGCCGTTTTCTACGCAATTAGGCCGATAACACTTCGGTAAGAATTCTTCTCATAGAAAATTTAAAAGGTCTGGAATCGCCGTTTAGAAACGAGAACAGCTAGAAAGACGAAAAGAAGAAAGAGAAACAGAAGAATCGACAATGAATGAATGGGTCGATATAAGGGACCTGATCAATAAAACGACTGAAGAAATTGTTAATGCCACAAAATCCGAAAGAAGGCAATGCTTCGATAATAAGTGCACGTAAACCGTACAGAGCACGAAAATGGACGTATGCATATGTTACAACAAAACACAAGAAAAGCTAAATAAAACTTTGATAAAGCACAAAAACATACTAGTGAAAGTAGAGTAAAGGAAAATAGAGGGGCCCTGAAATGTAAACTAGTAGCAGAAGTAAAATAGACGATAAATGGTTTGAAGTCCAAAGCAAACATGCGCAATGGTAAATAGGGAAAGATAGGAGTAAAAATGTGAGCGATGCTGATAACGGAGAAGGAGACCCATTGAACTACAACAAACAGTCACTATAAGAAACGAAAATAAAAAGAAGAATCAGAACCGGAATCCATACATGATGAAAAATGTATTGGCAAAATGAAAAAAAAAATAAGATACCAGGAGAAGATAATATTCCCGCGCAACTACTAAAATGAGAAGAAGGGCCCTGTGGGAAAGGAACAACAACTTAATTCTGACAATACGGAAGAACGGATGAGATGCCAGAGGGATCATCTATCTCATAAATGGGTAAAGTAGATAGTATACTTTAACTACAAAGTTTTCAATATAACCTACAAAGTTCTATCAGAAGTGTTATTTAGACAGACTAAAGTCATATGTAGAAAACAGACTAGGAAGTTATCAAGCGATTTTCAAGAAAAGAAAATCCACAACGGATCCAGTTTCTAAAAATGATATCAGTTGCTAACGGAGATGTGTTTTCTTATTCGAAGTATTAAAAAATGGTTGAAATCCAGATTTTTAGCTTATATATTGCCGTGGATACCTTTTTTACTCTTTGTTAGCAAACAGAAATTAACGAAACAATTATCTACCGATGATGATTGCACATAAACTATGGGCTGTACTTACCCGATTTTAAATGCAAAAAATTATTGCGATGTTTTGTTAATCAATATATCAGAGGCACACCTTATTTACTTTAAAACAACTCTATGCTGTTTTAGAATGATACTCAATAAGTAAAGCTTTTATCTCAGGGTTCTTAAATAACAAATTTAATTAAAATTGTTTGAATTCTTTAATCACAAACACCAATTTTGTATTTATGTTGTTAGCGCATAGGGGTTTAAAAAGATAAATTACTTCTTTCGTTATTTGGTATAAATTTTGCGTTTTGAACGAATTGATTAACAATTTTTGACAAGAAACACTTCACAATTCCGAGTTATAATAGAATGACATAAAAAAAAACATGTTTCGCTTACCTTGTTCTAGGCCACTGTCCAAGCTTACGCCGCTACTGATAGCTGCGGGTACCTTTGCTCAACCTGAGATCTGCATTGGTCGGCTAAATGGCCGCTGGTGATAACCTGGGTTGCGGTTGATTGTCCATTTGCTGCTGCAACCTCCTCCAAGGTGTTTAAAAATTGCCAAGTGTCCCTTACTACATCTCCTACCAAGGTAATTATGTTCCGTTGTTTTTACTTCTACACAAATATATTCAGAAGTTCTCTAAATAACAATGTTAATGTTTTTTGAACTTGTATTTATTGACATACTAAAAAAATCGCTTTATACTCTGGTAGAACTTAACTATGTGATATTTAAATCGACATCAAGTAATAGTACCTACGTGGTTTTGTACTTGAGCGGTTTGAAAGTTTTTGCAATGGGTTATTAAACTGATTTTTTAAGGCAAGTGGCTCTGAAGTTTCTAAAATTGAAATTTTAAAGCGACATCGTTCCTGCACTATTAATTTTTAGTTGTCCCTAAAGTTTGTCCAATTCGTTTATATACTCAAATTTAGCAAATCCCAAAACATTTCCCAACTGTTTTCTAAACATGCTGTAATTTGTTAGAAAATTGTCACATTGACGTAAATGACGGTTATAAACAAAAGCGAGACGAGTTAAAACACTAAGCTTTATTGAAAGATCACTACCTTTGCCCACGACATCTTACACATAAAACGACATACATAAAAAAGGGGGGATACCTAGAACTTACATAACTATTATATGAATTGTCTATGTAATCTTAAAATGTATGTACGTTTTAGCTACACCACTAAAAGACTAGAATCCATTCTTTTAGCAAATACATCGGATGGTTTTGACATAGATCCATCTGCATATCTGTTGAGCTTTGCTATGGCCACCAGGAAGCCTTCCCGAGGATCACTACTACACTAGCTCTTCGTTGTCTTAATGTTGATCAAATATAACCCTATGATTTGTATCAGTGCCTCAGTTTTTACGGAGTTGACACCATTTCAGCTATGCAAGGTAAAATTCAGCGATCACCTCATCTTATCGCTTTCTTAAGTTTGTTTACAGGGGTACTTCGACAACTTCTCCACAGCTTTGTTGAAGTTGGTCGAAAACTAGTTTGAGGTTGTAGAAAAACTCCTGCGGACTTTCAGGTATTATGGAATCATGCTATCGTGATCTCCAGGTATTCTGCGATCTGCTCGTACTTCAACGGTGTCGTATAGGCAAGCCCTTTCTTTTGCTTTACAAACTTTCCAGCCCGAGACTATGCTTAATTCATTAATAAACTCCCGTACACACTAACTGTTTACACTCGCAGGTAAATGTAATCTTACGCCATTTGATCACACATAAAACTTCCTATTACGAGTGTTTGTTGTACGTAAGTATGCTCCATTAGGGTGGTTCTAAATTTGCAACCTCGGAATTTTGTTAGTCGCACCCCCTAAAGTCGTTCCAATGCCAAAAAAAACTAAGCCCAATCGAACAATATTAACACGTGCCACCGAGCCTTGGAAGTTTCCGAATTGCAGATTTTAATTAAATTCACTTGTTATCAATTAATATCTCACGTACCGGAAGTGCTATCGAAGTTTTGATAATAACGTAAATAAAAGAGAATTAAATTTTCTACATTTCTGTTATATACAATTTCTCCGCAAACCTACTGGATGTTAAAAAAAATGCGTAAGGTATTAGAAAATGGTAATAATTCAAAAATTTATTTTCGTTCTATTTTTAGTTTGAAAACGTAGAAGTACTACAATTTTGAAGTAAATTGCAATGCTTTATTCAATTTTAGGTTAATTTTGATAATACACTTAAATAGATCTTATGATATATAAATGTTTGAAATTCCATAATAATTTTTTTTTACCTATTTTAAGCATATTGGAATATTTTTAGAATCAGTTATTAAAAAAAGCAGACTCGAACTGTCGAACACAGTTTCTTTGTTTGTCAATACAAACCAGATGTTTAGAGGAGGGCACACCATCAGGGGTGGTTTACTGTAGTGGCGTCGCTAACATGTCATTGGTTTTTTCGGACTATTCAACCAGAAAGAGAGATCCGAAAAACAAATGACATGCTAGCGGCGCCACTGATTTACTGAAATCTAGAACTCTTGTTCTGTTACTCTAGTTGAAAGCATTGTGAAAAGTGAACGGTATCACTTATGTTGCGTGTTTAAATATTTCGAAGTAGTGTCGTGCGTATTTTAAAATTACAAAGCTTAAAATGGCCTCAACGTCAAAGGTTCTTCGTGAAAAAGACTAAATATTTTTAATAGGAAATGACGCACATCAAATTATTGGCAGTAAGTTGCCCTCAAACAAACAAGTTTTACAAGTCCTTTTTTTAACATGCTTATAGTTAAATTGAATTTACGTGAAAGTGTAAAATTAATTATTCAAGAAGTAGTTGTGTTTTGGTAAAAAGCACAAATTCCAGCTAAGAAAAAATATCATTCTGTACAAAAGCTGGAATCATTATACTCTGAATGGAGTAGTTGGCAAAAACGAGAAAATAAAAGAACGTACTCAAAAAAGGAAGGAACAACAATTTGACGATCTGTTCGATATTGCACATGCGAACGCTCTAGAATTAATAGATGTAGAGGAGCGTTTGCTTCTTCAAATGCAAAAAGGGCGACCAGTTAGTATGCTTGGTGTTGATATCAGGTTACATCAACAAGAGAAGAGAAATGAATAACGACTGGAAAGAGAAGATAAAAGGAGAAAACGAACTTACGAAGAGATGGAAAATGTAAGTAAGTATATGTAATTGTTTTACTTCAGGTTACAAATAATATGCGGAAAGAATTATTAAACTGATCGAAGAATATAATAGCTTAATTACCAAACAAGAGGACCAAAAGGATTACTTGCACAAGTTGTTAACAATTATCGGCATCAATATTCGGATTCCAGTAAATCTTCTTTAGCAACATAAAAATTAACTATTGTGATATGTATTTCATTATTTTGCATAAAGGCAACTTGCTATATTTGTTTTATTTTTAAGTTTGTAAATATAATTCTTAAAATTTATGTAACTTCAGTAATTATGGAATGTTCGTTTTATATAATTTGTAAATAAATGTATTTGCTTAATTCTATTATATTTTTAATTATTAATCTAAAACAGCAATTTTCAAGAATTTTTAATTTTTCTAATATTTAACGCATAGTTTTTAAAATTTTACGAAGAAATTGCATATAACTAAATTTGTAGAAAATAAAATTTCCTTTTATTTATGTCATTATCAAAATACGACTTACTGTTCGCGAGATATTAATTGATAATAAGTGAATTAAGTTAAAACCTGCAATTTGGAAACATACGGGACTCGGTGGCACGTGTTAATATTATTCGATTGGGCTCAAATATTTTATAGGTTTGTTTTTTCGGCATTAGAACGACTTTAGGGGGTGTGACCAAAACAATTCGAATTTGTTTTCCCCCCTAAGTATAACGTAGAACCACCCTAATGCTCCATTTAAGAGAACAGCTTGAATTTCTGCTTTGATCCAAGTACTATTCTATTGTTTTAACCAACTTGCAAGCGTTTAACCTTTGAATTTCTTTTAAAATGTATGGTTGTTGTATTTTACTAATAAGAAAACATGCTATTTTTCTGAGTTTTAAAATCATTTATTAATTGTTTTTAGGAATATCAAGATATGCTTTTCAGCATCGTACTTATTTCTTTAGAATTAAGTTATTTGAACTTAAATCTCTGTTGTCAATTGTTCCCTATTTGTAAATATAGCAATATATATACTCTTTTCTCACTACGTTACATCAGTTAAATTAATCCTGAAAAATAAGTATGTGTACTTTCGTGCTTCGAAGACCGCGTATAACTAAGGTAGTGACATATGTACAGTAGGTATTTAAACATATCACTCATATCAGTATATGGGTAGGTATTGCTTATACAGAAGACAACTTAATAGAAAAATATGAATTTATTTGTAATTTTGTGGTTGTTTATGTACAGTAGTAGACAAATCATCAGAAGTATAAGCCGGGTCGAATCCATTGGGGTTGAATTAATAGTATCCAACAGCACCATAGTATCCACCATAGGCGGGGTAGGCAGCACCATAGCCAGCATAGCCATATCCGGCATCATAAAATTGGGGCTTGGCCTTGGGGACGGCCATGGCGGCGGCGACGAGGACAGCGACAACGAGGAAGAACTAGTGTAATATTATATTAGCAAAATATTAAAACCATTTAAAAGAGTACTTACAAGCTTGAACATTTTGATGATTGCTTTGTACTGACTGTGGGTACAAACTGTGATTTGCTATCAAAGTTTTGCGGTTTATATACGTGGAAAATCTTGGAAACAGCAGCTAATACGGTGGGTGTGTTCGCTTTTGAAAATTACAATAAAAAGTGAAGTAATGTGTTTTTATACCAGTTTTTATACCAGTGAATCCTAAAAAGAAGTTCTTGCTTGAATTCAGTAACTCTAATTATGTAACAGCTTTGGGAATACACGGAATTCAAGGTGAAATGCTCATTACGTTGACAATGATCCTTTTATACTGTGATTTTAAAGAATGTATGCGTGGTATTGATATTTCTATTACTTACAGATACTTATTTCCCTACATTCGTATTGACAATGTACGTAACAACCGAGCTAGAAGTATGTCATAGCATATGGCAATTAAACTATTACAAAGGGGTTAAAATACATTAATATATGCTTTAATGGTATCTGATCGTGATAAATAGTTTTGTAGAAAATTACAAGCATTAAGATGTATACAAACAACTGCTCTCTTCTTCTTACTTAAAAATAATATTCTAAAGTAGGTTGATGTAACATGCTATAAATAAATAAGAAAATTAAAGCACACCCGACTACCTAAGCCACCTGTTCTCTGTCAGAAAGAAACGGGTCCATTGTTACGATCATGGAAATTGAGTTTTTACACTGTTTTAAATGTATTCAATGATTTAATTATTTTAAATGGAAAACCATTTTAGTTCAGGTTATTTATGTAATATCACGATCTTAAGTTGTGCCACGCCCATTACTACTCCAATTTGCAGCTTACACCTCCTAATATTATTAATCATCCTAGCCTATATAAAGGCTCCACTCTTTATATTCGCTATTATTTGTACCTAGACTCAGTACAAAGCTCTCGCCAAAATGTTCAAACTGGTAAGCATGACACTTTAGTATTAGAAAAAAGATATTTTGTATGTTTTGTTCAAAATTTAGTTTTACTGATTTATAAAATGTGTGTACAGTTCGCCCTCGTCTTCGCCGTCCTCTTCGCCTTCGCCTTGGCTGCCCCCGAAGCCAAGCCCCAGGTCGTCTATGGAGGTTACCCCTATGCTGCCTACTCCTATGGTGCCTACCCCTATGCTGGGTATGCCGGTGCCGGTTATGTAGGATACTATTAAATTTAGAGGAGGACCCGGCCAGTATTACAATTGCACAACCATTTTGGCTCTATAAATATGAAAATTCTACAAAATATAAATAAATAGTAATTTTTACAACTTTGTTTTATTGTTACTACTATAGGAAATAATTGGGGTAGTTCAGATGTAGATTGTGTGGTTATTCACCTGAAAGTGTGGGAGCGACTCCATCGGCCACAAAAAAATAGTGCGGAGCCCATTGCACTTCTTCAAAAATAAATTATAATGTACAGGTTCTGGTTAAAAATAATATTAATATTTAAGAGTGAGTTCCTTTGCACTTGTGCTTGGTCTTTAATGAAGTGTTTTTTTAAATTGTTCTTTGACATATTAAACATTTTGCAAAAATATTTTAACGAAGCTGCATAATAAAACAAAACTGACCAAAAGGCTTTAGATAAGGACAGTACTATTACTGCAACCAGTTTTAATCGTTTGTTTATGTTGTAACCCTTACTTATAATCGACAATAAGAATTTTCAACTTTAAAATTTTAATAATTAAAATTACCCGTCAAAATCACAGTTTGCTGCTGACCCCAGAATGGACATCTTATACAGATCCAAGTGAGAGTAGTTTTTGTGTTCTCAGTAATTGGGTAATAAAAGGCACGTTGTTAAAACAATGGTTGAAAAAAACTGTTAAGTTGTTATACGTATATCAACATCTGTATAAAATATGGTCATTATATAGTCACATAAAAATTATTTTTATGGAATACTGGAATATGCAAGACAAAATGAGTTGAAAGGTAGAGTAAACTCATTAACACATTAAGCAAGTGGATATTTTATCCATTATGGCGCGATATTTGAAGTAAAGGCTCGAATTGAGTATGCTTTTTACATTAATTCCTTTATATATATTTTCCAATTTGAGTAGGTATATAAAACAGCCTATTCGAGAGCACTTCTAATATTATCGTAAGTATGCTTTCGGTATCTTATGATCATCATATCGGCAATTTAAAATGTTTTTGCTGTAACTTGTCTAATAACCTCATCGCAATGAGTCTTTAAAAAACTATTTCTCACAAAATATATAAAAACAATCATCAAAATTACGTTGTACTGTTATTTAATTTTTTCGACACTTAAAACTTTTTAACAATGTAAAAACAGACCATACACAGAAAAAACAGGAAACGCTTGGTGCTTAGATTTTTAGAAGCAGTTTTATATTGCATTCAATGTGTAAGGTACCTACCACTTGGAAAAATTAGTTGAGACGTACATAATCGTACATATAAGTTAAATAGCAGAATGAAACGTGGACGTCTTACTTGTTAGAACTAAAAACGTACGTACATAATCGACAAGGAGACAATCTGACCCCACATCAGTGAAATCACATAGATGAGGAAACGCGAACCACTGCCAAATAACAAATATCTATGAGCAGTCTTCTTCAGGAGTACTGGTCTCGTCAAAGACGTTAAGCTAGAAGAACAGAAGACAGTTACTAATAACTAGTACCTATGTAGAAGTATGTTTTCCGTAAATTTTCAAGCGAATATGGCTACTGCACGATAATGCATCGTCCCATACAGCAGCTCAGTCGGTTAGCTCAGAATCAGAATCATTGAACGTCTTCCAGATTTTTGGTTGTTCCTTGAATTTAAAAGAAATCTACCTGTTTGAAAATTTTATTAGGAAAAAGAGAGCGTCATATTTGTAATTCCTTATTTTGAAAACCTTTGAAAAGCTTGCTGGCGGTCAATTTCCAAACAATGGAGAGAAAAAAAGTTGTGTTTTATTTCCGACACCATAGTTAGAACAAAGTTAAAAAAAATAGCAACGGAATAATTTATGTGAACCAATGCAAGCAAAATAATAGAATAATCAGTGTAAAACTCCAATATTCCAAGAAATGTTATAAACCCAACACAAAATTTCCGATAGTACAAACAAGTATAACATCTTTAATAAATAAACTAACCAAATTAAAAGCCTTTATAGTTTGTAACCATCCAGATATAATAGCTATTACAGAAACACGGCTGAAACCACATATTTGTAATGAAGAAATCCAGATTATTTATTATACGAGTACTAGTAACTTCATTCGGCAAGACAGAATTTCGCTTGCGGGTAGAGTGGGAATTTATGTTAAAAACAATACAAAATATATAACCCACATAGCAAAAATTACCAGAAATTTATAAACAAGCTTCACATCTCTATGCTGGACATTAATTGCTTATCTAAAATTATTATTCTAGTAGGTGATTTTAATACTAATTATAACTCAGTTACTGAGAGAGCTACTTCTGAGCTGATATCGTTCTGTAATAATTTCGAACTTTCACAAAACATTAATCAGCCATCAAGAAACGATGAAGTAATTGATCTAATGTTCTCTAGTAAATCTGTGAAACTATCTGAAGCAGGTGTAATTCTATCTCACAATTTTTCTGATAATGAAATGATTTACTGCAGGCTTTTCGTGGAATATCATAAATCTGATTTTTTAAAACTTACCTTTCTTTTAAAAATCTTAATTATAAGGATTTTGATTTGGAACTCCGCTATATTTCATGGAGAAACATTGTTGACTGTCGAAATATCGATACCAAAGTAGAATTTATAAATAATAATTTAATTGCATTATTCAATGTACACGCACCTATCAAAACAATTCGCATCTCGAAACCTGCTGCCCCCTGAATTGCAGATGACATAAAATTTCTTAAGAAAATGAGAGCAGAATCATATATGATTTTCAAAAACAATAAATAATCATACTTGAATAGATATCAGTATAAACAAATACGCAACGAGGTAACTAATATTTGTCGAAAATAGAAGAAAACGTTTTTTGACAACTTAATCGATAATATCGAATTAAAATTATAATGGAAACACTTAATTGAAGTCTAATAACATTATAAAGTATTACAAACAATTCCGTAAACTTACCTCAAAATTTATCAGCCATTAACCAAATAATGCCTTTATAAAAGCAATTCCAAACACAACGCAGCAAATAAAAATCTGAAACAGCATTATAATTATAACCAAAAAACACAGCAATCTTTGAATTTTAATTATGTCTCTGAATCAGTTGTTTTACGTGTTAACAAAAGTATCAAATCTGATACGCTGCTGATCATGATAGAATAACCTTGTATATGCTTAAGCTCTGTATACATTTTTTTGCCTTTTATCACCCATATCGTTAACTTATGTATAGAAAAACGTGCATATCCAAATAGTTGGAAACTTGCACATATCATACCTTTAAATAAAATTTCAAACCCCACAGAATTCCAAGATCTCAGGTCAATTTCAGTACTTCCAACTTTGTCAAAAGTACTAGAAATTATAATTGATACACAATTAAATTTTTTACCAGATATGCACTCAGGTTAACGGACTATATTATATTCCATGGTTTAGACCACACATTTGCAACAATTCTTATATTTCTTGATTTTTCGAAGGCTTTCGATACGGTTGAGCATGAAATATTACTATCGCAGGTACACTGTTGTGGTTTAACGGATAAATCCTTGACATTTTAAAAAAATTATTTAACAGGCAGAAAGCAAGCAGTTGTCTGTCAAAATCGGAAATCTAATTACTTGCCAATAGATACAGGAGTACCTCAGAAATCCATTCTCAGTTCAACACTTTTAATATAAATGGTTACCGTTAAACTGTGCTCAGTAATATAATTTATTTTCTACGTGAGACTGCAGAGCTAAACCAACACAGTTTTCGATATTCGTAAAAAGCACCATTATTTTAAAGATAAGACTCCTATTCTACTACTTGCATGTATATCCGGTACTCGAATACTTTAGATTAACATCCACCCGTATTCAGCTCTGCTCTTGGTTAATATAATTCTATATATTCGGTTATTTTGTTACAAAATTGAAAAAACAAACTGATTGATAGATCTCGCAAAGCATTAACATAAAAAGTTAGCCGTTAACGAGGCTGCCTAAAGCAATTTCAGATACTTAATTTGGTTTTCAAATTAGTTATGTGGTGACAACCGGATCATGCAGCATCACTACCTTGAACCACTTAGCGGCTTAATAAAAGACATTGTTTATTATTAGAGAAACAGGCTTTCTTATATTTCAATTTATGCGACTTCGTTATATAAAATTTCAAAACAGAGACACTACTTGAATTCCCATATATGATTTTAACTATGCCACGCCCATTCCCATACCTAGTTGCAAACAAGGCCACACACAAAGAATTACTAGTGATCGTCCCTTATTGGCAGTATGTATGCCTTAATCATTTAGCTATATTAAAAACAAAGTTTCCAAAATTTGTAGCTTTTAAAAAATTCTATATAAATTTTATATATAAATTCTATATAAATTCTATATAAATATAGGTATTCTTAATTAACCCAAAGCTGTAAACTATCCAAGATGAAAATCAAAATTAACTTCTGCAGGAGTTTTTGAAAATAAATTAAATTAAAGTTTAATAATAATAATAATAATAATAATAATAAATCGCCTTTATTGATAATGATAAAAACAACACACATTATTTTGTTTGCGCGAGGCGAGCTTCAGCACAGCTACCAAATATAGCTGGGCCGTTCTTCCACCTAACCCCGCAGAAGAAAAAAAAACTTTAACCTAAACCCTATGTACCGTACATGAGACCATATGTAAAAAAAACGTAGATTTCAATTAAAATAAAACATTCTAAGTTGAGGGAAAAAATATACACACAACATTAGATACTACGAGATAGCACGCAACGTACAATTTAAAAGTAATTTCTTAAGCTGGCACCGAAACCTGGCTGGTGTTAAAGTTAAAGTTTAAGGGTATACCTTCTTGATAAAATTATCGATGTTAATTTGAATGTATAATTAACGGTTTTTCTCAATTCAGACTTATATATCTTACAGCTCAATTGAAAATTGTTAGATTCGTTTAGATTTTATTAAAAAAAATAATTGTACGTAGTACACTAGTTTCTACTCTTAGCACAAAAGGTAAACTAATGCCAACAGTAATACGCTGGGAATCGTATTTTAAGCTGCCCTAAGTTTGTTCACTACTAGGGGGGTCGTAACAGTATTCGATAGTCAGAAACTGGGCTCTCATTTCCTAGGTTATAATTGTGGTATCATGCATCAAAGAAATTTCCTACAAACAGAAGTCACGATAATTAAAAATACCAAGCTACTTAAAACGCTACTTCGTTGATTTTTTTCCTTGAGAGGATCATTATGGCCTTGAACTACACATATCATCTGCGTGATATCGAAAGTCAAGTTATCTAACAAAGTACGTAATTATTCAAAATTACCGGTTACTTCAGATCGATAATAACAAATCCACTCTAATTTCCACGAGAGGTGACCCCCCAGTTGTGCCACACCCATTTGAATTTATTATTGAATTAATTATTGACGTTCATCTCCACTATATAAAGATACCGCTTCGTCCATTCGGCATTGTCTGTACCCAAAGTCAGTACAAAGCTCTTCAAGATGTTCAAATTGGTGAGTATTTACCCTTTTTTAAATAATGTTTGGATGTTAATTCTTATATGTGCTTGCAGTTCGCTCTCGTCTTCGCCGTCCTCTTCGCCGTGGCCTTAGCTGCCCCAGAAGCCAAGCCCCAGGTCGTCTATGGAGGTTACCCCTATGCTGCCTACTCCTATGGTGCCTACCCCTATGCTGGATATGCCGGAGCCGGTTATGTAGGATACTATTAAATTCATGACGACTTGGGAGTTTACTATAGATTTTCAAACATTTCGACATGTAAATATTAAAATTATACAGAAAACAAATAAAGCACTATTTTAAATTTATGTTGTATTGTTTGTATGCAGCGCAAACTAGAAATGAACATGAGAGGACTATAAAAAATAATAAAAGATAGTGAGTGGGCCAAATAAAAAAAATCAACAATTTGGGCTTCATTTCTGTCGATTATAACATATCACTTACAGGTATTCTCATAAGTAACAAAGTTATGCCCAAAAATGTCAGGCCATTATTATTTAGGCAAAAATAGAAAGGGTTCAAGTAAATCAAATAAGACGTGGAAAATTATATTTCAAAACGAAATTACGATTAAATAGACATCCAAACTGAAGCAGTCGTTTGTGATTTGTGAGTGTAAATTTAGCAAACCTAATACCAACAGAAGGATAAAAACCACACCTTTTCAATTGTCACCAAGCCATAACAGACATACATTTATAATATTTAATGCTAAAATCTGAAAATGTACAACAGTAAGTAAGCATATAAATTTAAATTATTCTCCTAAAGGTATTGTTTATTATGTTCTAAGTTAAAACCAGATTTACAACGAAAAACTAAAAAAATACAATTGTACCTTATCAGGGGCTCACATCTTGTGAAGACGGGAACTGACAATTCTGAGATACTTCAGTTGGATCTGCTCTCTTACTTCTACTACTCTGTTGTCGTTATCCGCTGGTCTTCCTCAGCCGACTCTTGTTATCTTCAACGGTACACCCTTTGGCCACCCCCTAAAGTTTATCTAGTAAGCTAAGATCACCAGAATTGAATTGGTGGACTAATGATCTGCTGGCTTTGTGCGAAATGGAAGTAAATGGAGTGGGCATATGGTAGGAGTAGCTGTTTAAAATTGTTGGTATTCTGCATACCCATCTCTTATTCAAGATAAAGGAACGTGAAAAGGAATTAGCTAATAAATTGAATATTTGATCAGTTAACAGTTTACGAATGCATACAAAAATTATATATTTTTGTCCTTTGGCCAGATGCATTTCAAAAAAGTGTGGGTGCATTTATCTGTTTGCTGTAAAGATTTACAGTTATTTTTAGAACGAAATCATAACTGTGTACTTTTAAAGAATCCAGAAAATTACTGCAGAAAGTAGCTAAAGTAAATCATTTAATCATATGAAAAATAAAAGAATCTATTAAGAGATGATCAATGTTGAAAGAAGGCCTACAAAGCATATAATTAGCTATGGACATGACAATCTAAAAAGCGTTACGTAACATCAGAAATGTTAATACTCAAAATCATCGATTATCAATTAGGTGATCACTATGGATCACAAAACAACATATTTCTCTAATTTTTCAAGCAAGGCTATCCTCCACTTGTACCACCCTCATCCAAATTTACGACCTTCATCACACTAATGCATTATGGGATATTAGTTACTAGCAGGATTATTGCTAATAAAACAAATATACACATTTTCTACAAATCAAACTGTCATATTTTATTTTATTTTTATTTTTATTTTTTATCTTATTTTTTTATTTTATTCCGCACTCCGCCAACAGCCGTTGGAAGGTAATATTATCAAAATATTTAGTTTCCTAAAGTATGTAAAACAAAGTATGCTAATTTGTTTTAGAAAACGTATAGATTTAACTAGCTTGGGTTTGTCAAATAACGCAAAAATTGCATTTGTCTTTGGAACAAATGAATAGGTCTAAACTAAACCAAAGTTGTAAGTTTTGAGACATTAAAATCAAAATTAACTTCGCTAGGAATGTTTGAAAACAAAATAATGTTGAAATTCAAAAATATTTTTTTCGACAACCGTAAAAAAATTAAACATTCGCGTATCGCTATCACTGCGCGAGGTTTGCCTTTTTTAACGTGGTAAAAAAATAGAATATTTATTTATGTTATCATTGGCGACGTGAAAAAATGCATTTTGCGCACTAAAGCGCCAAAAAAATTGGCGCACTACGGCGCGAAACAATATTGATATTCTTATTTGACGGTTGTAGCTATCGCCTCTTCAAAAGAAGTAACATTCTCACGTTCTAAAATCATTAATTTCGTGCACTTAATACAAGAATAAAATTTTTCTTTGAAAATCGTACGACACTCATTATTGACCAATAGAAAAATTAGTTCACGAGCCGTAACCAAGACAATAAAAAAATTTCTTGGAAATTTTTTGTATGTAGATCAGCCTAACTGTGAGGGCTTGTATCGTTACGATTTTCTTACCGAATCTGCATTCGAGCATTAATTCATATCCGGAAATTATTTTCGTGCATTCCAACAACGTCCTAATTTGCCCTCGCGTCCCGCTCGGGCAAATTAATACGACGTTGTTGGACCGCACTCAAAAAAATTTCCGGAAAGAATTGATGCTCTTATGAGATTATATGTGAAAATTTGTGGGATGAGAATTTATTTGTGCAATTTGACAGTTTTTTATTCTCACAATTACACATTTTACAGCTCAATTTAAAATTGTTAGAATGTTTAAATAAAAAATAATGGATGCTCTGCGCCACTAACCACACTTAGCATAAAATATAAAAGAAGACCAGTCAACATGCTGGGAATCGTATATTAAGCTGGTCTAAATTTTTCCACCATTAGGGGCACTTTAACCGAATTCGAATAGTCAGAAACTTTTTCCTCTAATTTTCTATATGGAAACGACCGTGTTATGCAAATAGTTTTCTATGCGATTCAACAATAACTCAGTCAAATATGGCAAAAAAATTAAATGAACTAAACAAAGAAATCCCCTACAACGAGAAGTTCCTAAAATTAAAAAACAAAGGTACTTAAAATGCTGCATTGTTGCTCTTCTCTCCTTAAGAGGACCATTATAACCTTGAATCACACATATCAGCTACGTGATATTGAAAATCAAGTTATCTAACATAAAATGTAAATATTCATAATTACCGGTTACAGTAATACATGGCGATCCTCCAGTTGTGCCACACCCATTCGAATTTACGACCCACATCACTCTACATTAATTAGTGACATCCATCTCAACTATATAAAGACGCCACTTCCCAAATTCGCCATTGTTTGACCCAAAGTCAGTACAAAGCTTCTGCCAAGATGTTCAAATTGGTGAGTATTTCCATCCGTTTTTAATCGTGTTTGGACTTCAATTTTTATATGTGCTTGCAGTTCGCTCTCGTCTTCGCCGTCCTCTTCGCCGTGGCCTTGGCTGCCCCCGAAGCCAAGCCCCAGTTTTATGGAGCATACCCCTCTTACTCCTACGGAGCCTATGGTGCCTACCCCTATGCTGGATATGCTGGCGCCGGTTATGTAGGATACTATTAAATTCATGATGACGACTTGGCAGTTTACTATAACTTTTTCAAACATCTAGGCTTGTAAATATTAAAATTGTGCAGTATATAAATAAAGCAGTTTTTAAATTTATGTTATATTGTTTAAAAAACTAAAATGTACAGATCTGAGTGTTGTATGCAGCGCAAGGCAGACATGCATATGGGAGGTGTATAGAAAATAATCAGAGAATGGGGAGTGGGCAAGTTAAAAAAAAATATGCAGCAATTTGGGTCATCGCAGTGGATTATCATGTATATAACTTAGAGGTATTCTCGTAAGTAAAGCAAGTTATGCACAAAACTTTATTGTTATTAGGAGACCACGCTTACTTAATAAGAGAAAGGGAAAGCTCCAAGCGAATTAAATAACACAGAAAAAAGTATATTCTAACATACAATTACTGTTGAAGAGACATCCAAATTGAAGCATTCGTTTGTGATTTGTCAATGTAAATTTAGCAAACAAAGTACCTACCAAGGCAAAGGTAAAAATTGCATTAGTTGTATCCAAGTTAATTCCGACATACATTTAAAATATAATAAATATATAAAGTGTAATACCAGAATTTCAAAATTTATAACAGTTAATTAACATCTAAAATTTGATTTAAATTGGCCGTTTAAAAGGACGGTGCACTTAGTTCCAATTTAATAGAAAATATATAAAGGGAACGGAAAATCAAAAATTATACCAGTATCTTCTCAGGGACTCACATCTTATGAGTACGGAAACTGGCAAATCTGAGATACCCTAGCTGGATCTGATATCTTACTTCTACTACTCGCTTGTCGTTATCAGCTGCCCTTCCTTAACCGCCTCTTCTTATTTTTCTGTTCCGATGCTATTAGGTCTCTATTTTATCAACTATATACTCCTACAGCCTGTATGGTAGGCTAAGGTGGCAGTTCCATCGCCAAATTCGAATTAGTGGATTATTCATCTGCTGGTCTTAAGCGAAATATCTTGGCTAAGGCGCCCTGAATAAGGAGAAATAATAAGTTGGTCCAAAAATAGAGCGGGTATATAAATATTCCAGCAAACTGAACGGCAGTTGATAGAATGGACCACGATGGATGATATACTATTATGTACACATTTCTGTGCTATTCGCCGACAGAATCGTCAGATGATAATATTAAGTAGTATGTTTGTGATAAAGTTATACGGACAATAAGTACAGCTAAGAAATGGGCACCAGCCGTTAACCACGACAACCAGAAAACTAATCTAAGTAACGGTATAAATAAAACTAATTTACCCTGAACGGTCTCTAGCGTACATTACCCTATGGTCTAAAATAATACGAGCAGGTATCGATGGGCCAAATAAAACAGAAATCAATAGTAGGAAACCAGAACGAGACTCTAATTTCTAAAGTCTGTAGGTACAGTTGTATAAAGCAACAACATGAAGGTAGATAGTGTTATGAACACATAAGTATCAATCCAATCTTAGCATTTAAAAAAAAAACCTGGAGTTACATGGTAAAATCTGTTTAAAATGGTCACATAACGTATGAGGAAGATGCATGTTACATACGAACTTTGATAAGTAATGTAGAAAACGAGGTAAACAATTGACAAATAAATAAAGGGAAAATTAAATACATGGCAATCAAAGGTATGGAGAAGTATAAGAAGCAGAAGGAGGAAATCAAAACGTTAACATTAATTTGGTGCAGCATCGGAAATTAAGCTGTGAAAAAATTAAAGGTTTTATACTTCTGGTTGCCTTAACAACAGATAATTGTAATAATAGAAAGAAAATAGAAACCACAGTAATAAAAGGCGAACGATGTGCGAGTACGTTGAACAACGTGATAGTGCCTAAATGTGCGTCTTGAAATACAAAATCATACTATAGTCAAATGGTAGAAAATAGGGGAAAGTTTTGATATTTGATTTCTATATGTTTTTTGGGTCGCTGTACATGAATATCATGTTTTCCAATAAAAATTTTGACCGGAAACATGTTTTTTTTAGCAAAAACGGTGTAAAAACCGGTTTTTTAAGGTTTTTTAAAAATTGCCCGAAAGCTATCCATTTTTCGTAAATGTTGAACCTGTATTAAATGAAAGAAGATAAAATTTCCTACATTTTATGTACTTGAGGTTATTTTTTTCGAACAATCGTTCAGCCCCGAGAGCGCCACGAAGTTATAGTCCAGTCAAATGGTAGAAAATAGGGGAAAGTTTTGGTGGAGTTTTGATATTTGGTTCCTACAGGTTTTTTGGGTCGTTGTACAGGAATATCAGGTTTGCCAATAAGAATTTTGACCGGAAACACGTGTAAACGGTGTAAAAAGCGAGGTTTTTTTAGTTTTTCAAACATTTCTCGAAAACTATCCAATTTCGTAATTGTTGAACCTATATGAAATGAAAAAGGATAAAATGTTGGTAAACCTGATATTCGCATACAGTGACCCGAAAAACATATAGGAACCACATATAAAAACTTTCCCTATTTTCTACCATTTGACTGTATTATAACTTCGCGGCGCTCTTGCGGCTGAACGATCTTATTTCATTTCATATAGGTTCAACATTTAGGAAATCGGATAGTTTTCGAGTAATTTTAGAAAAACTAGAAACACCTCGTTTTTACACCGTTTTTTTAAAAAGGTATTTCCTGTAAAAATTCTTGTTGGCAAATTTGATATTCCTATACAGCGACCAAAAACCAACATGTAGGAACCAAATATTAAAACTCCACCAAAATGTGGAGCGGCTGAACAATTGGTCGGAGAAAAAAGTACCTACGTAAAATGTAGGAAATTTTATTTTCTTTCATTTCATATAGGTTCAATATTTACGAAAAATGGATAGCTTTCTGGCAATTTTAGAAACACTTTTAAAAAATCGGTTTTACACCATTTTTGCTTAAAAAACATGTTTCTGGTCAAAATACAAAAAACATATAGGAATCAAATATCAGAACTCCATCAAAAATTTCCCTATCTCGAATAGAGACCTAATAGCATCGGAACAAAAAAATAAGAAGAGGCGGTTAAGGAAGGGCAGCTGATAACGACAAGCGAATAGTAGAAGTACCTAAGATATCAGATCCAGCTAGGGTATCTCAGATTTGCCAGTTTCCGTACTCATAAGATGTGAGTCCCTGAGAAGATACTGGTATAATTTTTGATTTTCCGTTCCCGTTATATATTTTCTATTAAATTGGAACTAAGTGCACCGCCCTTTTAAAATGCCAATTTAAATCAAATTTTAGATGTTAATTAACTGTTATAGATTTTGAAATCCTAGTATTACACTTTATATATTTATTATATTTTAAATGTATGTCCGAAACAACTTGGATACAACTAATGCAATTTTTACCTTTGCCTTGGTACTTTGTTTGCTAAATCTACATTGACAAATCACAAACGAATGCTTCAATTTGGATGTCTCTTCAAGAGTAATTGTATTTTAGAATATACTTTTTCCTGTGTTATTTAATTCGCTTGGACCTTTCCCTTTCTCTTATTAAGTAAGCTTGGTCTCCTAATAACAATAAAGTTTTGTGCATAACTTGCTTTACTTACGAGAATACCTCTAAGTTATATACGTGATAATCCACTGGGATGACCCAAATTGCTGCATATTTTTTTTAACTTGCCCACTCCCCATTCTCTGATTATTTTCTATACACCTCCCATATGCATGTCCGCCTTGCGCTGCATACCACACTTAGATCTGTACATTTTAGTTTTTAAACAATATAACATAAATTTAAAAACTGCTTTATTTATATTCTGCACAATTTTAATATTTACAAGCCTAGATGTTTGAAAAACTTATAGTAAACTGCCAAGTCGTCATCATGAATTTAATAGTATCCTACATAACCGGCGCCGGCATATCCAGCATAGGGGTAGGCACCATAGGCTCCGTATGAGTGAGAGGCGTAGGGGTATGCTCCATAGAACTGGGGCTTGGCTTCGGGGGCAGCCAAGGCCACGGCGAAGAGGACGGCGAAGACGAGAGCGAACTGCAAGCACATATAAAAATTGAAGTCCAAACACGATTAAAAACGGATGGAAATACTCACCAATTTGAACATCTTGGCAGAAGCTTTGTACTGACTTTGGGTCAAACAATGGCGAATTTGGGAAGTGGCGTCTTTATATAGTTGAGATGGATGTCACTAATTAATGTAGAGTGATGTGGGTCGTAAATTCGAATGGGTGTGGCACAACTGGGGGATCGCCATGTATTATTGTAACCGGTAATTATGAATATTTACATTTTATGTTAGATAACTTGATTTTCAATATCACGTAGCTGATATGTGTGGTTCAAGGTTATAATGGTCCTCTTAATGAGAGAAGAGCAACAATGCAGCATTTTAAGTACCTTTGTTTTTTAATTTTCGGAACTTCTCGTTGTAGGGGATTTCTTTGTTGTAGTTCATTTAATTTTTTTGCCATATTTGACTGAATTATTGTTAAATTGCATAGAAAACTATTTGCATAACACGGTCGTTTCAATATAGAATATTAGAGGAACAAGTTTCTGACTATTCGAATTCGGTTAGAGTGCCCCTAATGGTGGAAAAATTTAGACCAGCTTAATATACGATTCCCAGCATGTTGACTGATCTTCTTTTATATTTTATGGTAAGTGTGGTTAGTGGTGGAGAGCATCCATGATTTTTAATTTAAAAAGCAATACTGATTCTAACAATTTTAAATTGATCGGTAAAATGTGTAATTGTGAGATTAAAAACTGTCAAATTGCACAAATAAATTCTCATCTCACTAATTTTCAAATAAAAATATTATTTTTGTATTAAGTGCACGAAAATAATGATTTTAGAACCTGAGAATATTACTTCTTTTGAAGAGGCGATAGCCGAGTCAAATAAGTCATTCGAACGCTCGGGATGACTTTACGATCAGTTAAAATTAATGGTTTGTTTATACTTTGGCCAGATAGTACGGTGTAATTAGTCCAAAAAACGGCCTAACCTCAACATCCAAAGTAAAAGTTTTCTTCCAACTCCAAATTGTTCTATACATTCCACATATTGTATGGTAAAAAGTTACACCAGTTTAAGCGTCGGGTTTAGGGGGGGAAGGGGGAGAAGTTAGTAAATTAGTAGTTTTTATCAGTTTTTCTTAAATATTTCGAAAACTATGCGGTTTAGCGCGAAAAGTGTTTTATACAAATATAATCTACATTAAATTGCGAACAAAAATGGTCCGGTGCATAATATTGCTAAAGTGAACGGTTCCAGAGTTACGGAGGGTGGAAATGTAGAAACTTTTTAGATTTTTTGGAAAAAATACGACATCACTAAGGAAACTAATTTTTTTTGTTCTGCTGTCATTTTTGTTATTGTTCGTCTTTAGAATACTGCGCGAACTATGTGATAATCACAGGATTGTGTTTTGTTAAAGCAAATTGCGATTTTAGTGGCCAGTGGTATGTTAGAGATAAGCCCTTGAAGGAACGACAACCTCACCACCTTCTCAAAGGGCGCTACTTTTTAAGGGAATATAGGCTTCCACAGGCCTAGGTCATATAAACCTGTGGTACGGAGAAACCCACTTTGAACTTTCTCTGGACAATGCCGCATTAAGAATGAATATCTTTCCAACATAAATGATTTTAAAATATAAAAATATTATCTGTATAATAATTATGATACATAATTATATAATTTTTAATCATAATATTTTTAAAACTGCAGCTTTTGGAGGTTTTTCTTTAGAAAATAGGCATATTTGGCTGTATATTGCAACCATATTTTATTAAAAAAATTTAAGTTCATAAACAGAGTTCAATAGTAATATTGAATAAAAATGTAGAATGTTAAATGCGACCTTAAATTAATGTAAAGTAGAGTCTGGAGTGACATGACCATTGAACAGGTTTTGATGAGATCCTTGAGTAGCATTGGTGGATTGACCGGAGGCAGAGGAATAACAGCGACAACTATTGCAACTTGGATCAACTCCATGCCAGCTTGTTCTCGGGTGTGTGAAGCAATGGAACAATTTGCAGGTGTGTCTCTTCAGAGCAGCACGTGGAGCTACGAGAGGCAAGGCAGAAAAGAAATTGCAAGGACTTGCAAACTTTTATTTCTTGGCTTGAGGAACACAATCCGTTATCTAAAACACCTGAACTCTCTTCCTTATCAACAGGGGTTGTAGCAGATGAAAACGTGAACTGTGATAAAGCGTTTGAAGTTGGAACACTAGCCTTGAAAGAGATTGAGAACAAAACATTCAAAGAGATACACTTGAAAAGAAAGTTAGCTGTTAAGTCTCTAGCCTCTATAACCAAGTCTATGACAATTAACAACAACACTGTCTGTGTGAACCCTAACACTCTCTTACATCGGATGGTGTGCACAGTAAGGAGTAATGAGAGACTGGAAGAAATATTTCAATTTGAATTATGTGCTTATCCTCCATCCTTCTTCGACGAATCTGGCTTGATGAGGAAGGGAAGCAAATCTTCAATGGTGACTGTTTTGGTTCCAGATTCAAATGAATCATCAATCACCCCAGATTCAGAGAAAGTGTCCTACATCATTGATGGAGGTCACCTCCTTCATCGTGTTGTCTGGCGACGCCCAGATACCTTCAGACAGATTTGCGAGCAATACACAGATTACATAATTACTCATTATGGGCCAGCAACTGTTGTTTTTGATGGATACGAGCAAGGAAACACAAAAGA
This sequence comes from Agriotes lineatus, assembly GCA_940337035.1. Lineage (NCBI taxonomy): Eukaryota > Metazoa > Arthropoda > Insecta > Coleoptera > Elateridae > Agriotes > Agriotes lineatus. The sequence goes on from OW679199.1 coordinate 26,430,758, forward strand.
TGAAGAACACTTACGCAGATCACGTTCTACCACTAACATTGAAGTGAAAGTAGAATACTCAATCCATGTAAATATCAATCAAAGTGAATTTCTAGCTAACGCTAAGAACAAAATGGGCCTTTTTTTTCTACTTACAGTGCACTTGCAAAGAGGTGGTTGCACAGTTCATCAAGCATCGGGTGACGCTGACTTATTAATAGTTTTAACAGCGATTGATGAAGCTAAGAAAGGAGTTGAAGCTTGTGTAATTGGTGATGACACGGACTTACTGGTCTTGTTGACTGTCCACGCACCATCAGAGAACAAATTGAAAATGGTGATACCAAAGAAAGGCAATCAGCAGGAAAAAGTGTACACTATTTCTGACATTCAGCGAGGCATTGAGAATATGAAAGGTGTACTCTTAGCAATATACGCCTTCACAGGATGTGACACTGTATCAGCTATCTACAAGAAGGGGAAAATTACATCGTATAGGAAAGTACAAGCCAACAACGCTCTTCGTACGAAACTTCTAGTCTTCAACAACCCCAAAGCTGACCCCAGTGCAGTGGCTGACGCTGGAAAGCATTTCCTTCTTGCGATGTTTGGAGCCAAGAACACTGAAGATCTAGATTGTTTTCGCTACCAGTGTTACTTGCAGGCTATTGAAAAACAGCCTATACATTCATTGTTCAAGTTGGCTGCACTTCCCCCCACTTCAGCAGCTTCCAGGCAGCATTCATTTAGAACCTACCACCAGGTGCAGCAGTGGCTGATTGAGAAGAAGAATCCGCTCGAGTGGGGGTGGAAGAAGATTGGCAAACACCTGAGACCAATTACAACAGTACGTCCTGCAGCTCCCCAGAAATTACTTTCCCTCATAGTGTGCGCTTGCAAAGACGAATGCGTCCGTAACTGCGAGTGCAGAAAAAGTGGTCTAAACTGCTCAAGCATATGCGGTAATTGCTCAGGCCTAGGATGTGATAACATCATAGACGAAGATCTAGAAGAGAAGGGTGCTATGTTTGAAGAGGACTGAATACTAATGAATACTTTACATTAATTTAAGGTCGCATTTAACATTCTACATTTTTATTCAATATTACTATTGAACTCTGTTTATGAACTTAAATTTTTTTAATAAAATATGGTTGCAATATACAGCCAAATATGCCTATTTTCTAAAGAAAAAACCTCCAAAAGCTGCAGTTTTAAAAATATTATGATTAGAAATTATATAATTATGTATCATAATTATTATACAGAAAATCGTACGACACTCCTTAATGACCAATAGAAAAATTAGTTCACGAGCCGTAACCAAGACAATAAAAAAATTTCTTGGAAATTTTTTGTAGGTAGACCAACCTAACTGTGAGGGCTTGTGGCGTTACGATTTTCTTACCGAATCTGCATTCGAGCATTAATTCATTTCCGGAAATTATTTTCGTGCATTCCAACAACGTCCTAATTTGCCCTCGCGTCCCGCTTGGGCAAATTAGTACGACGTTGTTGGACCGCACTCAAAAAAATTTCCGGAAAGAGTTTATGCTCTTATGAGATTATATGTGATAATATTTTCATATTTTAAAATCATTTATGTTGGAAAGATATTCATTCTTAATGCGGCATTGTCCAGAGAAAGTTCAGAGTGGGTTTCTCCGTACCACAGGTTTATATGGCCTAGGCCTGTGGAAGCCTCTATTCCCTTAAAAAGCAGCACCCCTTGAGAAGGTGCTGAGGTTGTCGTTCCTTCGAGGGATTATCACTAACATACCACCGGCCACTAAAATCGCAATTTGCTTTAACAAAACACAATCCTGTGATTATCACATAGTTCGCACAGTATTCTAAAGACGAACAATAACAAAAATGACAGCAGAACAAAAAAAATTATTTTCCTTAGTGATGTATTTTTTCCAAAAAATCTAAGAAATTTCTACATTTACACCCTCCGTAACTCTGGAACCGTTCACTTTAGCAAGATTATGCGCAGGACCATTTTTGTTCGCAATTCAATGTAGATTATTTTTGTATATAACAATTTTCGCGCTAAACCGCATAGTTTTCGAAATATTTAAGAAAAACTGATAAAAACTACTAATTTACTAACTTCTCCCCCCTCCCCCCCTCAAACCCGACGCTTAAAATGGTGTAACTTTTTTCCAAACAATATTTGGACTGTATAGAACAATTTGGAGCTGGAGGGAAACTTTTACTTTGGATGTTGAGGTTTGGGTCTAATTGCAGCGTACTAAGATGCAGTGTAGACAAACAAAAGTGCATGCGCATAACGTTCCAAAGGTTTGAGCCTAGATGGATATCATTTCTAGTAAAACTTTTGAATCGACAACTCTCTGTATAACGGTAAAGTGTGAAGTAAACAAATATTTTATTATGCTTTAGTATGAAAATAAACGGAGATGCGCGCGCTATTGAGCGATCTATCCTATTCAATTTACCACCATTTTTAGGCCTATTACGTTGGGCCATTCCGTTCTGTTACACGCATGTAAATATTACAAAGCCGGTCGCGAAATCGAGGTGACGGAGAAATGCATGCAAACGCAAATGCCGCCGCTACCATAACCCGCATTCACTCAATCAGGAACATCCCGGCTGAAATGATCGCGACGGACACACACGTCTGGATCGTTCTGCTTTATTATGTAGAGAATAATAGCGACTAACCATTAACTGTTTTGACGAATCGGCCCACGTAACAGTTGCAAGATGGAATTATAGCTCGGTAGTAACTGTTGCTACAAATATTGGAACAATTGAACCAATATTCAACGCAAAACGATATAACAGAAACTTGAAAAAAGAAGAACAAGTGCCGCAACCAAAGGCTATAAATGATTATAATATGGACAATGCTGTATCAAACTACATAATTAGAGTTACAGGTAGAAAGTCGTAAAAGCCACACTTCATCAATTTAGTACATTGCACAATAGTAAACACATGGAAAATAATATATAACATTGCCAACAATTCTCATCTGTTCCATTTAGAATTTCGGTCAATTTTGGTTCTGTCCCTGATAAAGAACCATACCAGATCTACAAGCTCAGAGCCGATAAAGGAAAAAAGGGTCTGTCTGTCTGTCTGTTTGCCTGTCTGTCTGTCAGTCTGTGTGCCTGTGAACAGAATATCTCAGAAAATCACATAACCGGAAGTATAGTGTTTACTGTTGTGACTTTTCAGTTTTTTTCAAACTTTACATTTTTAATGTGTATCGATGTGAGATAGGTAATTTTCCAGTTGAATACCTCTAAAATGGGTTTCTTTTGTTTCTTTTCTATTTTTTTTAATAGCTCCTATTTTAAATAGAACACCCGGTATATTATCACATTTTTGATTCAGCTTAAAATTTTAGAAAAAATGTGTCTCTTCAACTAACGCTCTATTTTGTACGGTTTTTGTAGAATCTGTAATTTTTTTAAATTTTTGACAAATGCTTAAAAATTAAAAGTGATTTTTTGGTTACTTATAAGATCACTGTAAAAGGAAGTTGTGTGTGTGTGTATCACAACAGATTTTTTAAATAATTTTTGTGGGGTCAAGTTCTACACCTAATTTTTGGTTTTAGTTCATACATTATTATTGTGTTGTATTTTTCTTTTAGTTTTATCATAAATAAAGCGTACATATAAATTTTTCAACGACAGTTTAATTATTTTGGTGCTTGGCAATGAATGGGCTAAAGCTAAAGATGTTATGCGGTGTTAGCTAAAAGAAGTCAAGAAGTGCTTTTAACAATTAAATTAATACTTATGCATCTTTGAAATGAATATACACTGCGCCAAAATATACCTACATTATATCTAAACAACGATGCTACTCAATATCTCATGAGTTCAGTGCCACTCATTATACCGTACTTTCCATAAGAATTGTTTAACTTGCCAGTCACGAACATCACCAAAATTCAATTCCAAGATTTCCCAAAAACATTGAAAATATGTTAAATATGTAATTTTACTCAAATATGAGTTCTTGCTTGACAGCATATTTGCGAAAACTAGCTCGTTTCTGTTCTTTAGAATTATAGAGATTTGATATTTTTGATAAAGATAAAAAACGATAAAATTCTAGTCCTATTCTCATTATTTCACTATAGGAATGGGCGTCTAAAGTTGCTGGTATACTGCATACGGAACCATTATGCATAATAAACAAAGAAACATATAAAGAAATTACCTAAGAAACTGAATATTAGAACAATTAATTGATACCCTCAGAGATGACGACAATTGAAATACCAAGCCACTTAAAATGGTGCTTTGTTTCTCTTCCTTCCTTAAGAGTATCATCATGACCTTGTACTACACATATCAGCTGCGTGATATCGAAAATCAAGTTATCTAACATAAAATGTAAATATTCAAAATTACCGGTTACCCACGATCACAAAACAATTCCACTCTAATTTTCAACGTGTGGCGATCCTCCAGTTGTGCCACACCCATCGGAATTTACGACCTACATCATGCTAGATTAATTATTGACGTTCATCTCACTATATAAAGACGCCGATTCCGACATTCGGCACTGTTTGTACCCAAAGTCTGTACAAAGCTCCTGCCAAGATGTTCAAATTGGTGAGTATTTACATACTTTTTTAATTATGTTACTTAATTAATAACGTTATACTACTTCAACTTTAATATGTGCTTGCAGTTCGCTCTCGTCTTCGCCGTCCTCTTCGCCGTGGCCTTGGCTGCCCCCGAAGCCAAGCCCCAGTTCTATGGAGCCTACCCCTACGCCTCTTACTCCTACGGAGCCTATGGTGCCCACCCCTATGCTGGATATGCCGGCGCCGGTTATGTAGGATACTATTAAATTCATGATGACGACTTGGCAGTTTACTATAAGTTTTTCAAATATCTAGGCTCGTAAATATTAAAATTGTGCAGAATATAAATAAATCGATATTTAAATTTATGTTGTTCCATTGTTTTCAACCACATTTTCCTATGGATTGCAACGACATAGCATTTCGACATTGATCCAGAAAGAATTCCTAAACGCAGCATATAAGATCGAATTTGTCGGTATCAGGTCTAGCAGTTCTAGTACTCTTGTCGTCGAATCTAATTCCAAGGAATTCATATTCAATATATGGATATTTGTGCAGAATATAATTTAATTTGCTATTTCTAGGGCTAGAAATTTACCCAGACACTCTTTTGAAAAAATGATAGGTACAAATGCATTTTAAGATTGTACGGCGGCGGCGCCGGCGTTTGTTGTTCTGTGCCTTATAGAATAGTCAGTCTGCTTACTGGCGTCAAACAAAACCAGGATTTCGTTTTTTCATGTACTCGTAACGTATATCGAATGTCAGCTTGCTTGACTTTTCGTTGAACAGGAGCAGGATATGTCTACTTGAAGCCATTTCAACTAAAGTGGGCTGGTTGTATTGCTAGTTATTTATACCTACTGTTTGATGCCGTTGTTTCCAATCTCTTCCATTTAAAAAACAAATAATAAGTTATTGGAAAGCTAAAACGAACAGCAACTGGAGTTTTACTCTGTATTTGAGTGTATATTGTACTAGGTAATACAATAAATGGAATTCCAATATAAAAAGCACTAACACGAACATAACCCCACCTCCTAACGCTATCAGACACCGCTAACCGACTCAGGTTTAACAGGGTTGTAATTAATAGCAAATTTGTTTATAAATAAAATAGATTTTTCGCATTTGCTTGCATATTAAAATCGTAAAAGGAAGTAGGTATAGAGACACTTGTAGAGGAAAAATTAAATCCCGTGTACAAATTTACAACTAATGTAAAGCGGTAGTAAGTCTTTTAGACCCCATGTTGTGCATTCTAGTATTAAATAATTGTTGCATAAACTATTTATTAACCGAACTGACTTTTTCCGAATTATTGCTAGATGGTTTTCTTAATATGCGAATTATATCTAAAACTTTTACCAATTACCTACGTTCGATTAAATTTATTAATATTGAAATTGAATTTTGAGTGTCGCAAACAGAAACTTCTGTTTGCGTTTATTTTAGAGACATGCTGTAAGACCCTGAACGTTCCAGTACTCAATAACACTAAAATCTACCAATGAAAATAATCTTAAACTCCAATATAAGGAGGATAACGAACAGTGAATACCCAAAATATTTCAACCGTTCAACGGGCCAGCCAAACTACCCAAAAGCAACAAATGGGTTAATACTAAATTGATAAAAATTTAATTTAGGCGCCACCAATTTGTTTATTCAACCACATGCGAATCTAAGTTGGACGATTCCTGGGCACTATATAATACACGCAAGTTGTATTGAAGAAAAATATCTCAAAATTACCTCCCTCAGGGGCGATTTTCCTTGCTGTTGTCACTTATGGTACATGGATTTATCCGCAATATAGTTCGTCAAGGAATTGACGTACAAGCCTATGCTGATTTTGTAATTATCTTGAAAAGATGTAAATTTGAAGGAGTTATATATTACAGTCTTCAGGAAACTTTAAGAGCTATCTGCGGGTGGTACGAGAAGGAACAGTGATCTATAAGCCCCAGCAAAACTGCATTGGTGCCATTCACTAAAAGCCTCAAGCCTCTTTTCATGTGTGGTGGGCACTCGCGATTTCTGAAGGTAGTGTATAATCTAAGTGTAATGTGTGATAAAGAGCTTACATGGAACTCCCATATGAACAAAGTAATAACCAAAACAAGGCTGTCTTTTTTAACTTGTTCAAAGATTTGTAATAAATCTTGAAGTATCGACCCCCTAAAGCATGTATTGACTATACCAGACCATAATAAGACCCATGACAACATATGCAGCTATCGACTGGTAGGAGAAGGGCAAACCGGTCAAGGATAAGGCAAACCGGAAGAAGCTTCAGCGATGAGAATGCCTAGCCATTACAGGTTCTTTGTTAACTACATCGACTGCTGCTATAAAAGTCCTGAACCGACAATTTGATTAGGGCAGAAAAAACAAAATTGCAAGTTCGAAATTCCACAACTCTGGTCAGTGTTAGAAGTCAAGAACCCAACGAAAAGTACAAAGGGTCTGGAGAAAATTTCTAAGGGCCGGTTGCAGAAAGCAATGTTAAGTCTGGTGTTAGCTAACGCGACGTCAAAGTGAACAAAAACGAATCAAATCTCAAATGCTTATGGTAACTAATACATTAGTAAACAAAATTTGATGCGATTTTGTTCACTTCGACGTGACGTTAGCTAACACCAGACTTAACATTGCTTTCTGCAACCGGCCCTAAATGTTCAAGCTATAAAGTTGTTTATAGTTCAAACCGTAACAGTCGAAATTTATTGGGCAATCCGAAATACTTAAGAGACATTTAGAATTTACGAAATTAAATGTTCCCATTTTGATTTTAAATATATACATTGAGCAACCACGTCGTAATTTTGGTATTAGGTTTAAAGAGCATATAGCTCGTTTTAGATTCAACAGATCCGTTAAACCTAGTATTGCACACCATGTTTACGAAACGGGCCATATTCAAGATAATACACTTTTGAACAGAGATGAAGGACCCATTCTCCACTCTGATCTTTACGCTCTACTAAAGATGACACCTGATTGGTCGCCTAGAATGCCCCCTCCGAGTCAAACAGTATAAATAGCGCTAGAATGTGCGGGAGTGCTGACTTTTACTGGTGATTTAGTGAAGAGCACGTCTTCGGCCAACCTTGTCGTAGTAGGTTCTCTTCAGGGCTACTTAAGATGACAACTTAGCTGTCGAAATACGTATTTAGCGGTTGTTAAATGTTTGTGTGGTTAGAAGTTTTTAACGAATTGTATAAGGTATAGACTTATCGACAGACATTTAAAAATGATATGAAATGGCATAAAATGTCCTACTACTATTCTGCGATAGGCCTTATCCTAAAACTTGCCATCTTCCAAAACCACAAGTTGTTGTATTTTCCTAGAATCTATCATACTAACCGAAAACTAAAAGACAGAAAGCCAATGGAGACGTAGCACGCCCAAATCACAAATCTCCTATAACGTGTTGGACGCAAAAGTCACTGCAGATTTGACAGAGTTGTTATATTTCTATTTCGGAAACCGGCCTTTGGCTTACTTGAAAACCAAAATAAAGTAAGCAATTTAACACTACATTATGACAATATGACACTTAAATCCCTAAATTCCAACGAAATTTTCTAAACAGTCGTACTTAACCTCCCCCAACCAAAGCACGTGCTATCACTTAAGCCAATACGCGGTAACACGCTCAAATCAACTGGATACGGCAAACTATGCATTACGGGAAACTAGCAGTCAAGTAGTGTCACTTCTGCAGTACAAGTGTAACTGTCACATTATACTCTACCTAACATTGAAAATGTGTCAAATAACTACTTCTAGTTATAAGTCAAACAACAATTACTAAAGCCAAATAATCGAAATATCACTTTCCTAGAGTCACAAAACCAATAGACCTAACACACCTCGAGTGAAGATGCTGCAAGAATTCAAGGTAATCGCATGCGCTATCAACTCCTATGACAAAGACGGCATTTAGAGATTCCCATATCGCTACCTTCACATAAAAATCTGGTGTGATACACTCACACAACTTCCTTTTACAATGATCTTATAATTAGTCAAAAATTTCATTTGTTATTTTTAAGCATTTGTCAAAAATTTTCAAAAATTACAAATTGTATAAAAACGGTACCAAATAGAGCATTAGTTGAAAAGACACATTTTTTCTAAAATTTTAAGCTGAATTCAAAAATGTAATAATATATCGGGTGTTCTATTTAAAATAGGAGTTAATAAACAAAATAGAAAAAAACAAGAGAATCCCGCTTTAGAAGTATTCAACTGGAAAATCACCTAGCTCACGTCAATACTCAATACACATTAAAAATATAATAAAAATGTAAAGTTTGAAAAAACTCGTTAAAGCCGTTTTTGAAAAAATCGAAAAAAAAACTAAAAAATCACAAGAGTGAACACCTACTTCCGGTTATGCGATTTTCTTCAAAAGCTTGCTGTCTCATCTACATACTACACAAAACTAGATAAAGTTTCAACGCTATACCTCTTTTCATTTTTGAGATATTCTGTTCTTAGACAGACAGACACACAGACAGACAGACAGACAGACACACACACCAATGAAAAAAAATATGTTTTTTGGGATCAGGGGACTCTAAAACGTGAAGATCTGTTGAAAACTCAATTTCAAATTTTTGGGGTGAATCCAATACTTTCTTTATCGTAAAAGGAAGTAAAAATGAAGTAGTTGAGGCTAAGGTGAGGTCTAGTAGTAGAGCTAACGCCAGCAACTAAGTGAAATAAGATATATGTTTACCTATATTAAGTTGACCGTAAATATGTTTTATATCCTCTCGACTTGTTAAACGGTCATTACTGTCGTCTGAATTGACTCGGTAAATGAGTCTTTACAGGCACCTGTAAAGTTTTACTGTCGTCTGAACTAACCGGTAAAAGAGTTTTTACAGGCCAGGTGCCTATAACATGCTGCCATCACGGCTTGACAGGCACCTTGTTTTCTAATAATCACATCCTTCATTAATTACTAATATTAATTTTTAGGATGTTCCCCAAGAGGAAATAAAACGTTGTACGCGGCTCGCTTGCAATTAGCCTTTATTGCGGCTCACCGGATTACAGGGCTCGGTCCTACGTCGCTCTCCCTGCAAATTATCTGGCTCGCCCATAAAGGCTAATTTACTAAGCTTGCCACGTAAATAACTATTAATTCAACAATTGAAGGATCCATGAGTAACACAAGATGGGGGCGATGCCACTGGAGAGATAGTAAAAAGCAGTAAACCGTCCCCATATAAAGTAGAATAAATAGCTTTATATGGGACACGTTTGGTGTTTTTACTACCGCTCCAGTTACTTCAACAAATCATATATTATAAAACCCTCATTACATCGACACGTTAAGAATTTTTTTGCAGGTTCTGATAAATTTGGGAAAAATTTTAATAGTTTGGCAGTTTCCATCTCCAAGCTTAGACATTTTCTTTATTTTACGATAATAACCTAACAAATATATAAGGCGTGAATTTAGTGCACGCTAAACATTAACTTATACATCAAAAGACCCAAATGCAGTAATATTTACAACTTTATTCGATGTTATTCCTTTCTTTAAAATAGTGAATATCGCTAATATACTGAAAGGCACATTATAGTTGATTGTTTACTTCCTGTAGTTTAAACGGCAGTTTTGTTTTCATTTGGCCTATTGTTACGGTATTAAAAGAACTTTACGACACCCACCCAAGGTGAGCATCGCACCACGGAATCAGTCCAGAAAAACTGGCACACTTGCCCTGAAATCGGTTCGAAATAGGCTAAAAGGCCACGGCTGGGACGCTCAGGGAGTCGGGCGTGAGTCACACGATACGTTCTGGGCAAGCGTGTGGTGACATAATATATACAGGGTATGTCGAAATCATGAGGGCGCCACCAAGCCTGTCTTAACCCGGCTAACCGGGCCTGGACGGTTAAACGGGAGCGAAGCATGCACAATACTCCGCCGATAGGATTGCTCAAGAGTTGCAAGGTCAGATAACAATTTCGGGATTGCCTTATGCAAGGATTGTAATTAGGTGTCAATCCGACCGCGACTACGCAGCTGTCTCACTCACCTGTACGCTCACAGCTTCCTCGTTCCGTCGTACAATAATCAGTACAATAAAGGGGCGTCTATCTGTAACAGAACATGCACAAGCCGAAACAAACAATAGTTCCCTTAACTAACCAATCATATATTGAACTTCGGGTTACAAAGGGGTAGCAGAATGCGTCGCCCTGTATCTAAACTTAACCTATAATTAAGGGCACCAGCTGGCACGCGCGCTCTAAACTTAACGACAGATGTTGAACATTAGTGAACAGCAATGAGCAGGAATAGGTAGCAATGAGTACAAACATGTACGTGGCCTTAGGCGGCGGGCAGCGACGATTTACATTAGCATTCGCGGCATGAACAGTCTACAAGTCTGAATGAATGCACTGGCGCGGTAATGAGTAATGAGCACAAATATGCACGTTGCCTTATGCAAGGGCAGCGACGATTTATCTTAGCACTCGCGTTCACAGCGGTAATCAGGTTAAAGACACATACCTTAGTGCGTAGGCGGCGAGGGAGCCTGGTACAGTTGAGTTGCGACAAGCTGCAATCGTAGTCGGCAGGTACCTTCGATGCTACAACGGCGAAAGGGGGTGAATGCACAACCGCCTCAATGGCGACGGGAGACACGTCAAGACGCGTACAACGGGACGACGAAAAGAAAGAGGCCACTTTCGTTCTGCTGAACCAAATCCTCGTAGGTCGAGATGAAGGGGGCACGACCCCTCACTTACGGAAGCAGGAACTGGGCTCCAAAAACACCCACGCTACGCCGAAGACAACTCGAAAAACTCCGACTCACAACCACCACACAAGCGCTCTCTGCCACGGGCTGCGGACAACTCCCACTTAAGGCGAAACAGTATATCACAAGATTGTTGAAGCAGCACTTGACGGGAAAAAGGGCTGACGCCCCCGCCAAGGGCGGAAGCGCCGCACGAAAACACACACTCTGCGACCTCTTGTTCGTTCGACGGTTCTCGGCTGAATCCCAGAGGGAAGCGTTAGCAAAGGTCACCTTGGCCGCGTCCCGCCACGTGACTAAACCTTGACAGCCAATCGCAAGGCGATAAAATGAAACAAGCCAATGCGGGCCACGATGGTATCACGCCACGACAGCGTGCTTTCTAGAAGATTCGGAATTCAAAAAAAGACGCCATCAGAGGGGAGCTCCAACCGACGAAAAATACTGCTTTTGGGGCTAAATATGTGCGAAATCGTGATTCTGAAATTAGGCGATGGAGCCAAATAAAGAACTAAAAGGGCTTAGCATACGGGCACGCTGCCCTAAAGCCTAGGTGGTTATTTTAAATACCAAAAAGACCTAACTAAAGGCGTGAAATGCAATTAAGCGTCTGCGACAGCAAAATGACTTAACACTATAGAAACACTAATATTGGACTTTTATTGGGTTTAAGAAACTATATACTGTAATGACGCCCCATGAACACAATTGCCTGGAGGCTGGATCAGGATTTCGTTTCTTGCGCTGATACTGTCCTTAACGTTTTTGAGCACAAGTGTGAGACTGCACCCCTGTTTTAAGACAATGTAGTCAGGTCACTCAAAGAGACGACAATTATTGGTGGCTACCCTGAAGAGCAGCTTCACGCTTCATAAGTTTAGGTTTGGAAGGGTAGCACCGATGTGAATGAATCAAACAGTAAATGTCGATTGCTTTTATTACAAAAATAAAGTTCCATTTATACAGATATAAGTGCTTAGGAACTACGATTTCAAAGTGCAAATTATATTTACTGTGACGATATAACATTTCATAACATATGTCAGCGTTTTTTTTTCGCTTATATCTGCAAGTATGTTACACTGAACTCTGATTAGTTGGTCGTTCATTTACGCAAGTTGCTTACTTGCAGTTGCGGCATTTAAAATTCTTGCATATGAAATCAGAATTGCATTTTATACCTATGAACTGGATTTCGTAAATTTTGGAACTGAAATTTAGGCCTATTTTATTTGAGATTTAACACCCCATCTAATAAAAGGCAATAGTAAATACAAATATAATTAATCAGGGCTAATTACCACAATTTATAAATTAAATGGTTTTGATATTTGAATTTTATGTCAAACTCAGGGCCAATTAAAATAATCTAATAATTATTTGATTAATAAGTGGTTTATTGCGCTCTGGATATTATTTATTTGCAATCAAATAGGGCTTAGCTGCGGTAAAACATAAAATAAACTCTTGTCTCAGGGCAAGTTCAACAGCTTTTTATTACAAACGCTTTGCTGTATGATATATTAGCCAGTATGGCAGATGTGTGACTTTGTATTTGACAGGTCTCTAACCTTTAGTATAGGGATCTCGGTAGGTGAGCGGCGATCGCCGTTGCAGCCGAGGTCACAGTGAAAATCATGGAGCGCTCGAGCCGGAGGTTGAGAGTTCAGCTCCCGGCACCGGCGGTCTAGATTTTCACTTAATTAAGGTTTAGGTTTAAGTGACGCCCGCGCCCCCTGAAGTAATGCTTGAGCGGTTCCGGGGGGCAACGGTAGTCGTTAGGCAAAGATTAAAAAAAAACCTTTAGTATACACAAAATGCTATGTTCCGTAAATCCAGCATAAATTGAATTACAAAGAAAAACACCTAAAAAAGAAAGACCGCATCAGATAAATGCTGCTAAATATGTGATGTAGCTTCCGGCTAACCTGTTTTGTTTCAGATGACGCAAACAGACGCTCTGATGTTCAATTGTCTTATTTCCCGTAAAACTGCGAAATCGGTTCCAAACCGCAAATCCAAAGGACGCTACCTCGATTATTCGAATCTGGACGGATCTGGACCGCTGGAATCACGTCCTACCCCTCGGGAAATGTCCAAACTTGAGGTACCCCAAATTCTACGGGGATGCTCCACTTGATTGCTCTGAAACTTACCTTTTCGAGATGGTGCTTCGAAGCAACTGGCACGGTAATTACAAGCTTAGTAACGGCTTCATTCTCTCAATTTCTTCATCCAGGAACTCCTGACGCATAACTCCAACTGTAGCACAAAAGGTTCTGGCTGCAATTTCAAATTTTAGTTATGACTGAAACCCTGAACGTATCCCTTCTGAAATCTACTTATCTCATGCCAACCTTTCTTACTCAAATCATGATTGCTACTGCTCCTATCAAGTGCATTCCTTAATGTAAAATTGCTGACTTTTTTGCAATAAATAAAATAGTTAATTCTGTGCTCATTTTTGAATTTATTCATTCTTGTGTTAACTGGGCAATCAGAATTGCTGTGGGCAGTATACCGTTACAATACATGTACAAAAATATCATTGGTATGAGTAATTATATCAAAAGGCCGAAGTTCAGATTGGTATTAAAAAACTAATACCATCTGCTCTACCACTGAACCCGTTGTGAACAAATATGATTAATAGTAAGGAGTACGGTTATAGCCAATAGCAAATGCAGAATTATTATTCCAATTTAGTAAAATACTACTGCAGCTGCTTATCCAAGATGTTGTGGAGATGGCTTTTGGAGCAAGTTGATGACAAGGATTTAAGCTTATTAGGCAAAGAATAGTAAATATTAGCAATACTGTAGGAAAAAAACTAGTTTTCTAATAAGGGGGTGTTATTAGATCTTTTCTACGAATATTATGATTATGAACATCAGTTCTAAATCTAATTTTGTTGTATAAATATGGTGGTGACTTTGTAGGTACTAATTAGTTTAGGAAATAAGCATGCAGAATACAGAAATACAGGATTATTTATGTTCAGCCATTTAACCTCCTATAATTTATGAGAAATATGTTCGTATTTACGTATATCAAAACATCAGTCCAAAACAGCAGTTTTGCATACTTTCTCTTCTCTTATTATCAACAGCATCTAAACATGGTCCATAAACAGAATCGCAATAATTAAGTTGCGACAACACACATAATTTTAACATTGCGGTTTAAACTATATCTATTATTAAAAATTAATTTGAGTTTGACATAAGATTTTTGTAATGCTGTAGATGCATGCTTCTTGAATCTAAAATAAGTATCAAGTATAATATCAAGGTTTCTTGGGTGATCAGAAAGGTATCTTTAATTTTAATAGCAATATTCTGTCATACAATGTTTTTTAGTGTATGTCTACCATACAGCAGAATTGAACTTTTATTAGCATTGAGTTGTAAAAAGTGTTTTTCTAATAGCTCAACAAGACTTTTAATATTATCATTGACACCAACATTTGCAGCAGCCACACTGTCAGCAAAAAATTCCTATAATAATTGAGAATCATCGGCATAAAGATGATATTCACAATGTTTTACAGATGTTTTAAAGTAAACTGTGTATATTATAAACAATAACGGACTCAAGCACTGAACCCTGTGATACACCTTTAGTAATGGACAAAGAGTTGGATTTAGATTCCTTAAGTATAACGGTCTGAGAGCGATTAGTTAAATAATTTTCAATAATTTTAATGACGTCCGACCCTAAACCAATAAATTTAAATATGGCCAGCAGTAAATTATGCGATATTGTGTCAAAGGCCGTTGAATAATCGATCAAAACAAGAAGTAATACATTATTGTTGTCAATAGCAGAAAATATATTATCTGTAATGTTTAGTCGAGTCGTGGTGCAACTGTAACCCGGTCTAAAACCTGATTGTATAACCGGCAGAACATCATGCTCAACCAAATGTTGACGAATTTGATATGCCATAATTTTGCCAGGACTTTTGACAGTGTAGACAGTACACTAATAGGACGCAAATCCTTGAATTCCTTGGGTTGCGTGATCGTAGGTAACGGAATAACATTAGCAGTGTATTCCAACACCGTAATATTATCGCACTGCAGAAACCACCGAACTATTGCTGAATTTTGTCCAATTCTTCTTGCTATGCGATAATGCTGCTTTTTCCATAATTGTTTATAAAGACCCTTCCGTCTGACGACTACACATTTTTTGAAGTATTCCTACTAATGTCGTTATTGGTAACAGCGGCCCTTATCTTCGTAAGATCTTCTCTTATAGTTATTCCGTATCGTTTCAAAACTTTTTTGTTCTGAAACACAATTTGCCGTTTCTTGTAGCTGAGAAATTTCACAATAATAGCTCTGGTTTTGTTTCCATTTTCATTTCATGCAGCACTACCGATCCTATGCGTACGTTCCAAGTCGTCCTTGCTGATTGGCACGTGCATTTTATTTTGAAATAAATTAACTATGATATCGTCAGTGTTTTCGCCCCTTTTTTTATAAATGCCAAACACCCGTAAACAATGTCTTCGGCTATACTTCTCCTAATCATCTAGGCTTTTGGTAGTCTTCTTGACGATATTATTCAATTCTTGTATCTCAAGCTTCAATTAGAATTCAAACGAACTAAAATAGTTATTCCATTAACGACGAAAGTAATTCGTGAAAATTATAACACAGTCGTCTAAAGTGCAAAGATTATCTCCTAAAAACAGCTTTTGTGATTTACATTTACTCTCAGTGGCATACTTAACACAATTGTCAACGTTGATTTAAACAGGTTCGGACTTTGTACAAAAAGAAGAAGAAGAATAAGGGCAGGTCGTAATTTCTATTTAAGTGGAGGAAACTATTTATTATTAAACTAGAAATATCCGAAACGTAGCAGTTAACTGCTTAACTCTTCCAGTTTTGTTTTTACTTCATAAATAATTCCGAAACGTTTATGGAGCACGCGTTTGTTTATTGACAAATAAGAATTTTTTAGAATTGGGTTATCGATCTCTGACATTTACAGTTGTTTATTCATTTTAAAACTCTGTGCAATAGAAAAGTCATATCTAAGAACTAGCCCCTTCAGTTACGCACGGAAGTGTCGATCCAATTTTTGATAATTTGGTAATAAAACATATTTTAGAAACATATAATATAATAAATATTACATCAAATGGAATTTAATATATTTAATTGTTATTATAATTGTCTCTTTTTATGTTAATTTATTTACCTGTTTGACACTACGTTGAATTAAGTTAAGTTTTGTCAACAACAGATCTTGACAGAACTTTGATTTTAGGGCAGTACCTTTACCTAAAATTTAAGGAAATAATAGTATTGCTATGCCAACTTGTTTCAACTAATTTATTGAATTAAAAATCAATATCTTTGTTGTAGAAAGGCAATGTTTTGTATCTACATGTGGAGCCTGCAAATGATTTTTTATAAAGAAAATCGTACGACACTCATTAATGACCAATAGAAAAATTAGTTCACGAACCGTAACCAAAACAACAACAAAAATTTCTTGGAAATTTTGTCAGGTCATTTTGGTATTTTAATTAGCCACCTAGGCTTTAGGGCAGCGTGCCCGTATGCTAAACCCTTTTAGTTACTTATTTGGCTCCATCGCCTAATTCCATAATAACGATTTTGCACATATTTGGCCCCAAACGCAGTATTTCTCGTCAGTTGGAGCACCCCTTTGCTGGTACTTTGGCCGCCGGGTGTTATCGCTCGCAAGAATTCCGAACCTTCTAGAAATCACGCCGTTGAGGCGTGCTGTCTTCGTTACCGGAACTTATTTGTTTTATTGAGCGCATCGCCATTGGCTGTCGAGGGTCACGTGGTAACGCCGTTTTGGCTCACGCCACTGCAGGGGTCGTAACACTGCTTGCTTTGGGAGTTCAGCTCACGCCGTTGATCAAGGAAGTCGCAGAGTGTACCGTTTCGCGGCGTTCCCGCCATTGGCGGGGACGCCAGCCTGTTTTTCCCGTCTCGTGCTGTTTCAGCGAATGTTGTGTAAATTGCCGTTGTTTGTTAGCACCGTTGCTGTGAAAGCCTTCCTATTTCCCGTGCTGTTACAGCGAATATGCCATAAACTGTTTCGCCTTTAAGACGTCGCGTGTGATTGTGCGAGTGGCAAGTCTTTACGTCAAAGCGTAGGTGTGTGAAGGGCTTCACGGGGCCAGTTCTGCGTTTGTGAGAAAGGGGGCTTTCCCTTTGCAACTCGCTGTTTTCGAGGATCTTTTTAGGCAGGACGAAGTAGGCCTCTTTGCCGCCGTAAGTGTGCTCTCAGGAGAGCGTCCTAACGCCGCCATCTTGGCGGATTCCAGCCCGTTTACCCCTAATGCCGTGTTTTGGCGATTGAGCTGCCACAGACTGCAGCCTTCTACCAACTGACTGCACGCAACTCTCATAGACCGTCTACGGACTAAGGTATTTGTAATTACAACCATTTAAACATATTAACTGTCGCTTGTGCGAGCGGCGGTGCTTTTGTGCTCAACTTTGTGTGGGCGGATGCATGCCCTTTGCTTGCTTGTCGCGGCTTTTAATGCCGGCTTGAGGCCACTATGCTCCAAGACGCTACTTTGGTAGCCTACTAGTAAGTTCATGTGCGCGAGTTTCGCGTTTCATCGCCTAAATAGCTAAAGAACTCTGCGCCTATGTTTTGGTGCTACGTTTGTGCTAACGTTTAATTCAGTAACGTTAGGTGCGCGAGCTTCGCTATATTGTAGCGATTAATACATAAATGGAATCAACGCCTCGCCGTGCTGAGCCTGGCGCGCCCTAATCTGTTCGAGCTCTTTGTTTATGTTTGCGAGGGCTTTGTGCTTTGCTTATCAGGTGTTAACCGCAGCCAACGACTGCGTGGGCGACGTAGCAGGGGCTGGCAACTATTCCAAATTCGCATGCTTTAGTGAGGCTATGTTAGCCCCTCTTCCTGGTCAAATATTGCAGTCACGCTGCCCCGCTGCCTAACGAGTTAGGCCTTCAATTAAATCGTCGCGCATTTGTGCGGCGTCGTGCTTTGCTGCTAGCTACACTGCTCTCATTGCCTTTGCAGGTCGGTGTCTGTTATCGCGAACTAACGCGCCTTTTTCCGGAGTGCGTATTTCTAAACTGTACTCTAATGCGTAAAGTGTCGAGCCCACTGCGGCCGGCCACCCATAGTGTGTTGTTTACTAGCATAGCGCGTCCATCAGCTGGTGCTTAACGTAAGAAATAACATAAGCTTGGCGGCAAGATTTGCTGCACAGATGTAGTTATCGACCAATAGACGCATATTTAATTAAGGGACGTATTATTCCTACTCGACCTGTGCATGCTTTGTTTCAGATAGCGCCTTTTACAGTGTAAAGATTGGTGTACGGCGAGACGTGAGAGATCAGAGCGTGCAGGTAGGTCCAGTGGTTGCGCAGTCTCGGCCCAAAGAGTCCCAATATTACCATTCCAGTATTTGCGATCACGAAATTGTTATTTGAGCTTGCAGCTCATGAGAATTCTTATCGACGGAGTATCTTGAATGCTTCGCCCCGTCTAACCGCCAAGGCCCGGTTAGTCGGGTTAAGACAGGCTTGGTAACGCCCCCATTATTTTACCGTTAGTTACCGACCTTCTGGCCGTTACCCTCAGATAATCTCGTTAAAGGACCCGCCCATCTCCACTGAAAGTTTAGCTCGGCCTAACTTGTTGCGGCTGGGTAGCGGCCTAGGAGAATTTTCGTCCCGATTTCGTCCCTTACGGCACGCGCCGGCCGTTTCGTTATTGTATGAGCCGGTGCGGTGTCGTAAAGTCAGTTTAAGACCGTAACAATTTTTTGTAGGTAGACATTACTTCTTTTTAAGGTTTGTGTCGTTACGATTTTCTTACCGAATCTGCATTCGAGCATTAATTCATATCCGGAAATTATTATTCGTGCATTCCAACAACGTCCTAATTTGCCCTCGCGTCCCGCTCAGGCAAATTAATACGACGTTCTTGGAATGCACTCAAAAAATTTCCGGAAAGAATTAATGCTCGTATGATATTATATGTGAAAATTTATTTCCGGGTCGGTATAATCCATGAATGTGCAGTTTATTAATACCAATATTTAATAGTGGATTTATATTGCGCTAAACTATGTTAATAACTAACGCAAACTATTTATTCAGTAAACAAAAATGCAACTTTTTAAATTCTTTGATTTTTATAGAGAAGTTAGTAGTGCAGGATGTGGAAAAATATTGAGTGGATTTATTGGTTTTCTTTGTAATGACATTTCGTAGATCTATAATAATTAGTGTTGATTTTGCTTTAAAATTACAATCGATAATAACTTGAAACGTAAAATATTGAACACAATTCCATAATGCTATATTTCCAGTCAAACTCCTAGATACACTAGAAGATGCATTTAAGTAACTCAGTTGCGAAAACAAGATACTAATTACCGCAGGGAAAGACTGAACAACTTGTGGTTTGCCGACGATATCATCGTAACAACGAATAGTAAAGACCAACTTGCTATTAATATGCGAAACATTCAAACAATCAAGACAGATTGTAACGATAGCTCCGAGGAAAATTTTTTACATACAAATAATTTTAATTATTTCAAACTTGCATGTCGCATCTTGGGATATCGCGAGTCACGCGGTCACTATGTGAACCTCCAGCCTGGCTACACGAAACGAGTCTCCCAAAAGGGTATAAGAGCACGAGCTCTGGTCAGAATGTAGAACTCTTCAGGTCCGACTGATCTAACCAATAAGCTCTCTTAAGTCCGAATAACCTACTCCGGATTAGGCGCAAGGAGTCGGTTGAAGCGACGTGCATAATCAATAGATCCTAAAATCCTGATAGAATTTCGACGCTGATCTACGAAAAGTTTAATCTCTGTCCTTAAAACGGCATGCCCTTACGTGGGAAACTCTTTGGCGTCAGTTCAGGTGACTAGCGTTTTCACCCAGTTTTCGAGGGAACACCAACGCAAATTTAGTTGACGTGTCTATATCCCAATCACACTCTATACTATAACTCAAAACCGTCACGAAAACCTGGAAGTCTTTGGCGTTGAACGCTAGACGACGTATCTTTCGCCAGACGAACAAATCAAAGTTGTCCGATTAAAAATTCTAGCGGCATAATCTGCACAGAGGTGGACTCACCTTCTAAAACTCACGAACTCTGAAGTATACCTATCACACAATAACGCTCAATTAGCTTCAATAAAGTACAAGATTCGATATCAGTAAAGTTTGTTTGTCTGCATGAATAAAACAGTATACATCTTTGAAACCTCCGAAAAGGGCGGAATCTCGTCACGTTATCTATGCACCACTAGCTGAACTACACGAGTAGCAAGTGCATTATGGGTTGCAGCAGGTCCTAGGAGTTCAACTGGCCCAGGAATATTATAAAATAACATTTGTACATATAGGTATATTATATAATTCGTTATAAATTATTTAAGATTATTTTATCTACTCCAGTGGGATAAGTAACGCATTACGTCACTCATTTGACACTATTTCAATTAGATAATAAAGCTCATTACACCACTCAGTTATGTAATGGTTTCATTACGCAACTGAGTTGTGTAATGACTTCATTACGTAACTGAAATAGTGTCAAATGAATGACATAATGACATTTGCCTACTAAAATATTTTTGAAAATGACATCTGACATTTCTCTTAATGCACTTTTCTCAATTTTAGGCAGTCGTAGATAAAATTTTTTACAACACATGTGTGATAATGCATCATTAATATACGTGTGTGTAAGTTACAAACGAGTGCGTATCCCACTTGTATAGTAAATAACTATTATTGTATTACATTAACATTCATAGACGTTTATTAAAGCTATCCGAGGTACAAATACAACTGGGGGCGAAAGAATTTTTTTAGAAACGTACTTAGCTTTCGACCTACATTTTTGTGCTCATTGGACTATCATTATTTTTTCACTAAACATATTTTTTGTATAATTGGTTGCATAATAAATTATAAATTTTGCTATATTTACCTAACTATAGCACCCAAGACAATAAACTGAATTTTCTTTAAGAAAATGTAGGTTTAATACTTTAGAGTGCTGGAAAGAGTAAAGTTTGGGTATGTAATCCAGTTTCTACGTAAAACTTAATTTTTTATGAAACTAAACACTTATACGACATAATTTCACTACGTTTATTTGCTGTAAACTGTTTCAAACGGTAAGAATATACCGATAACGAAATTTTTAAAGTTATAATGCGTTTAGTGGGTGGTTATTTGTTCAAAATTGCATCTAAAATGGCATACAGCAAAGCACAATCGCCCTAATTAACTGGTTTAATCAAACACCGGTTAATTGTGTGCAATAATCGCCAACCAACATCGAACTGCACATTTCAGGCTGAAACGCGACCAAAACAGCACGTCCTATAATCGAGGTCGCAAGGTCGTGACGACAGAGCTAACTGGCTTAGTTTCTAGGTGGTGTTGGCTTATACTCTATACTTTTTTTATCAATATTGTTTCTACTCCCTTCCAAGTATTAACAATAGAAGTAAAAGTTGTGTAGATAAATGATTCGTTTCCTTATTTTACTCATCACCAAAACAATGTGTAGTGCAAAATAATTTTTATTTATATACAGATGCGTACCCATAGGTAATAGATGCTGTATTTAGGGGAAAACAGTACAAAGGTTAAAGAATAAGGGTTTTAGGCTGATAGCAAACTATACGCAGGAGAACGAGAGAGGGTTAAATCCAGTTACTGCTAGAAAACGGCTGAAAAATGAAGATGAAAAAATATACTGCTCCAAACAATTATAGAATATTTTATAACAATAGAAAATAATGGTAAACATTACTTCGACTGCATGTTTTTTAAAATAGTATATCTGTGAAAATCCTTTAATTATTTTGAGGAGATGTATACTTTTAGTGATTAAACGGATAAATTTGAAATAATATATTGTTTATATCTTCTATAGGGCTCTACTGCGCCACAATGGTGAAAACGTTGAAAATGTGTTGAAGTTATTTATAATTGATTTTTTTTAAGTCATGAGGCTTCCTGGACAGAATTTTTATCAAAATTAATTTGTTTGTGAATATTATCACATAAGGATATTACAAAAAGATTCTCCTAGAAAACATTCTAGTATTGTTTTTTGAGGAAAGACTTACTAATTACAATAATATATATAATTTAAAAAACTTCGGAGAGGCGCTCAGTGTAGTTCTTGCAGCGAAGCTTTAAAATTTCGACCTTGACCTACACCTGTCAACCTAATAATGTTAAAAATATTACGTAACATCAAAAATCTAAATATTCAAAATTACCGGTTATTATTTAAGCGATCACTTTGGATTGCTTAAAAATTCCACTCTAATTTTCACGTGAGGCGATCCTCCAGTTGTGCCACACCCATCGGAATTTACGATCCACAGTATTCTACATTAATTATTGACGTTCATCTCCACTATATAAAGACGCCGATTCCGACATTCGGCACTGTTTGTACCCAAAGTCAGTACAAAGCTCCTGTCAAGATGTTCAAATTGGTGAGTTGTTAATTATTTACCTAATTTTTTTATCATGTTTGGACTAATTTTTATTTGTGTGTAAAGTTCGCTCTCGTCTTCGCCGTCCTCTTCGCCGTGGCCTTGGCTGCCCCCGAAGCCAAGCCCCAGATCTATGGAGCCTACCCCTACGCCTCTTACTCCTACGGAGCTTATGGTGCCTACCCCTATGCTGGATATGCCGGCGCCGGTTATGTAGGATACTATTAAATTCATGATGACGATTTGGCCAGTACTACAATTCCCAAACATTTTGTCATTGTAAATATTAAAATTATGCAGAAAATTAATAAATAGTTGTACACATTATGCTTTTGTTTTATTTTTAATTACTTATGTTTTTTACTATTTATTTTTTGACATCGTTTCGAGCTATCTAAGTGGGAACAAGAGTGTATAAGTATTACAAACTGCTCACTGAAAGATTACGTAACACTCAGGGTTAGAACTGAAAGTACTCAAGTGTTTTTCGAAGTGATATTAATGTGTGGGGTATTCCAAATACTCTTCTCCGTATTATTTGATCCAACCTCGTATATGAGTACTAAGAATCTCTATATTGCAGACTCGCTAAATGAACAATTTTTCCCTGGTTTACAGTTAACTACTAGAACTAATTGTATAGTAATTTTTCATCAATAAGTGTTTCCTTATTTTACGATTTGACACTGCAGGGTAATATTGACTGTTTAGTAACGTCGTGGGTATGTAACAAAAGCTTTGCATTTATTATACATCACGTCTCAAAACGAATGGAACACAGATTGGTCTTAGATTACTTCAGTGATAACAAACCGGTCAAAGGTAATATACCTTAGTACAAAGTTTCTTCAGAAAGAAGTTATAGGGCATTGCATTTTATTTTTTTTAAATTTCCTCAAATATTAAGTTATTGATGTCAAATTTGGTACACTGACAAAAAAAGTTTCGTAAATTAGACTTGACTGCAAGCGGCATATTACCTGTCTTTAAGATACGCTTTAGGTTATTATTTGAAGAGAATTCAAAATTGTAAAAATAGAGTACTCTTAGTTCACAAATGTAAAAGCACCCGTTTACATTAAAAAGCCTATAAAGGTTTTGGGTAGTAATAAAAACGTGCATTTATTTATTTATTTATTTATTTATTTATTTATTTATTTATTTATTTCGCACTCAGCCAACAGCCGTTAGGCCAATTATAGGCGTCGCTGTGCATTTATGGGGACTTCCAACCCCACTAACAACTATCATGATGTTGTTATGAGAGCCGGGACCAACTATTTCCGTGACAGCCGTATCAGGAGGCGCCGAGAGAAGCAGACATGGAACTCCCATCAAAGTTCTGACCAGAAAGAGCGTTGCTTAACTCTACTGATCGAACGTGGATGCTTGTTCAAGCTACACCACCCGGGACCTATACCATTTGTCAAGTAGCCATGATCACATAAACAATGGGTAGTGATCGTGATCTAGTAAACATCAATGATAAATCAATTTGTGACGTTGCTGACATAGACATTTTTTATTTTACGTTTATGAAAATTCTGAGACATAACAAATCCTCTCATGCGGAAATGAACTAAGACGCATCACCTAGTTCGCTGTTAAGGTGAGGAGACAAACAAGATATAAACAATTTATTAAACAGATCTGCTTACGTACACACTTATTTTTATTCAGTGCTTCGTACACAAGATTCTAAACTTCTACATTAAAGGATTCTTCTTCTTCTTCGTTCCGTTAGCTCCACTTGGGAGCATAGGGCGTCCAATAGACGTTTCAGTTATAATGTGTACATAACACAGAGTTGTCAGCCTTGCACTATCTGTTGCTCCTCTCAATGTTTAGTAATATCTTTTTTCGACGACTGACATCGAAAGTAGATTTTTCTCACTGTCATTTGACAACAGAAAGTTGACATTTGCCGCTGAGCGTGCGTTTTCATCTTTTTGCCGCTCGCCGAGCGTTTTGGGTTTCCGCGTTAACAAAATAGGTAGCCACGTCCGAATGTTTCCTTGACAACGCCCGTCATTTGTGGAAATAATCGCGTCACATGTCATATAGACTGCGCGAGTAATGTTAACTTGATTGTCAATTAATTTTTGCGATAAAACGAAATTTGATATTTTCCTTTAATAATATGCTCAGTCGTCGAAAAAATAGTATGTATGTTTCGAGCTAAAAGTGCGCTTGCCGCTTTTGCATGATTGCTGGTTTCGCCTTCGTCTCAACCAGCAATATTCATGCGCAAGCGGCAAGAATGCACTTTCAGCTCTTAACATACAATATACTATTTTAGACGACCACGTATGAAAGTAACTTTATCGCGACAGCCGCCTACTACAGAAAGTTGACAATTTCATACACTAGCACGATATTATATCGTGCTAGTCATATCGTAACGGCACAAAGTTATTCTCATCACGGCCTGCACACAATGCAGCAGACCGTGATTCAAATAATCCAGACGCTTTTGCTTTATTCGTTGCTCTGCTTCCAACAAGCTCTAATTTTTTATAATTGTACCAATAATAATATAACGATCAATTTAGCAAACGAAATAAAAACAATTCTTAAAAATAGAATCTACTTTGAGTGGTCGTCTAAAAAATAGTATTCATAACTCGCCCGAAAGTGCAAATATCTGTGCTCGTGTTTTAGATCCACTCGGGCTTCGCTTCGCTACGCACTCGTTTGTCTAATCAACACTCGCACCATATTTGCTACTTTCGACGCTTGTCATGAAAATAACTATTCTTGTGTAGTTGAGTTATTCTTCCTGGGTACATATCACCTCTACTAGCTGCTTCCAATCACCTCTATTGCCGGCTGTTGCTTTCGCTTCATTCCATGTAATGTTTACTGCGGTGTATTCTTTAATTAGATTTATGATAAAACGCCGGTCTGCCTTTCTTTCGTTTGCCTTTGATGGTATATTCCGAAGCCTGCCGTATGATGTCCGTAATAGGCTTACGCAACGTGTGCCCCAGCCGATTCCATCTTCTGCTTCTTATAACTTTTTCTACTGATTCTTGGCCATATTTCCCATAGTTCTGGGTTAGTTATTTGGTTGAACTAGTATACCCTCATATACGTCGTAGGGATTTATTTGTAAAGATCTGTATTTCTTTGTTGTTTACTAAGAGCCCACGTTTAAGCTCCATATAAGAGTATACTCTTTACGTTTGTGTTAAAGATTCGAAGTTTGACTTTCTTTGATAGCTGATTTCCTGACCGTATTTTGTGTAACGAATTGTATGCAAATCTTGCTCTGTTGATTCTCCTTTGGATCTCAATTTGGCATCTACCCTTTTCACTTAAGATGCTTCCTAGGATATTAAAATTATCTATATCCTGCAACCCAGTTGCATGAATAAAATACGGCGACGATCTACTTTTGCTTCTGTGGAAAAATAAAAAGATGCTCGGTGGGCCGTAGCACTTTTTAAAAATCGGACACAGTATACCGTATGTGGCAAATAAAATACTGCAGAACATACTAACATAAAGAATAATTAAATATGACAGCTATGTAAATCGAGAGTACCAAGCTGGTTCAGTTTCAATAAAATATTTGAAATAGTGCTGCAATTCAGGTACATTGAAGCGGATGCAGCAAATGCTCGACTTTCTATCAGCTGGCCAGGGTTCGGTTCTCGGCGACCTTAGAAATATTTTAGAAATCGTACGCTCTCCGTCTATCAAGATGGCACCTGTGGTAGTCGTTAACCCCTAATAAGGGAACCCTTCCTCGATTTCGACGTTTATGGCTAGCCACCTACCCGACCTACGAGTAAAGAGGACTCATAGTACCACAAATTTGTGGAATAAACAGGCCACTGGCCTAATGTAAGAGGAAAAAGAAGCTCAAATTATAAATGAATATAAAATCAAATAAAGCTTGTAGTCTGAGTACATGTTTTCTTTAAAAAATCATTGGCCAAATCGTTACCTAAGGAACAACTATAAAAAACAGAAAAAAAGTTAAAACATTTTTATTTTCAAAAAATACGTTTCTTGGTCGACCCAATACTCAACTAATATAAAATATTTATAATAAAGGTAGCTGTAAAACTCCAAACAACAGTTTACATTCTTCGTCATAGACAAATAAGTTTCACATGTAGAATACTTGAAAATTCTTTTTCGGCCACAGTTTCACTTCTAGTATAATTATATAACGAACATCTTTAATTGACAAATGTCCTACATGATCGCGTCGAACTTGGAATCGGTTTGGGAGACTCGCGCATTCCTTTGTTTTTGTAGTCGATACGTTTTTCATTTGGATATGAACGACGTTCTCTCTTTTTTCTTAATAGTATTTACTTACTCAAGATACAAAAAGTTTGGGCACGAACTTGAGAAGAATAGGCATATCTGTAATATAAAATCCCGGAAGTGAACAAATATACGAAATTACCACTTGTTACATCCAACGTATGTTGTATAATAGGCAACTATACATCTAGAAGATCGACTCCACCAATGAATGTATAGTATTGTTTTACAATGTGGGGACGACTTACACTGATCTCGTTGTTACCATTTTTTGAGAACTTCTCTGCCCTACTTATTTACTAAGCTCCGCGAAGGCTACGTTATCGACTGCAACACAAGGTTCATATGTATGTATGTTATAGCAGAAGTCTGATATTTCGTATTGTGGCCAGAATATTTATTCCATTTTTATAATGTCGATATGAGAGGTAATGAGGAAAACTAGTTACCGCAGTATAACAGATTATTCTTGATTTTAAGAATTACTCGTATTTGTCCCATTGTGTTAATATTACATCTAAACTCTGGATTTTCATGAACGGGTAAAATCTTCCCTGTGCATAAGTCAAAGCTGGTAAGTCATAGCTGGTATCTATGAAGTCACACAGTACAACTACAGAATGTTTCGGATCTCTTCGGATTATAAATCTTTAGCGTAGAACAGTCTTTGAACGGAACAACCTGTTCATCTACACACATCATCTGGCGAGTCGAAACGTGTTCTCGCAAGTTTTAAATAAGATATGGGAGATACTTATCTATATTTATACACACTTCAAATGGATACAGTTTGTCAGTACTTCTTGCTGAGTCGCGTTAAAGCTATGAGTATGATCATCAATAATCACTCCTTCATTAGCCTACATTTTGCAGCCGGTCCAATTGTAAAAGCACAAGGTTGTTCAGAATGGGATTCAAACATATGTACTGTAACCGAAAAACCACCATGTGCAGCGGACTTAAATCGCCCGCGAAAGGCAGGATTGGATTTCCAATAAAAGTAAAAACTTCGGGCAAGGGGTGCATAAATTAAAACGTTAAGCTATGGGTGCCGTGTCTAACTTCATCAACTGTGTTGTTTGCGACGCGGAGTAACAAATTACATCCGCGACGTCATCCCAAGACACGCAATACAAAGCTCGTATTTCAGAGACACAATGCCATCTGCGATCTGTGGTAGATCTGGGTCCAAAGCAGCAAGCAGCTGCTAAACCCTTTCGAATAATATAAAACGGGAATGTAAGAACCAAAGCATTCCAAGTTGACAGCGCAGAGACGAGTAATCAAGAAGCGACATAACACTTTGCAGAGGACATATACTACGCAAGAAAATAATAATGAAACCAGATTTCGATCCCCGGGCTTAGAAGAAGACACACAATGGTTAATTGTAATTTCAATGAGACGAATATTCCGACCGGCGCCGGTGGCCGCTGATCATAAAGAACCCTCCACTTACATAAGTGGGAAGCTACGTAACCACCAGCCGAGCAAGTGCCAAATTTTTTAATTCATTCGCATTCGGTCATTTGGAATTCAGCTTTTGGAAAAGTGCTGCATTGCATCGTTTACGACTGTCAACAGTATCGAGTCATCATGTCATCAGGCTTGGTGACTTGCAACGCATTCATAGACATAGCAATTTCGAAATATCAGACCATATAGCTATTAGCGTTTAAAGTAGTTTGTATGTATAATTGTAATACTTGTTACATATATGTGTATGAGTATTTTTGTTGATTAACTTTGTTTTCAAATAAAGATTGTGTCTTTTTCTCTAACGTGTATCAACATTATCAATGTGAAACAAATTACAATAAGAAAATATATTTGCATAAATTCTGTAGCGATGACGTTTCAAGGAGAGATCATATCACTAATGCCGAAATTATTGAAAAACGAGGGGCAGCCCTTGCTAGAATAACAATTAAAAGCTTAGTTTGCGCACCCCATACGAACTAATGAAAACAGATGGCCTATAAAAATGATGAAATAGGTTCCTAAGGGGAAATAAGAGCTAAAATAGAAGAAACGTAAAAATATGCTGGTAATAAGAAGTCTAATAAAGGAAGAGAGGGTAAAGAGAGATTGTGTATAGGCACGGGAAAACGGCAATAAGCTGTAATATAACCAAGATACATATAAGGACTAAGGTCCACTGCAGGATATACTGATCCCAACGACAACAATTTTTGATATATGAAGTACCTTACTTATATTGCTATAACAAAAGTATGTAACCTAACCAACTTTTCAACAGTTACAGATGCATCTTTACTAATCCTACTGACTGAGCCGATTAGTGTAGCAATACCTATTTTTTTAATCATCCTATCCATCAACAAATAAGTCGTGTACTTTTAATTTTGACCTTATCTGTTAAATATGTCGGTGCATCTTTCTTCAATAATAAAGTTTTAATGGTAACTATTGGAAATCATGTTGCTGTTAATGATATTAAGGTGATTAAAACTCAATTAATGAATACTTAGAGTGCGCCTATAGTTCTAATTATATTTGGTGAAAGTGTTCATTTGATAAAATCATGAATTCGCTTGCTCTTAGCTTACCGTTTGATGCAAAATGTTTCTTTCGAGACTTCTGTATTCTGGAACAACAATAATAAAATGCTGCAAAGCCAAGAGCAAGATCAAGTTGGTGTACGACAATTTCCAATTGATAGTTGGCATTTTTATTCTTCTGTTTCTTCTTCTCCTTCTGAGTGCTGAGTGCTTGTTAATTGAAAATTAGTTTTATTTTAGTATTTCCCATTGGTTCTTCTTTTTAGTCGTGAGGCTTGCAACCTATTTGTTTCAGTTCTCTACGGTTAACGGTATAGATAAAATTGCAACCGTAAAGGGGATTTGGATGCAGTTTTGCTATCTTGAAATGAGGCAACAGGCAATGGTGTAGAAGCGTTGTGGTATTCCAGATTTAACAACTTTGAAGCTCACAAATCAAGAAGTTATAGCGGTCGGTGTTTAGAGATTATAAAATGCTTGAAACAAGAAAGGAAAGGTTGAACTACGATTTCTACTTGTAGTCAGCTTAGAAGGCTCTAAATGCACAGAGAAACATACTGTAATACCAATGGGTCGATGGAATCATTATCCAAAACCAATACATTGGGGAAAACAATTTACTAAAAAGAGTGCAGATTTTAGCAGCAAGGTCATTTATGATTTATCGTATGTACCCGTTAACCAGCAGTTTTAATGGTAAGAGCTACACTCAGCGAGATTATATCTTTAAGACACTTAACTCTGTACCAAAGTATTAAAATAAAGCTACCTAGTTTTTAATGTAGCTAGAATTATTGACATTTTTAGTTCGCACGTTTTTACTATAAAAATAACACTTTCTTGGAGATTCTAATCTTATACAATAATATTAACATAAAGCTATAAATAAGTCAGTTAAGATCATCCAGCAAAAACTTAGATTATTCTAATCACGATTGCTAGAGCTGATTCCCGCAGACAAATCTTGAACTTGCCGTGGCCTTGACCATGGAAACGCCCGAACTTTCATTTTGGCACGCCAACATAAATCTGGTTTAATGAGTCTAAAAGCAAAGAAATACCTGTTCTCACAACCTGTAACGTTTTCACATTTTTGTTACTTAATGGATGGCCCAGACTTGATGTAATACAAGTCATAGATTCCAAGTTTTTCCTAGCAAAATAATCTTGCCTGTCTTTATGAAATATGACGACTTTATATGTAGTTTCGTTGAAAGAGAAATAAAACGTCAAAGTGAATACTGAATAGTTACAGACTTGATAAACTAACAATAATGCCATGCTAACCTTTTACATGAAAGAAATTTAATAAAAGCAACTGAGTACTGATTCTTTTTTACAGCTCTTTTGATAAAAAAATCTATATTAAACTGCCATAAAAATGTTTTAATATTTGTACTCGTACGTTAAAATTATGAATCACAGCGTTTTCAATAATGCAGAAATGTTGCAATTACTAATTCCGTTTAACAGATCACTATGTATAGTCGTTTTGAAACGTTCACCTATAACTTATTTCAATTGGAGCAATTCATTTCTGTTGTGCAGTTCCCAACGAAATCAATTAATTGCATTATTCAGAAATAATAAAAATGTACATTGCGACAGAAAATCTAATTCCGACAATTCTGCGTAGAACTCTGGTTTCCTCTACTCTTTATTAAGATTTATTCTAATCACCTAGAAGTGACACACCTCCAGCATTGTATTTTTTAAAATAGACAGGAATGCAAATTGCCACTGTCTGTGGACTATATAAACCCGTTGTCTCTAAAATTTAGTATAGTTTTGTATCCGCAGACATACAAACCAATCTTTCAAAATGTTCAAGCTGGTGAGTACTGCTTTAGCTTCAAATGTATGTTAAATGTTGTTACTAACAATTGTTAATTACTTTTGTAGTTGATCCTCGTCGTCGCCCTCTTCGCCCTGGCTTTGGCCGCCCCCGAACCCAAGCCCCAATTCTACACTGGTGCCTACCCCTACAGCTATGGCGCTTATCCCTATTCTGCCGGATACTACGGTGGATACCTTGGATACTATTAGACAACCGCTTGGACTTAGTTTTGAAATGAATTTGGCTTTTACTATATAAATTAGATCTGTTAATAAATATTTAAATTAAAACCTACTCTGTTATATTATTTGCTTGTTTGGTGGGCTCAAGACAATTCTAAAGCCTTCTTGGATATGATCTTATGGCTTTCAAAACCTTCGCTTTTCAGAAATCACAAGTCCCTTGAGATATAATATCAAGTGCTTTTCAGAATGCCAAACCTTCAGTAATTTTAAGCCTTACTTCGTTGGTGAGATGGTGGCTTAGAGTAAAACATTAATAGGATGAGCTTCGTCTAGCTCATATTGGGGTGAGTAACAAAGCAGCTACATGCTTAGATGTGATAGAAAAGTTTAGACCGCCAAGATCCTAATAAAAAACCTAAAAAATCATTGAAGGCTGACGCTACTGGTTCCAAAATAGCAAGCATCATCTAACCGATAACCTAAACCAAAGTAACTTACCGTCGAAGATATTCTCGACAGTTTTAATGTTAAGAACACAAAGAAAGTTATAAATAGGTTCTAATAAGAAAATAAACAATGTTCATTGTGTAAGTTCAAATATCAAAGCTTTAATGAAAATAAATAACTAAGCGCGAATAGAGAATTGCCATACAAACTGCACCAGTCATGAAAAATAATTATTTTCTACTCATGACATTGAAATCAGTTATTTTGACATTGATTCCGGTGGTTGAAGTTGCATTTCAACCACTAGAGATTGAAATGCTCGGACTACCGGGATTTCAAACTGTTTGACATTCAATTGATGACAAGAGAAATGTCACTTTACGTTTAATTTTTTTCTAAAGTGCATTAATTTGTTAAAATGAGTGAAAATTCTTAGAAAAAATAGTATATGTAACTTGTGGCTGATAAAATTTCAACGTCTCGAGTTACTTTTTTCAACTCGCTTCGCTCTTTGAAAAAAACCACTCTCAACATTGAAATTTTATTTCAACCACTTGTCCCATAATATACTAATTTTCATGTGGATTACCATGACACCTTGGCATCCGAGACAACGAAAAAGTAGACCAATTAGCAAGAGATGCAATATCCAAACAGTACGACATTAAAATCCAGAAAAAGTTAATTCTCGGAAAATGGAACCAGCAGTGGTTCAATACATTAGAAAACAAAATAAGGGAAAGAAACATGACTCCACAAAATGAAAACTACTAGTAGAGTTGACCAGACAAGGAGAAGTAAAATAAGCAGGATAACAATATGTCACAATAAGATCACTCACAAACAACTACTGAAACAAGTGCCCAAAACTTGCAACGAACCACTAAGGATAAAGTATTGAGATAGTTGTAGATTAAGTCTAACGATTTGTTGGTAAAAGTTAATTTCTAGGCAGAAAAGTATTTAGAGATAAACAACTATCTAATTTAAAAAAAAATACAAGAGTGAATTTAAGCAGAAACTAACAGACCAACTATTCAAAATGTTATTGATAAATTAGATATAAAATTCAAATGTCGTATTCAGAAATAAGGTTCTAAAATATAAATTAAAATTATCATCTTTGGAATTATATGAAAAGTTGTTGATTTTAACAGAAAGCAATTTATAATTAAAAAGAAAATAATAATTAGTTCAAACTATAAGTTAGTTTGAAGTAATATGAAAGTTAATATTTGAATAAGTTACGTATAAGATTATCAGATCAAAAACATACTGTATATAATTAGAATAATCCAGGGTGTTAGTTTTAAAAATTTTGTACAACTAATGATTACTACAGTAAATTGTAAGGGAGAAAAATAACAACTGATTTTTAATTCTAAAATGTACATCTAATCCATTTGTATCGATAAAATTAATGAATAAATCCCTTTTATAATAAGTAATTTATTTATGGAATGATATACAAGGGTATAAAAGACTAAATTAAAAGAAAATAAGATGAACATGTAAGAATTTTAAAATAAAAACAAAGTTTAACATGCAGCAGACCATCCAAGAAGAATTAAGAATGTTGGATTTGGTGAGGTGAATTCGTTTGACCTGAGTGATTGCAGGAGCTGCAGTTCAAGTTGATGTCAAAGTGGATACATCTGTAACTGCTTTTAATTGGGTATGCTGTGATAAAGTTATTATTGAATTAAATAAATCTGGACCTGTGATTACTGTTTGGATTCCGTACGAGTTGCTGTAAAGGAGGATACATTTATAACTGGGTTTGAATTGGGTACACAGTGATAAAGTTATTATCGAGTTGGAATTATTGTTGGATGAGCTTTAAAAGATTTATCAACTAGGAGCTGATTAGTTTTGGATTGCTGTGTGAGTCTTCAATAGCGTTTTATCCATTGAGACACTGTGTGTTCCGGTTAAAGCAGGAATTTAGGTTGGGTCTACAAACGCAAGTGGCTGAATAAGCTGGTTGTATTTGTACGACTCGACTGAGAAAATTGGATCAATTCAATTAAGTAAAGATGATTAGGTATATGTTAAATAAACATTAATCAATTTCAACAGTGAATGCATAAGTTATGTATTTAAACGAAGATGTATGGAATAGATATGAATTCAGCTTATATGTCATAGTGATAGTCCGACAGTGATAATTGAGAATTGTCAAAGTAACGTTTCACCTAACCAAACGATTTTTACAAATATTTTGAGAACCGACCTGATCTGAGAGAGATTGTTCTATTACCTGAGCTATTAAAAAAATAATTTGATTAAATAGATTTGAATTATGGCAAATATTTTTTGAAATATTCTGAATTAAATAAACAAGAATAGCAAAGCAGTACAGTAGCTATTACATAAATATTGGCGTGCAATGTAGTCAATACTATAACAATATATAATATGTGAATGCCGAAAATACAAAAATCATGGTAACAGGATCTGCGTGACATATTGACTAATACAATCGAACAAATTAAAAACCTTATTTTTTTGCAATTTAATCTTACAATTATTATGAATAGTATCACATTGCAACAATGTAATATCATAATCTTTTGTAACGTTTAAAACCTTTGTCAAGAGCCCTAGAATTCAAGGCACTTTAATATTTAATTTTAAAAATAATTAATGGCAATTTTTTTTCCAACTCGAAGTGTACATTAAATTCAACTAGATGCACCCACATGTAAATAATTGACATCTGAGCAATTATTACATAAAATATATCCTGAACAAATAGCACTACTAAGTGTCATATCAAGCATAAAAATATTTGACTAAATACGAGCGGGCGGAATCGATTCGGTGAAGTAGTTAAAAGGCCAACTAGCGTTCGAAATCAAACTAACAAGTGAAATGATTGGCGAATTTAATCTTACAACTAAATTTCTCCGAACAAACCTAATTATATATTGGGTAGCACACATGCATATTGCGATGATAAGGCCATTATTAGCTAATTTACAGCTCCACGTTGGGTGCCAATCAAATATGCGATAACACGGCCGTTATTAAATAATGTGCAGCCCCACGCTGGCGTGGGAGTAATATTTGCTGATAAAATATTCGAATAAATATAATTTTAATTCAATCATTTTTGTACGATATTAGGAAATACGTAGAGCCCATAACTTTGACACTTTATATCAATATCAACACAAATTATAGCGTACGGATGTTTCCGTACTATAAAGGAAACTTAAGGTGGCCTCGCCAAGGTATGTCAGGTCATATCTTATTTAAAAACACAACAGATTTATCTAATAGTTAATAAAGCAAAATGAACATTTGTAATTTATAGCATCGATGATTATATTCGCATTGTCGTAGCCACAAACCCCATAGCGCAGTTTAGCTGCAGCGGCCAGGATGGCTGTTTGTGTTGATGTTGAGCTCTGTTGGCTCAGAAAACGATCTGCTGTAGGGCAACCTAATACTCACATTTACAAACACTTGCAGTTAGGTTAACTGGGTAGCTGTCTGTTCGAACGCGGGCACGAGATAAAATTTTGCAGTTGCGGTTTAACCATACAACTGCTTCCTTTTGCTTATTATTCTTTAGGTGCCGTGCAGCTTCTATTTAATACATCAAATTGCTGAATTGAACATACAATAACCTGATATAGAAATATCCCCTTTCTCAGGTGGGTCACAAAATACAAACATTTCGATAACAGGCAATTATTGCAGAAACCACAAGCGTTTTTGGCTTCAGCCTCCTAAAGTATATATGAAGAAAACTGTTTTCTTATAGCAATAATGTATTGCTCGTAAAACACAAAAAGTGACGTAACTGAAATAAGCAATTGCGGACGAATAACAATTTCGAAAAGGATATTTTATGTCACATGGCGGAAATTCGAAAACGTTGTTTTGCGTATATCCTACACACAATTATAATTAACCCAAGCAGTTCATAATAATGTTGAATACAGTCTATTTGCCTGCCCAATGCAAATTCTCACGAGATTTCCCATTAAATTACAAGACTTATTAATCTCACAGCTTGAAAACGTGTTTATTTGAAAATTCTTGCAATAGAAACCTTATATAGGCGTAAGCTAGCATTATATTTGGCTTACGTATATTGCTAGGATCACATTTTAGTAGCCTTATATGTCAAATAATAATTATCAGTAATTTATAACAGAACCAACAAAATAGATATTTACAAGAAGAATGTCCTGTAAAGGCAATAATTTAAATTTCAAATTTGTTATAAAATATGATGTTTTTACAATAGCTTTGTTCTTATCTAAAAGCAAATTAACTCAGAGTAGGCTTGGCATTTCATGCAACTAAAACAAACCCCTGTAAACAAGAAAATTGGGGTAGCTTCTTCAAGAGAGTTGTTTGCTAAGCTCCTCCATAATAAGTAATTTTTAAGGTACTATTAACTACCCAAGTTGACTAGAAATTGTGTTTTATTGAAAGAGCGTGTGCTGGGTGATTTGTGGAACTTTTCCTTTGAAATTCGGATTCCGTCAAGTAGACACGAGGGATGAATTTGGTCCAGTGCAAGCCAGAGTATTTCGAAGTGATTCTACAGAGATCCACCAAGTTAATAAGTGCATGGACAAGTGCATAATCCAGAAGTTACGTGTGGTGCAGCAAAGCCCTATAATAAGGCCCCCAGCTTCAGTGAAAGCGATCCAAAGAATTATCGAAGTTGCAGCTTACATCCAGGTGGATTTGAGTACAGATTGCTGCTTTGCTAACAGCAAGCCGGCAACGACATCCTGTCCAGAGCATCGTAAAACATCCAGGTCGGGGCAAATAGCCCTGGAATAATCGCAGCAGTCATCGAAAGGTCAGATTTGCTATCTAAAGAGTGTCGTTTTTGTGAATGTGCTCCTGCGCTCGGCTTGAGCGTCACTTCTGTTCGTGGCATTACTAGACGTGTTTTGTTTTGTGACGCGATGTACTTACATTCAATTATTATCGCATAGCAACAACATTTACGTCGTGGACATCGGCGGTTTAAATAACATTTCAGGGCTTTTTATGTATTGTCAAAACCAGGAAACCGTCTTGTATTAATGTCATTCCCATCAGTTAGAAATATTGCGCTAGTAATATCCTATCAGTTAAATAAAGTTAAACAGAGTACGTAAAAATAAGTGTGTAATCAGACTTTTCAATAATTGTTATTAGGAAATTAGTATCAGTTTAATTCGGATGTAGCGACTTAACCTTGTAGATAGGGTCATTTAATTAATTATAAATAAATAGTATAAAAAGTACAACAATAAATATTGCAAAACATTTGCAAGAGGAATTTTAAGAACAGTATATTTCAGGTGCTAATCTGTTGTGCTGAAGCGATTAACAACGACATAGGTACAAGAAGTTATCCAAAGTCAGAGTTAAGCTTGGAAGCTGTTAATACCATTTAAGGACTGCATGTAAATGAAGTTTCGGCCCATTCGGAAGTGATATGGCAGAGAAATCTCAAACTGTAGACCATGTAACGACTTGTCATGTTAATATAAATTTTTATATTTTAAGGTGTTATTAGTGTTAAAAACTAACCAGGGCTAACTTCTTATAACTAACTTACTCTAATTATAATTACGATACGTACACCATAAGGAGGATATAAAAGTGAACGACTACAATTTGTTATTGTACAGGGTGGCCAAATTTCGCCTTTTTTTAGAGAATCTTGGGGACTATAGATGACATGGAAACGAGGACCCCCTATCCTCGATCTCTTTTTTCGAGAATAAGTTAATGGTGAAATCCAAAATTGGCTATCGTTTCTTGTTTTCTAGTTATAAAGCAACTGTTATATTTTTCGACCTTCCCTTCTATGGCTATATCTCGCTTATTTATGAAGATAGAAAAAAGTTATTTTTAGGTTCTTCAGGTACCTTATTCGTATGAATGCATTAGCGTAGCCAGTTCTTCAATAATATTTTCGAAATTCGAGTTATAGCACAAAGTTGTATTTTTTATATATAGTTACAGTTGGCTCTGGCATCAAATGGAAGACAGTTTTTTTACGACCGACCAGAAAATATGCAGTTTCTGCCAATTTTTTTCGCCAGAAAGTTACGTTTTGCCGGTCAAGATCGGAAAACGGGCATCTGGGACCGGTAATAGCTATTTACGTTATTAGACCGGTAGCAACATTTTTATGGCCGCGCCAATACTTTACAGGTTGAGCCCGTAGGGCGAGACCTGTATGTTTGGCAATGCCATAAAAATGCTACCTGTCGTGTATCGTATAAGATTTTTTAGGATACGAGTCCGGTAGATAAAATTTACCGGCCGGTAGTTCTACTACTGGTCTAGGCCGGTAAATTTTATCTACCGGACTCGTTTGTAACTATGTAAACGCTAGTTACCAATCCAGTATCCTAAAAAAGCTTTTGCCGGTCCCTGATACCTTCATTACTATGGAAACAAGTTTGTGTTATTGTTTGGATAGGTCAAATAATAGATACTAATGTCATAATTTTTTTGAGTTTTTGATTGTGAATCCGCAAATTTGAAAGTATGGACTGGGATGTTGTAAAAAACATATTATACGATACATGGCCGGAAAGTGTTTTACAGTTTTCCCCAAGCTTGATTCGACCTGCAAAACACTACTTTCCGGTCTCTTAACGGAAATTACTATTACCATTCCAATGATATATGTCATGCAGGGTCAAATTATCATTTTTACTACTAATTTATAGCAAAAACTCGTAATTTTCAAATTTTTTAATATTCCACCGTTTTCTAGTAGGCTGGTGTCATTTAGAATCTACCTGATTAAACAAAGTATTTGTCATTGCATTGTTACTGTGGCGATACTTTAATTGACAGAATTAATAACGTTTAATTAGGGAGTTTTTGCACCACGTCACGTTAAAATAACGTTACGTTAAACTCGAAAATTTTAATTTGGATTGGCTGTAACGCTGACGTCGCTAGGTAACATAAGCTTTAACGGTACGTCATTTTATCGGAACGTTATGCAAAAACTCCCTATTGTTGATTATATTTCACCTTAAAAGTGCGAAATGGTATATAAAAATAATGAAAAGATGGATATGTTAGAATGTTTTATTCAGAGTAATATTTTAATCGTTACCCGAAAATAAAACAATCTAATAAATCTAATTTTGCAAGCTCAAACGAAAATAACATTCAATATGCATTTTCTGAAGTGTCCTCAAGACATTTCCTAGAATTTATCACGTGGAAGAGTAGCTATCACATTGTTTTTCTGCATACGTCTTTCAACCTCAGATCTTTTGCAAATGTTTATTTATTCTGACGTTTTACAACCGACACACCTCCAACTGTTAATTTTTAAATTATGCTGGAATGCAAACTATCGCGACTCGTGGACTATATAAACCCATTGCTTCAAAAATGTATCATAGTTTTGTATACACAGACACAAAGCAATCTTTCGAAATGTTCAAGCTGGTAAGTACAACTTCTGATTCCAATAAATGCCATTACTAATAAAATTGTAATTCTTTCTAGTTGATCCTCGTTGTCGCCCTCTTCGCCTTGGCTTTGGCCGCTCCCGAACCCAAGCCCCAATTCTACTATGGTGCCTACCCTTACAGCTATGGTGCCTACCCCTACTCTGCTGGAGTCTACGGTGGATACCTTGGATACTATTAGACGACTGCGTAGATAATATTATTAAATGAATTTGGTTTTAGTTGTACAAAATTTCTATAAATCTATTAATAAATAATTAAATTAATATTTGCTTTGTTGATTTATTTGTTGAGTTCGAAAAGTGCACAAAATAAAGGCATATAATAGTGACTAAAACAATGTTGTGGCATTTGAATAGAGAAACATTCAAGTACTTACTTCTACACAGAAGACCAGAAACAAAGTAGACAAAATGTAATTTTATTATTGCTAAAACTTCTTCTCACACTTTATCCAGACCTGAGATTGGCAACTTTGGCGTGTTTAAGGGTTTAGAAGGTTAGACAGAATTTAAAAAAATGGTTTTTTTAATATTTAATTTTTTTGTTTGTCCTTATTTTTTTAAACTCAAATGTCTGCATGTAAACAAGTAACCTTCTACATTTTGTGATATTACGAGTCTGTTAGTAGTTAAATAATGCACTGCTGATTTTATAATCGAGGTGTATATACATAAGCCAATTTTGTGTTTTTCTGCTTCTATATTGAGTTCCTTTCCAACCAAAAGGAAATCGTTGTAGTTGACTTGGATCTTAAATATTTAATCAAGCTATTTACGTTTACATGTTGTTTTCTAATTGAATTATTTAGGGCCGGTTGCAGAAAGCAATGTTAAGTCTGGTGTTAGCTAACGCGACGTCAAAGTGAACAAAAACGAATCAAATCTCAAATGCTTATGGTAACTAATACATTAGTCAACAAAATTTGATGCGATTTTGTTGACTTTGACGCGACGTTAGCTAACACCAGACTTAACATTGCTTTCTGCAACCGGCCCTTAATAGGCCATACCATTCATGAAGTTCGAAACCAATAAGAATTCTTAGTTTTCCTCAGTTTCTATTACAACAGTTATTTCAGTAACTTTGGCGATATTAGGGTTGCCAGACCTCCTATATTTAATAGTAGTTTCCTATATGTGGTCGCAATCTCCTATATCCTATAAATAAGGTCAAATCTCCTATATTTCCAATAACCTACAAAAATAGTAAAATTGTTTCTATAGAATAATAATAAATATATAAATTTCGAAAATTCGCGCGGCACAATTGCGCAGTCAACGACCAACGCCGAACAATACCGAACGTACCGAACTCGTCAAGCAATATTAATTTTCTGTTAATGTCCGAGTCGGTATGTTATTATTTTATAATAATTGATAGGTACTAGTAGAAAATGTGAAAATTTTCAATAATTCTGATTTTGACTACAGTGGTACTGGTAGTGGTTGCGCTAGTGGTGTAAACACTGCACCCAAAAAGAAAACAACAAATCTGGTGTGATACCTTCCTTTTACTGTCACAGCTCAACTGTCACAATAAATAACAAAATGTAGCACGCCTACTGGCTGGCTAGAACATGGTGCTTCACCACACATTTATAAACGGGCTAGACTGTGCTTGCTGTGTAAAGATGGACATTTTGAACGTTTTTATTTTCATACTTTTTTGAAATAAGAGATTTTCCTGTAACAATACTAAAGTTTAAAAAATGTCATATCTCAACAAGGAAGCATTCATATAGACATTTTTGACTCGAATTTATCTAAGGAACACGTTCTGAAATTTTGAAGCTTACCTCGCGGGGCACCCTGTATATAAATAGTACACTTTACATCAACATAGACCAACAAGTTTGTCACGGTATAAAACGGTTCTAATGACACTTAAGTATGCGAGAGTGCCAGCTAACTTATCATGTCCGGGAAACGTCACCACTTGCCCTGGAATTCTCTAAAACAGACTAATAGCCACCGTTTAATACGCTCAGGGAGATGGGCGTGGTCCTATTGAACGGTATACTATACGGAAGAGTGTAATGTCATATACTGGGTGTTACAAAATAATAGGGCGCCACGAGATTCAGATTTTGGGACCCACGTTTGACAACCGCTAAAGCCAAACGGGGTAGGATATGTGTGCAGCTTTGTGACTCCCCGGAACCGGTAACTGGAGCGCCCTGACCTACCGTTGACGCACACAACGTCGCCCAGGCTCCGGTTTAAATCGATCTTGCACTGCAGACTGCTTAACCTGAAAATCGGCATGCAACACACACAAAGAAAACACAAGGTAGCATTTAACAAACCGGTCTACTGGTCTG
The DNA here is from genome assembly GCA_940337035.1 of Agriotes lineatus. NCBI lineage: Eukaryota > Metazoa > Arthropoda > Insecta > Coleoptera > Elateridae > Agriotes > Agriotes lineatus. Next base: position 26,472,715 of record OW679199.1, read on the forward strand.
ACACAAAGAAAATATCGTTCGGTACAGTCACTAGTACATGAAATGTGCCAGCTGGCATTAGTTAGCACAAAGTCCATTTACTGGCATGGATGAGTGCACAAAAAAGATAATTACTGGCTTACACATGTGACTATGGCGTTAAGGAGCGCGTAACAAATAATTACTCTTTTACTGATTAAGATTATGGTGCTAATGGGAGCGTGAGAAATAATTTTCTGCCATGCACATATGTTAAGAGCGTTACTGAATGCGTGAGAAATCATTACTGCCAGATAGAACCTGATTATAACGTTAATGAGCGTGTGAGAAATAATTTCTGTTATGCAAATATTATAATGGCGTTACTGAATGCGTACGTAACGATATAGCGGCTAGTACATAGAATACACACTACCTTTTTAGCTTCACCTGGCTAGATGCGGGAGGCATGGTTCCGGCACGCGGCAAAGCGGTGTCACAAGGCTGGCGACAGTTGTAGGGGTTGTTGACCCGTCCTCAAGAATTCCTTCGCAGGACTCGATGCGGCCCAAGGGGGCGATTTGATCCCACCCACACATAGTGGTGGTAATTTGCCTGCACGGCGACGATAATTCGAGAACGTTGGCCAACAAAACGGGGCATCAACAACACACACAACTGCACGCTCGACGACTCGGAAAGCAGTCCCCGAAATCACTCTGTCCCAACTCCCAGCCACGCCACACAACGAGACGCGCGGAGAACGTGTCTGCAGCGTGCACTGCACACCTGAAATCAATCGCAAGGTGACCACAGCAAACCGTTTCTCTCGCACCGGCGGGCAATCCAGCTCGAAGAACCTTCTAGAAAAACATCTGCTAGCTAAATCGATATAGGAACTTAACGTGCCAACTAATATGAGCGAGGCTACAAAGCGAGTGCCTTTCAGATTTTACGGCGGCCGATGCAGCTGCTTAAAGTTATGAACCATTAAATGCCTGCACATAATTCGATATAATATCAAGCGTAAGAATATGACAAGAAAGCTATATACAAGCGGGGTCGTAATCTTAGAACAAAAATACTCCAAAAGTCGCACATCCGTATAATTTGAAATTGTCCTGACAAGTTGAACCCGAAATAAAAAGAAATTTAACTAATCTCGGAAAGCACATTAGTTAGTTCAACTCTGTTGTAATTAGCAGATACTATATTTCTTTGCTGCTTCAGAATCTAAGGTGAATCTTTTGGTGATGGCACTAACCAGCACAGTTGATGGAACCGATGCCGAATAGAAAAATCGTTGCTCGGCAGCTAGTCAGTTGCTCTCTACTTTAAAAATCCAGAAAACTCCAACAAAATTGAAGGTATTATTTGTAATTATCCAACTCTAATGTTTAGAAATACTTTTTTGCCTTCGTTCAAGATTAATTACTGATGATTCCATCCAGAAGACACGTTGAAAATATAATTTCAGTTGTAATTCAAAACGTTCGTTATAATTTCAAGAAAATAAAGTAACTTTACAGGTAACTATGTACACTTCAAGATTATTATTCTAACCTTACGTCAGGTTTGATACGAAAACAATTCAAAAATAAACAAATAACCTAACTTCAACTTGAGGCAACAAAAAACGTACTTTGGCCTTAATAAAAAGTTGCAGAATCCTGTCCTGAGCCTAAGCTTTTGTATTTATAGACTGCCAGAAGCAGAACACAATGCAACCACAGATTGGTTTATTTGACATGGAACAAAATTAAACAATTGTTCTAGAGCCCCTATCCCCTATGTGACCCCCCAAATTAAACATACACTTATGCTAACAATTATCGAACTAGGCTTTATTAATAAAGAAAAATTGCCTATGGTATGATAATCCTCAAAAAGTTACAAGCACCGTGAGTCCAAACAGTAAACGAAACGTGTCAAAATTACACATTTGCTCACATACCTATTAGTCAGGAACTTTACTGAAAATTTAACCGCACTATCATTTTCCACACCATTTTGTCTTGCTATCTGTACAACTGCACATATATAGTAATTTAATTTCTTATAAAAATGCCTTCGCCACGGTTTTGGCATTTAATCAAAATTTATTTTTACATTTTTCTATGACTACCCAGTTTGTAGGGTCGACTATACATTCAAATTGGGTTCTCTGCCCTCTACATCTATTGTTCATCAAGTTTTACAATACAGAATTATAAAATTTTCTTTTTCAGCTAATGGCTTTACATTTTTCGAAAATAGGACATGTAGAAAACAAAAATTGGTTTACAAACCAACTTCCTGTCCATTTTCAACCAATTCCGATTCAGCTTTGACAAATGCAGAATTATCGTAGATGAAATGGCAAGATTGGGTTTGAATTTTATATACAATTATTATAATCTTGAGCAAATATGGCAAAATTACTACTAAAACTAATTAATAGTGATATCCTCTACCAACAATGTACAACACTAGTTAATCTATTATAATAAATACACCAATTGTTTGAAATTCGATTTCGATAACCTCACTTATCGCTTTTTGTTAAACTTGCAGTGACATCTTCTGTATTACTGTATTACTGTAATTTTAGCTTATTAGTATGCTAATATGTAGTTCAACTTACTTCAGTTGTGACTATAAAATTAATGGCAAAGCAGGGCAGACTAGTCAGAAAATAATAAATTTGACAATCCTAAGCTTTCGATCCCATCGATTATGATCGTAAATAGAAATCTAGTAAAAACTGATCATAATTCAATAGTTTTTAGTGTGACTAGTTCTCTAAATTGTAATAACCGCTTTAAATAATCCGAGACTATGTGCAAAATTCAAAATTGTAACGCATCTTCATCCGACTGTCTTGCAGTAATAATTTATCTTACAATTCACATCGCGTGTGAAATTTGTGTTGGGCTTTTGTTAACGTCTATCCACAGCAATATAGTCGATTAAGTCATTAAATGTTAAAGCTAAATATTTTTTTCTAGAAAGGTGTGATGCTGCTGATGAATTTGTTAACACTACTAAACGTTTACAATAACTAACATTTTTTATTGGGTATTTATCTAGAAGTGTACAATTTTTAAAGAAATATTGTACATTTGTGAAGTAAATCTCATCCAGATTAAGTTAGCTTAGTCACAGTGGTATTTTCTAATTATATAGCGTTTAGTTAATTTGTCTGAACTAAGATATTCAGCCAAGCACCTTTTTTATTTTAATATTTGCTGTGTTTGGTGTGGAAAAGTCACCTTAGAAAGAGGATATCAAAATTACTTTGTCTTCAGTAGTATAATTTTATGGATATCTTTAAAATTAAGTAGTTTAAACTTTTAGTGGACGTTTATTTTTATTTTCGCTATTCCAGTAATTACCGCGATTAACATTGAATAATAATTATAGACTTAGTTGAAACTCAAAGCACGAAAGGATGATATGGATAGTGTCAGATCATTTTGACTTCCCTCTTCTGAAAAGACGAAGGAAGTACGGTAATGGTGAAAAAATCACCTTTTAAGATTTCTTAACATTTCAGGGTCCCTAGATGACGAAAAACATGGTTTCTCAATTCCATCTGTCTTTGTATCTGTCTGCTGGCTGTATAACTCAAAAAACTAATTGTTGGAGAAGGATGATAGTTTATATGCAGATATACCTGGCTCCAAACCGAGCACACTTTTAGTCATATATAATATATATACCGGGTGTCCGTTCTCAAAGTCGAACATAGGCAATTAACATTGTATTGAACGTTTTTGCCGATTCCTGATAGCCAATTCAACTTACAGGGAAGGTAATGGTATCAATGGAAAGATAAAATTATTACGCATCAAATGATACCAATAATCATACTCAAGACGAGATTTTTATTTTAAAATACTACTTTGAAACTTGGGAATTTTTAAATATGCAATGCCTTGCTTTTCAAGTTCGATAGCATTTGTCAAAAAATTGGTAATTAGTTGGCGTAAATCAGGTATTTTCTGTCAACGCCTGTTAAAATTATCTACAAAAAAATGAATTATCTCAATGAAGAACAAGTGAATGCACTAATGTTAATTGCTTATGTTCGACTTTGAGAATGGACACCCGGTATATACAGTGTGACCAGTAAAGTCCGCATCATATGGGATTTTTTTTATTAATAGCTTTTTTCGACATTTGACTTTGGCATCAATTTGTGCTTTGATCGAGATGAAAATTAACCAAAAAAATAGTAGTCACGTCATTCGCATTATCTGTCAAATTTTATTTTTTTTTCAAACAAAATTCAAAATGTCTCAAAATATCGATTATCCGTGTATTACTTTCAGACACAAACTTCGTTTTCAAAAATAGTTATTTTATGGAGTTACATTATACAGGGTCAAAAACAAATAAACTTTGCATGACATGTGACCAAATTTTAATAGCCCTATTTGGATTTTGTAGAAAAACACATATTTAATATGGCGCTACTTTAAAGAAAATGTGTCTGGAATAAAGCATTGTCAAAACTAAGAAGTTTTATGTAGGTTGCGTTGAGTCTTACTTTGCAACAGTGGTGCAATTTAAAAAAAATGGGCAAAATATCTAAATTATCTTATACAGCCGAAATTTTGCATATGTGCTAAAAATTGCATTTAGAAAAACTTTTTTAATAACTTTTTTCTACATTTTGAGAAATAACCCCTTTTGAATTTTTTTGCAAAAAAAATTAAATTTGACAGATAATGCGAATGACGTGACTACTATTGTTTTGGTTAATTTTCATCTCGATCGAAGCACAAATTGATGCCAAAGTCAAATTTCGAAAAAAGCTATTAATACAAAAAAATCCCATATGATGCGGACTTTACTGGTCACACTATTTATATACAGTGTGGTCCATTAAGTGTGCAACAAATGAGACACTTTTTTATTAGTTGTACAATTGAAATTTAAATACGGCCAGAAGTTAGTGCATGTTTGATAACCTTATCAGATGCCCTTAGAATGGCTTCAAGTCAAACAGTATACAGGGCAGGACAAAAATATGAAATTCGTTCAAGAATAAAGTTACCTTACTTCAAAAAATATTGCAAAATTGTATTGAGAAAAGTTGTTTAGAATAAAAAGTTATGCTCAAATACAAAGTCACGACCTCCTATTCGAATTTTTATTTTTTTTTTTGTAAAATTTTGTATTATCTACGTATGATACATATTTTTATGATTCTGATTTTATTAAAAGTCTTTTCATATGTAAATTATCATTAATAAAGCATTTGCCTTGTTAAAAAGAATATTTGCGAAATTCTAAAGTTAAATATCGTTGCAACAAACATGAAGTGGACGCTCACCTAAAAAAATTTAAATCCAAGTAAATTTCATAAATATGCTTCAAGTTGCTAAAAGTTATTTAAAAGTGATGTGGTTGTGGCTACTTTAAATACATATAAAATCAGAATAATAAAAATATGTATCATACGGGGATAATACAAAATTTTCCAAAAAAAATCAAAATTCGAATAGGAGGCCGTGACTTTGTATTTGAGCGTAACTTTTGATTCTAAATAACTTTTCTCAATAAAATTTTGCTATATTTTTTGAAATAGGGTAACTTTATTCTTGAACGAATTTCATATTTTTTGTCCTGCCCTGTATATTGTTTGACTTGAAGCCTTTCTAAGGGCATCTAATATGGTTATCGAACATGCACTTATTTTTGGCGGTATTTAAATTTCGATTGTACAACTAATAAAAAAAATCTCATTTGTTGCACACTTAATGGACCACACTGTATATATTCTTTAACTCAAGGAATTTCCACTTATGAGAGAAGTTTTGAGTAAAGTTCTTTATAACTGTCTTATACTGTAATGACGAGTTTGTTTAGAGAGAGACTCATTTGTTTGAAGCTTTTAGATGCCCTAATAAATTTACTTATTAACTTATTGATCAGCATACCAATGGGAACTTTGAGTCGTGTTTGGAACTAAAGGTTAGAATACGAAAATTACTGCATTAGTTAGACAAATTAGAGTAACTTAGAACAGTTAGGTATACTAATATAAAAGATAGAGATTTTCAATTTACAAGTAGAATTATTTAACCAAAAGCAATTGTCGATTTGAACTTTATATTTTACCGATGTCTTTCACTTCTAGTTTTTTAAAAGTTATTTAAATTTATCCCGGCGATCTGTAAAGGACACACCTCCAGCACCTAATTTTTAAATTATACCAGAATGCAAATTTCTGGCGTTTGCGGACTATATAAGCTCGCCGTTACAAAACTTGAGCATAGTTTTGTCCGCAGACACAAAACAATCTTTCAAAATGTTCAAGCTGGTAAGTACAACTTCTATTTCGAATAAACAGCAATACTAATAAATGTTAATTATTTCCAGTTGATCCTTGTCGTCGCCCTCTTCGCTCTAGCTTTGGCCGCTCCCGAACCCAAGCCCCAATTCTACTATGGAGCCTACCCCTACAGCTACGGTGCCTACCCCTACTCTGCTGGAGTATACGGTGGATACCTTGGATACTATTAGACAACTGCTTAGATAAAATTTTTAAATGAATTTGGTTTTACTTCTACAAAATTTCCATAAATCTGTTAATAAATAATTAAATTAATATTTGCATTGCTGTTTTATTTCCTGAGTTCAAAAAGTGTACAAAATAAAGGCATGTAATAGACACTAAAACAATATTGTGGCATTTGGCTAAGCAAACATTCAAGTACTTATTTCTACATAGAAGACCAGAAGCAAAGTAGACAAAATAGTATATTGTACTTGTTTAATAAGATGCCTTTTAGCACTCCTTCCGTGGGAGCACTTGTGCTACGATATGTCTTGTTGTTAAACTAGTATAATAATATATTATTAGTTTAAAAATATTGCATCAAGCAGTTAATAATATATCCACTAGCACTTTTGATGTGATTCAAAGAAAATCGTAGAATTTAAGTACAGAAAATTTGTACAGACGGGATATGACTGTGGTTTAACCTATTTTTAGAAGACAATTACTTTAGTTTTAAAAAATAGGTTATTTAACAATATCTTTAGAGTTTTTGAATAAATTTAAATATGTAAAATCTTCAAAAAGTTTGCATTGTAGTAAAATGAATTTAGTATGGCAAAAATTACCATAAAAAGCAGCCTGCATTCGTCCTACTGCGTGTTCAATTTTAAACAGAATTTGAGAACTTATAATATGGAAAGTAGAGTACTGGGACAGATGTTTATGTTCTTTGAAGGAAGGTTTACTCTAAATTATTAAGCTGAACAAATTATTATAGTCTGTAGCAGTCCTGGAGAGCGTTATCTTGAAGATGTAATAGCTCCACGTGTCGATTTTGATGGAGAAGGTGTCACGATTAAGTGGTGGCATAATTTTAAGTAGTCGCACCGAGCTGGTTGCCCTAGAAGGTGAAACTATAAACGCAGAAGTATAGAGGGATATCTATATATTATTTATTGTCATACCATTTGTGCAAAATATCGGCAATGATTTCGTTTTCGATTATGGTGCATGCGATCATTTCATTAAAGTCAGTGTGGATTAGGCTCCATGCTCAGTAGACTGCACCATTGAACATTCTTGAAATAAACTACAAACCTTTATCTACACTATTAAATACCCAAATAGACAGCTAACGCACTGGTAAATGCTCTGATTGAAGAACAGGAAGGGCTCCCTAAAGAATCGATAAATGATTTTATGAGAAGTATGGCCAACATCAGCTGGAAAGTATATCGGGTAGGAGGACGGTTTAGTCAATATTGATACTCAGAAACTGTGTGAAGATGTATTTCATAATGAATTGCAACCTGTTTGTAAAATTATTATATGATTATTTGATATTAATATATGGTATTATTTGTACTTGCGTGAAAAGTGTGACCCGTCTTCTCAATAGAGAAAAGCAGCCAATACCACTATGCGCTATTATCCTAACAGCTACAGAAAAAGCTAGCGAAATATTCAAACTGAAATATCTAGCAAGTTGTAAAGTAAGTGTCAAAATAAAAAAACCCACAGCACACACCGCAATGTTACAACTGTCTCAAATATGGTTACTCCAAAAATTACTATGCACCCATCAAAATGACGAATAATGTGTAGTAACCACCATCTCACCAGGTAAGGTGCAAAATATCGTCTAGTTTGCCCCCAACTATAACAGCGACCATCCAACTACAAAGCTCTGCAGAAGCAAAGATTTTCGCTTATTAGACCACGGTTAGCACGCAACCAATCGTTATAGCAGGCAAGTAAAATTTCCTTCAAGCCGTGTCAGAAAATTTTAAGGCATTCAAACCTACAAAAGGCACCTTCCTCAAACATGCCTTCTCGCCTCATTGACAAGTGTGGTTAAATTGTCATACAATTTTTAACGCCAATTTTGGGACAAATAAAAGCCTATATTATTGACAGTATTTTCCCAATCTCCTCGAATTATTCAAACTACCAAAAGTTACCATGTTGCACGTTTCGTTAAATGAGCGGGTGTGGCATCAGCAGGAGTGGCTATACTCAACAATAAATAGCTGGATAATTGTGTAACAACCCACAACCTTAGGATCAAAATTATATAGGCTTATAAACAAACCAATAAATGACCAAACCAACTACATGTTTGAAGATGAAATGGCTACACAGAACCTGGTGCCCGCATGTCTAGACCTTCTTCTATAGAAACAAACAAACAGTTTACCACTCAAATGTTAAACACAACGTTTAAATGCAACGCGCCTGAATGACGCAGTTTCTTACCGCTTAACTAACAGTCTGAGTCAAAGAAACCCAAAATATTACAATTGAGGTACATTAAACTATTTAAAAAAATAATTGAAAAGGTTAAACAGGGAATCTGCAGTATAAATACAGTTACGCCATTCATAAACCAGTTGCAAAATCAAAAATACAAGTAAACAATTCTGTAAATAACATAGCACATAATAATAAAGGATTCCTGTAAACAACGGGAAAACAGCTCTACTCAAAATAGCAAACTTTGAGTACACAACTTAAAACACTCAGCCTTGAGTGTGGCACCTCGAACTGTTTTCTATACATTGTAAAAATAGATAGTAGTAGACGTTGGCAATAGCACAACACATGCATTCTCTATAGATTACGAGACTACATTGAAATCAAAGGAATGCAGCATTCAATGTCGTTAAGCTAAATTTCTTTGTCAATCAAATAAACGTTACTCAGTTTAAACACAGACTGAGATTTTTGCAGTCTGATAAATACCTTTGCTATCTAAATTACAACTGAATACCTTGCGCTTAAAGGAAGTTACCTGTAACACTTTAGCTTTGGCCGGTGCGGTCATACGTCACAGGATCGACGTTAAAGGGGTTGTAATTGTCTATCAGTTATAGCCGCATATGAAATAGCAAAAGAAACGCATATATGTGCTTCTTTTAATTAACGGAATTATTTTGCCGTTGTTGAAACGGATTCGAAGTTGGTTCGAAAGCAAGCTGCTCGGCATACGATACAACTCTATTTTCCACGGTACAGCTATCAACATAACACGTCGATACATCGGAACGTTCATTTACGGCTCGGTACGCAAGTGATAGGAATTTCCCCAGAGAGCATATGACTCGGATGCACGAACAGCATCAATTGAGGTACTAACGGCAACCTGCAAGCCAAATTAGAAACTGCACTTGGTTATTCGGCAAGCGGTGAGGCAAAGTAAAGTTCCAGGTTTAAACTTTCAACTTCTCAGCTGCTCTAGGTACGCGCTACGTTAGTAGGTTCGGCAGGTAATTTTTCACTGCAAAAATTCGCAGTTTTAATGGCAGAACATATTTGGAGCAGCGTGTCGATGACACAAACTGACTTAAATGCTTCCTAGAATGCACGTATTATTTGCGTTCGAGGCTGCAGCTCTTAATACTACTGAGTTGCTTCGAGTATCGATGTTAACTAAACTCGTTTGCGCTAACTGAAGCGGAAAATCGTGGATTCCCTGACTAGCCGACATCCGATCAAAAATCCATTAAAACATAACGTAATTGATAAGGCGTGGCTAGTCGGCGAAACGCAGTTCATAAACACACATTTGCGGAGCCCTGCAAAGTACTTATAGGGAAACGGAAAGACGTCGATAGTGGTTTCAAACGTTGATTAAATTTAGAAAATCATATTACAAATTTGAAATTTAAAAAGTTATTCTACTTGCAATTCTATTACTACTTTTATTAATTTTAATTTTCTGTGGATAATCGACGTATATACTTCCCAAAAACGTTTTCTGCTATGAATGTCTTTAATTTTATTCTGGAGATAAGTAAATAATAACGGACAATCACCAAAAGAAATCCGGTAGGTGGGTATCTTTTCCTTTCTTTATGGAAGACGGTTGAGGAAAATTATTATTAAAACTAAAACTATACAGGGTGTTTCTAAATTAAGGCGACATATTTTGCAGGATTATTCTACGATAAGAAATAAATAAAAAAATTAGAATAGACCCGTGTTCGCAAATGAATCTTTTCGAAGATATTACGCTTTAAAGTTTTAAAGTAGGAAACTAAAAACACAATTCATATGATACACTGCAGCAAACGTTTGTAAAACACTCTTGATAGAGCCTTGGAGCCTCGCGGCCATTGCCATTTGCTCGACGGTAGATAAAAATCATATACGCTTTTCTGCGAAAAGAAAAATTCACCATTGAACTATTGAAACTGAATTTGATTTATTTCCGTTAAATTTTAATAGTACACTCACCTGATCAACAACCTAAGTAACTAAGTTTGGTAACATTATCACCGTTTTCAAGCAACGCATTCAATCATGATTTCCCAGATTTTATATTACTCTAAAGGCGATTCACAGTAAAACTTTAAAGCTTAATATCTTAGAAAGTTAGCATTTGTGGCCACTAGTTTATTAAAACTTTTTGTTTTTATTTTGATGATAGAATACTTCTCTTTGCAATGCATGTCTCTTTATTTTAGAGACACCCGATATATAATATCAACTGAAGGACGAAATGGGAAAGAGAGTGTATTAAAATATTAGTGACAAATTAGTAATTTCCAAATTTATTTAAATTTAAAGTTTCGGTATATTTTACAGTTGCTATTGGACAAAAACCAGATACTAATGACTAACAAACAGATCGACTGAAAGCCCAAAATTTTAAATTAATAGTGATACATTTTAATGGACCTAATATGAACCAAAATATGCATACATATATGCACAAAAATAACCTAACTCATGCGAGCAGCTTTGATTGAGAGAAAATTAAAACAAGTTACTGCTATCACCCTTTAATTAATATAAAAATATGTTTTGAAGATGAAAGATATGCATCGATTCTTAAACAGCAAACCTTTACATGCCCTGGGACAAGTAAAACAAATTATGAGTCGTTATAGGAATTTCAAGTGTATACGTTTTTATATGTTAGAAAAAATATTATAAAATATCAAGATAAAGGGGGAAGCAGATCATATTATACTTGAATATATACCAATGACTGACATACATTCGGTCACATTTATTTTTAGTTCAGAATAAATTATTTATTGTGCAGTAATATCCCAAGTGCATTAAAATAGCCGATTAAATTTTGAGGTTCTCTGTCAGAACGTTTTGCTAAGAAATTTGTCGAGTAAATGTGCCTTTCAACAAGAATCCCGAGTGCGTAGCACGAAGGATTTTGAGGCGGAAAACTTACGAGATATATCTCTTCCGAGCAAAAAATTCTGACAGAAAATCGTTAAAAATTACACAGGTTAGCTTAGATGCACGCGGGATGTTCGACGTGATTATTTCCTGAATAAATAAAAAAAATCACTTGGCGAAGCACCTTTAATAATCATGTTAAAAATATTCACAAGCGATTAAATTTTGACACATTTGTAACCGTGGTTAAATTTTGATGTTTGAATTTCTGTTATTATCACACTGACAAAAACCATGGTAATTATGCATTATTATGGATATGATGGAAATAATAAAAATTATTAATTAGAAGTACCAAACCATCAAATCGAAACATTAACTATTACTACTAAATTTGATGGCTTTCAAACATTTTTGTTAATTCAAGGCCTGATAACATGTGATAACTACCCATGGTCTGTCATGGTCTTATCTTTGTACATTTTCATTATTACTTAAAAAATCATGCACATTTTAATCTTCAGTTTGGTGGGTCCCGGTGAGTAGTTGCACCAGAATTTAAAAATAAATAGTGTATTTTTAGGGATGTTGCCAAAAGAGGAGCTTCTGCAAAAATAGTCGGAATAAATTCTATACATATATATATACAGGGTGTTAATTAAGTACGTAGACAAACTTTAAGAGGCGATTCCTTGATCAATTCTAAGATAAAAAGTTCATACAAACATGGGGCCTAAACGGCTTCCTTTTCAAGATACAGGGTGTTGAAATTTAAACAAAAATTACTTTTTTTTCAAAAATCTGGAAAACGCCTAGAGGTATTGTAATGAAACTTGGTGTATATTAGTATTTCATAAAGTGGCATTGTTTGGTCAAAATAAATGTAATTTATTTCCACCAGTGGCGTGCATCGGGGCCACCGCAGCTACCTTATTTCAAAAAAATCTGGTACGCCACTGTTTTTTAGTCAATACGACAAGTTTTTTAGCTTTATCCATTGAAACTATACAAAAGATGTATCTTTTATTTTTTTGATAGAATAAACATTTTGCGAGAAAAATGGAAAAATCTGTAACAGCAATTTCGTACATTGGACGTTCATGGGACCTAAACGGCTTCGTTTTCAAAATACAGTTTAAGGAAGCTTTTAAAAAATGTTATTTAATAAAACACAATCTTACAATAGCTACAAAACTTTTTTCTACAAAACAGTGGCGTATCAGATTTTTCTAAAATAATGTAACTGAGATCGCCCCGATGTACGCCACTGGTGGAAATAAATTAAATTTATTTTGACTGAACAATGCCACTTTCTGAAATACTAACCTACACCAAGTTTCATTAGAATACCTCTATCCGTTTTCCAAATTTTTGAAAAAAACGGTTTTTGTTTAAACTTCAACACCCTGTATCTCGAAAACGAAGCCGTTTAGGTCCCATGTTTGTAAGAACTTTTTATCTTAGAATTGATCAAGGAATCACCCCTTAAAGTTTGTCTACGTACTTAATTAATACCCTGTATATTGGAATAGTTGCACCTCTCTACATTTAAATCCTATATTTATTTACTTTAATATTAGTTAATGCAATTTGAGACTCTTAATAGGGTGTGGGTCGTTAATTTAGTTATCTGTTCTTTGATATTCTAATTTTATATGAATTTTCAACTATTGCCTGCGACTAAATGTCAGTTTGACTTTAAACAACTATCAAACAATAATCAAAATCAAAATGACAAATAATCTTTCTACTCATAAATCAAAGACTCAATTCACTAAAGTAAGTACTGTGTTATATTTATTTCAAGTGTTTAATTGTCATTTATTCAATATGCTTCTATAGGACTAATTAAAAACCAACCTGATTTCCTCTTATTTCACTGTTATTCACATTTAACACCACTGCTCTTGAGTTCACAGCTAAGCTCATTAACAGCCGGACCTCGATACTCCTCCAACCAACTCGAACACGTCCAAACCCCAGGCTCGTGCACGTTACCGTCAATCGAATAGCCTCCTGGTAAGTTTCCAGTAACACATGGTATCCAAACTAATTTTCCATTGTCCTCAGCTCCTACCTTGTAATAACCAACCCAAATCAATCAGATACACTGGCAACTCCCTTCAAATGATTGATATAAATTATTCCTTGTATGTAGTAAATCATCCAATTATAATTAAATATTATTTTATTCTTCTTACTTGCATCTAATTAAACCATATTCCATTATCTTTTCAATGACTGCACACTTGTATCATTTATATAATTATATTTTCACTAAATTTCACCTCGCAGATTTTTTAAAAACCTTTTTATTTGTATTCAACGAAATTATTTATACAAATAAAGGCAAAATTTTCAGTTTTTATTAATACAAAATTATTTTTTCCAAAAATATGTCTACATTTTATGAGTTTGTTATTATCACTCTCTTAAACAAATGTTAAAATTATGCTATAGTTACATTTATTAATGCACTCCTTTTTAAAATTAAATGTCCTGAGTTTTACCTACTACATGCTATATTCTAGTAGTAAGCATATTTGTCACATGATAACATTATCTTATTTTTCATATTAACTTTCACCACCTTGATTGAATACTCAATTGCTATAACTTAATAAAATTAATTATAAATTGTCTCAAATTTAATTTTTATTACTCAATTCAACTTAACCAACAATCTTATTCAAAATTTTCTAAATTTGATTGTATTAATCTTCCAAATATATTTCTTTTAACTTTTATTTAATAAGTGACCTATGTGTATCATAATAATATGTATTGAGATGGTATTTAAGTAGCAATCCTTCATAAAATTTTTGTTTTAAATTGTTGAACGCTTTCTCTCTTTCTTTGCTTCAAACCCATTTCGTATCTTTCCTCAGCAATTCGACCAAGGGCAATGTTAATTCCGAATAATTCGCTATAAACTTCTTATAATAATTTAATAGGCCAAGTAAACCTCTTAATGTTTTCAAGTTTTTGGGGCGAAGCAAATTCTTTATTTCCTCTATTATTATTTTACTGATTGTGACCCCATTATTGCTAATTTCATAGCATAAGTATGCTACATTTGTTTTCATAAAATGGCATTTGGCCAAATTCAACTTCAATCCGTTTTCGTTTAAAGCACTTATTACTAAATTTAAATGTTCCACATCTTTTGAAAAAATTAAAATGTCATCTGTGTAATGCACGCAAAAGTTATCATATTTGTTTAATATTTGTTGCATAGCTCTCACTAAAGCTGCACATGACGTCGTCAAACCAAACGGGACCACCTTAAATTGAAAAATTTCCGCCTCTATGCAGAATCCTGTATAAATTTCTGTTAGATACTACGACAATAATGGTACTCGCCTCACGTTTGGACGCCAAATTTATTACGTAATGGCGACCAACTATTATTCGTTTTTATCTATTTGCTTTTGCTAATTCTACTTTAGCTAATCCTACTTTTGCCCCACGTTGGCAGTGCCAAATTTATATGTAGAGATGTGATGATGATAATTAAATTAATATAATAAATAAACTCATTACACATCTTACATGTTTTATTATTTAAATCAAATTTTTACTGATTAAAAGTAAATAAATAATTGTATAAGTGGGTTCAGTGATTGTAGTGTTTTGTTCTTTATAGTAACTCGCACATCTGCAATTGAAATAATTTGTGGCTAGCTTTCAGTAAGCATGAAACTCAAAATCTGCAAGTTAGGTTCACCAATATGTTCATATTTAAATTCCCGTGTTACGCCACTGGGCTGTGAAATTAAAAACAGCAACGCGCAGACTCACTGCGCCGTCAATTTTATCTATCAACAAATTGATCTTTCGTGCTTTTCGTTTCTGTGTGATTACGTTAATTCAAAGGCAAATCTATGAACAAATTAGGTATCAGGTATTTATTCGATTTATGGTATTTTCGCTGTCTAATATCTCTTTTGTATTAGTGCTCGTTGTTTCGTGACGTAAACCGACGCTGCTTGGGTTAATTCATTGGTTATTCCACTAACCTCACAATTCTAATTTGGATAATTATTGGCAAAATAATTTATCTGGAGACTTGGATATGCCTGCTGCTTACTCGAAAGGATATTGTCTCGCTGGTACATAAATTTCCGGCTCCTCAGGCTGTCAATGAAGTTTTTACTGTACCTTAAACTTTTCAGGTGATGGTACTTTCCTCGGAACGAAGCCCCAAGCTGGATCTTGTCTAGAACTCGTTGCCGTCGATGTTTATGATGCTGGCCTTGGTGCTGTCGCTCCACAAGATACCTCGCAGTCGTCAGCTCTGGTCTTGGACCCCTGGTTTAAATGCAGTCAACCCTCGTAAATTTTAGTTGGCCACGGCTCACGTTCGGAAGCTTGCTGAGGTAAAATAGCTTTTGATTGTGGAAAACGTTGCCCAGACTTCCACTTATGCTCCACAATTTGCTGATCACAATGGTGTAATTATTTTCCTGATATTTTATATTTAAATAGGTAAAATCAATGATTAAATGAGAGACCAAAACTAGCATGACATCAATTAATTTTATTCAATTGTCTTCTTTTTCTTTGTTAGTTAACAACAAAAGCCTATCTAGCTTCATAAATTTGAATCTTAACTGAGTACAAATCAGATACTTGCAAACTAAAATTATAACTTATATCATACAAATGTACAGAATCTTAATTCTACAATTACTGTTTTTTCATGTTCTTATTTAAACTAGGTTATAGCGCCACTCACTATATTTTATTTGGATTGTCTGTTCACTTATGTCATTTCACTGACTCATTTTATTAAACACAAATTTCGTTCATTTCCTGTTGTGTGAATTTCTTGCATTTTATAATACCTGTCTGCTTTTCACCAATCTTCAAATATTACCGTTCCATTTTTGAAAGCCTTATTTGATCTAGTAGTGTGCTCTCTTTGCACTGTATTAGGAACATTCTGTCCTTCTTACCTTTATTTAAAAAGTTTATAGAACTGTACTTATTTAATTATACCAACATGTAAATTTATTTAACACGCATGTAATAAACCCTTTGGTGATAGATTGGTTGAATTTTAGACTGGCTTTACTTTGCACCAACCTCTTAATTTATGCTAATTGATATATCTGTGACTCTAATTTACAAACTGAACTCTGCCTTATTGCCATTTATTCTAAAGTAATTCCATTTAATATCGGCAATGCTTTACCAATGTAGTTATGAATTAAAATTTGTAATGTAACTTCTCGCAGTTGCCTGCTTACCACAGCTCTGTGCTTTATTGACTTGCTTTAATTATGTATGTTGCAAGCAGAGTTGAGTAACGGGCTAAATACCATCTCAGTATATATACCTATATATTGTGTTGGTAGCACCACGTTAGGATAGCTATTTTAAACTACAATGTATATACCTTTGTACTTTTAAAATTATGTAATACATTTGAGACTCTCATTAGGGCGTGGTTCATCAATCAAGTTATCTATTTTTACATATTCAAAATTTTTATATGAATTGTTAATGCAATGACTGTTAGTAAATGTCAGTTAACTTTTAACCAGTATAACAGCACAAGAATCTCAAAATTGACAAATATACTTTCTCTTCACAAATCAATGATTACCTCACCAAAGTAAGTATTGTTATTAGGTTATTTTACTCAATTAATTGTTTCTTTATTCCTTATCAAATATAATTACCACAAACCTTATTTCCTTTCACTTTTATAGCTACTCATATCAAACACCAATGATCCCGATGATTCTCAGCCGTGGTCAATGTCAGCCTATCCTCAATGTACCTTCAATCAACTAAGGAACTTTCCAAAAGTCAAAACTCCAGGCCCCTGTATATCAAACTTCACTCCTAGTATGCGACCGTCGACCTCAGCCCTCTGGTAAACTCCAACTATCAGATAATTCCCAAACTAATTTCCTTTGTCCACAGCTTATATCCTGTAGCAACCAAATCGCGCCAGTAAACCTCAGCAAACCGCTTCCAGTCCTCTGTAGAACCCCCAACTCCAACAACGAATGTCAATTATACCTTGCAATGCACCAATAGATCCAAATACATCCAAATGTTGTCCTCTTCATATTCTTTGTAGCCAATTAAACTGTATTCCACAATCTCTTCACCGATTGTATACTCACATCAACTCTAGTTTATATTTTCGCTTATTTACCTCGTAAATTTGTTAACAACCCATTTTATTTGCATATAACCAAATTTTATACAAATAAAGGCATAATTTAAAAGTTTTTTATTAGTTCTAAATAGATTTTTTCAAAAACGTCTGTACATAATTTTATTTGTTATTCACTTCTGTTTTTAAACAACATTTCATCTTATATAATTACGATTATTGATGCCCACTTTTAAAATTACCTGATCTGATATATACATACTACAATTATGTTATTACAGAGCAAGCATATTTGTCTCATACTAACATTATCTTTTCTTCCATCACCAATACGAAATATTCAAATGTTATCACTTTTCAAGATAAAATTACAATTTAGTTTTTTTATTTAATCTGCATTACCAAATTCAATTCAGCCAACAAATCCGTTTTTATTTTTCTTAATTTGATTGTATCAACATACCAACTTTATTTCTTTTAATTATTTCTTTACTATGATTGATCTTTATGTACCATAATAATATATATCAATGCAGACTGCTACACAAACTGGTCATTTTCAAAAGAATCAGGAAAGAAACAGCCGACGCAGGACAATAGAGCAATATTTACTCCACGAATATCTTATTTGCAAGAAGAACCTTAAGTTCTATTGCTATGCTTTCATTTTATTATGTAGACAACAAAATTAACATAATAGAAATTTTAAATTATGTTGTATAGTTTAATTTTTTCCCTGAAAATCTACAAAAAGATACTTAATTTTATCAACTAACAATTGCTTAAAACATTTGCAGCAATTTACAATAAACAAATAAAGATTAGATATGCTGATCGTATTTAATCCCACAATACAATCTGTGTCCAACTACTACAGCTTTTTAAGTTATAAGCGATTTATTTTATCCATTCTTTTTTCATTTATAATTTGTGGTTATCATTAAGAATTAACTAAGCAAATAAATGTGGCCAATAAAAGTATATAAATGCAAGTATGAAAACAACATAAAGGGAAGAATTTACAGAATTATCTTCAGAATTAGCTGATATAGACTAAGATAAGTAAGTAACCGTTAACTTAGTAACAAAAATATAAAGGGAACTTATGCCCAACAATAAAAAGGTGTAGCTGAACCAATACTTATTATTAAAAATAGTCACACCTTGCGAGTCATAAACTGTTATAATTATTTTCCTAAATTACAAGTGTCTTGAGACCACATTATAATTGGATAGATAGCTGAGATAATCGCACTTCCTAATATAAGATATTAAAAATGCATTTTGCTTCTGCCTATTAAGATACCTTGGTAGGCGGCTGACCTTCCACGTAGTTCACAGAAAAAGTAAATTTATTAACCTACAAAACCCAAAATAGTCATTTACTTTAAAATAGTCACCTCTATGCGAACAACGGTTTTCGTAAACAACAAATTTATAGCTCTTCTCGCCTGCAGCTACCCAGACTTTTTCAGCTTAAGATTTCAAGGCTGCTCATCATTTATAATTAATTGCCCACGCTTCGCAGGAAGACTGTGTATATAAAGCAGCCGATTTTACCACACATCATAGTTTTGTATCAACAGACACAAAGCAATCTTCCAAGATGTTCAAATTGGTGAGTGCCAACTTCCTAGTAAAGTTTTTAATTTTGTACTAATTTCTGTTTATTAACAGTTGCTCCTCGTCTTCGCCGTCCTCTTCGCCCTCGCTATGGCCAACCCCGGACCCAAACCCCAAGTGCTTCTTGGAGGATACCCCTACGGCTACGCAGCCTATGGTGCCTACCCCTATGCTGGAGGATACTACGGTGGCGGATACATCATCTAAGTTGATACGACCAGGCTGCTTTCATGGAATAACGTTTTAGTTATGTGACTCAACCCCCTTTTTGGATTGTATATTTTCGAAATTCCAATAAATTTTTTGATTTTTTATTGGTGTCTTCTTTGTATGCTATATATGTGTGACTGCGGCAGCATTTGAAATCAAAAGCTTTTCATATATCGCAATAATGTTTTATTTGTAAGTAGAAGAATGGAATTACTGGAATATAAACACGAAATAACCAAACTGACGAATTCGGAATGATTTCTAGAACCACTCTCTTGTTTTTATACTTAATGGTCATTTTAAAATTCATAAAAATAAAAATTTAGAACAAAATTCATTCCCTTTATAATCAATTAAATAAAAATATAAGAGGCACCTACATACTCTTAAAAAACTAAATTGTGGCTGCTGCTAACAAAATTATATATAAATGATGCTGATCAGTAGCTTATGTAAGCATTTTGAAAAACACACGGAAATTAGGCTCTTGATTAAAGTATCTCAACGTAATGCTCGCATAAAACCCAATGCGATTACATGTACATTAATTAGTCTACAGCTTACTAACTTTAATCAGCGTCCATACATGTATTTTTCAGACTCCTTGATCAAACCAATATTAGTAGCTGCAAGAATGTGAAAAAATAAAAACAAATTTAATTTATGTAGTGCACGAACAATATAACTACTTCAGAGTCCGTTACTCTGAATATTACTTTCACTCCCACTTTTTGTAACTATTCAAATTTAGTCTGACGATCTGGAAGGACACACCTCCACTACCTGATTTTTAAATTCAGCAGAATGCAAATAGTTGTTGCTCGTGGACTATATAAACTCATTGTCATAAACATTTAACATAGTTTTGTATTCGCAGACACAAAGCAATCTTTCAAAATGTTCAAGCTAGTAAGTAAAATTTTTGTTTTGAATAACTATCATTACTAAATACTGAATTTTTTTAAAGTTGATCCTCGTCGCCGCCCTCTTCGCCCTAGCTTTGGCTGCCCCCGAACCCAAGCCTCAATTCTACTACGGTGCTTACCCCTACAGCTATGGTGCTTACCCTTACTCTGCTGGAGTCTATGGTGGATACCTTGGATACTATTAGACAGCTACTTAGATAATTACATCAAAATGAATTTCGTTTTAGTTGTATAAAACTTCCATACATCCACTAATAAATATTAAAATTGTTACTTAATACACTATTTGATTACCAGTTTTAATACGGCTTCAAGAAACATTTAAAAAGCATTTAATATACGAACTAGGAACAACCAAATATATATTTTCCCCGTATTTTAAGCAGTAATTGTTTATTAACACAATAAGATTATTATTGATCAGGCTAATGCTGCAATAAGAGTTTATAACTGTAATTTTCCAGTTATATAGATTTAGGTATCTTCTAGATTCTATATATTTAGAGCGGATTATTCAACATGCTTCTATTGTACAAACGCAATTTTTCTACATCATCAATACATACAACCACTCACAGACCATGTAAATTTGAATTTGGGCCAATAGCAATCGTTTTACACTGAATAAAGATCGAGTTGTTGCATACTTTGGTGTGAAATAATTTTAGGTGATGATAGGTCTGTAGGTCCGTAGGTCTGGAGATTTGATAAAGAAAGTACACATTCCAAATTATCCAAAATTGACAAAAATACAGTACATGCACAGTTGAGCCAATTAAACTTGATGCATTCGGGTTATAACACCTGATTCTTTCTTATATATTCATAATAATGAGTAATTAATATCGTTTACGTCAGTTTAATAATGATAAAAAATAAAATATCAAAATTTAAAGGCAGTTAAAAATTTGTCAGATTTGAACACTTGCGAATAATTTGGCATCATTTTCAAAGATGCTTCCACATGTAAGTTTTATCTATTTACTCAAGAAATAATTATGCCGAATATTCCGCGTGTCTGTAAACTAGTCTGAGTAAATTGGGACGATTTTTAATGAATCTGAACTACTCTGAAGAAAAATATCTCGTAAATTTTCCGCCATTTGGTTGCGCGGAAAACCTACTTGACATACTACTTAGGAAAACATTCTAAACATAAATTCGACTATTTTAATGCTCTTTCTCCACTTATTACAAGCCAAGTAATTTAGTAGTATGTTTTTTGTGATAGTTGAATGACACACCCATTCACCCTATTTGCGTTATTCTAGGTTGCACAGAACTTTGTGAGAAGAAGTAATGGTAGTGCCAGGAATTATCCAAAGATCTTAAACATTACCTAGAAGTTTCTGATTTTGCTAAAGCCCAAGCTGAGTAAAGGTAATTCAAGGAAAGGAAATTGTTTTTCGAAAAAGGGTGGTGATAATATCAGCAGTCAACAGAGGGCCTTAAATAGTTATTATTCTCCACTGATCTATTATCTGTTGCTTATATCTCTAATACGAGGTATATAAAGCAGTCCATAACGCCCTAGGGCGTTATTATGCCTTCTCATGTTCTATCGAGAGGGATATACAAGGTTTTCAAGTTATTTTCGTATTCAAAGTGGAAAATTAAACGTTGTATTCACTACGGGCATTACTTAATGTTCATAGCCTTCGGGCGACTTATAAACCCCCAGACCAGAGGTCCTCAGGCTTGTAAATTTGTCACCCTCGAATGGCATACCCATGTTTATAATGCACTTGGTACATAAATAACTATTACGTAGAACTGTTTGGGGTTATTATAAATAAAGTCGGTGAAAGTAATTCAAAGTAACAATGAAGTAGTGATATTGGCAGCAATTGAGAGAGGGTTAGAATTCTTACGGTAGTTAAAGGTTACAGTCAATTACGAAAACGTAGAGATGAACTAGATGAGCTAGAGAAGAGGCGGTAGTATTGTCAGCAATGAATAGAGGATCTTAAATATTACCCAGTATTATTAGGAATATTGTAAGTCTCATTGTGAGTGAGTTGCTGAGATGATTAAAAACCAGGGTAAGTGGCGAAAAGAGAGAACTTCTTACAGGAAAAGTTATTTTAATATTGTTAACAATAAACAGATTGTCTTAAAAACTAAATAAGAATGGGTGAAGTTTTTAAAGGTTAAGGTCCGTGAAGGCAAAAAAACGCTGATGATATTGTTAGGAATTATAGATAATCTTAAATACTTCATTATATTCGAGTTGTTGAGATCGCTATAAGCCAATGTCAGTGGAAATAATTTAAGGTAGCAAAGAATTTCGTGTAGATAAAGCAGTCCTGATATTGTCAGCAATAAACAGGGAGGACTTAGATAGTTATTGCATAAGAGTTGTTGAGGTTATTAAAAATAAAAGTCGGTTGAAGCAATACAAAACAACAAATACCTAGTGATATTGTCACTAATGGAGAGAAGGTTCAAATTCTTGAGGTACTTAAACGTCAAGGGCAATTGGGGTATTCAAGATAGAAAAGAATTTCTTACGAGAACGAACACGGTGGTATTATTAGCAATGAAGAAAGGAGCTTAAGTGTTACCAAGTGTTATTAAGAATATGACAGGTCTCAGTGTATGTGAGCTACTGAGCTTATTAAAACCCAAAGGTGAGTGGAGGTAAAACAAAACTATTTGCAGAAAAAGAAGTTTTAATGTTCTTAACAATGAACAGAGGGTATTACGTAAGAATGGTTGATGCTCTTAAAGATTAAGGTCCTTGAAGGTAACGAAAATCATCTTCCAGGAAAGGAAGTAATGATATTGTTAGCAGTGTATAAATGATTTTAAATACTTCATTAGGCTCGAGTTGTTGGGTTCGCTGTAAGGTAATGTCAGTGGAGATAATTTAAGGGAGCAAATAATTTCCTGAAGAAAAAGCGGCCTTGATATTGTCATCAATAAACAGAGTGTTTTACATAGTACAGAAGAGTTATTGAGGTTATTAGAGATTACGGTCACTAAAAACAATTTAAGTTAATAAAGAAGTCTTGAAGAAAAGAAGTGACTAAAAAACAGACGACCTTAACAATTACGCCAGACTTATTGAGGTTATTTAAGGTCTCAGCTGGGACAATTAACTGTGACGAAAGGCTTCTTCCAAAAAAAATAAGTGGTGATATTGTCAGCAATTCGCACATATATCACATAAGAATTGTTAAGGTTATTAAATGTCAACCTAAGTTGAGGTATTTCAATGTAAGAAACAACTGCTTGCAGGAAAAGAAGTGGTGGTATTGTTGATAGAGTGGTTGAGGTCATTGAGTATTAAGGCTAAGCATTGTTTTAAAGAAGCATAGCCGTTGATAAATGTGCTACAAGAACTAAACGCTGAGAATGAACGGAAAGCAATTTTTTTACTTTTGTTATAGTTTTATATTATTAGGAAATATAATAGTTTTTAGTTATTTGTTATGTATGTAGTTATACAAAGAAATTCTTCTAAGCGAAGGGAAGTAATGCTATTGTCATTAATAGAAGGAAGGTCTTAAGGTCGATTGAAGTAACTGTAGGTAGAGAGAAATTACTTGCGAGATAAAATGCAGTGGCATTATGAGCACTAAGCAGAAGGTCAAATATTACTAAGAGTTATTGAGATTATTTAATGTCCCAGTGAAGGTAATTGAAAGTAACAAATATTTATTGGTAGGAAAGGAAATGGTGATATTGTTAACAATGAACAGAGACCCTTAAATGCAACATTAAGGTGGTTGAGATTTTTAAAAGCCAAAGTCATTCGAGGTGATGCAAAGTAAAAAAGAACTTCTTTCGGTAACCGAGGTGGTGAAATTGTCAACAATGAGCAGACGTTTCTAAATACTACATAAAGGTTACTCAATCTCAAGGTTGGTAAAGCAAGTTCAAGATAAGAGAAAAGTTCTTGCAAGAAAAGAAGTGGTGATATCTTCAGCAATTGTACAGAGGGTCTTAAATATTAGATAAGAGCTATTGATATTATTAAAGGTCTTAGTAGTGGTAATTGACGTTAATGAAATGTTTCTTGTAAGAAAATGAGTCAATGACCAGGCGATTTCAAGACATAAGACTTATTGACGCTATTAAAGGTCAAGGCAATTAGAGGTAAGTGAAGGTAAGAAAGGACTTATTTCAGTCTCAACATAGTGGTGATATTGTTAACAATGACCAGGGGGTTTTAAGATGCAAAACTTATTGATTATAATAAAGGTCAAGATAATTGAAAGTAGTTGGAAGTAAAAAAGAATTTCTTTCAGTAAATCAAGCGGTGATGTTGGCACCAATAAACAGATTTTATTCAATCTATATTAAAATGGTATTAAACCCACTATTTGGCTCTGTTCGCAGTGCAAAATATTCAACCCAATCAATAAAGCACAAAGTTAGAATATTTTATATAATGGCAATTTTAAACAAAAATAAAAATATTAAATGCATTGATTACGAGATGCGAGAAACAGTAATTAATCGGATAAAGACATGCAAAGGCAAAGCATATTTCAGAGGGTTTAAATTTGGCTTGTGAATAAAGTAATATAATTAAAATGATAGGTTTGTGCACATGTAAAGCCAGACCGAACGAAAGTAATTGACACAAATAAGTTATTACGTGCAAAAAGGAGCGTAGCTATCAATAAAAGACAAGGACAGTCAAAAAAGTGAGCAATCAGAAAGGTGAAGGGTGAAGCAAGATGAACGGTAATATAGAAAATTGCAAAAAGCAATTCCTGAATAGAGGCAACGGAATAAAAGCAAGCAACGTGAAAAGTGCGGAACTCAAAAATCAGAGTGTTAATAATTAAAAACATAGTGCAAACGCAGAGCTGTAAAATTAAAAACGATTGTGAGTGCAACGCAATGGAACAATTAGTTATAAGCCAAAAAGACAATATTTTAGATTTTAAGAAAATGTTAGATTGTCATTTATGTACTCAAACTTTATTCTATTTGTGGTAAAAATTATCAATCTTAATTTCAAATTAATAGTAGAATATTATCTTATCAACATGATGCTTTTTTGTCATTGACAGGAAGAACAATTGAATTAAATTATTGGCAGACAGGGCAAATTTGTGCTCCATGTTCAATTACTGTTTTGATATTAATAAAAGTATTTTACCAGTTTACCAGTGATTTTATCTACTAATAATGAGCAAACGAGCTACGTTGAGACAAATAAACTAAAATTTGAGATTATGGTCCATTTATGAACCCAACTGATGAGATAAAGAAGTCTCGGGTCCCTAGCGCTAGCGTAATCAGTATTGCAGTTAAATAAAATAGAAAGATGGGCATTCAACCATTTTATTTGTGGGATCAATTATTACAGTTCCATTTTAACCAGCTTTAATTTACTGACAGACAAACTACGAGCACAGTATAAAAATAAAAAAACTGAGAATTGTGTGTGTACGAGAATCTTTGCCCGTACATCTTAACTTATATTATTTATATACCAAAAATAACTAAATTACAAACAGGAACCAGTAAGGAGTTCCTTTGCAATATATATAAAAATGAATGTTAATTTTGTTTTTCCCGTATGCGTTCCTATACCATTTATCCGATTGCGATGAAACTTTGATGAGTTGTTGTGCGCACGTCCGCGAAGGTTTCTGAACAACCGAGACGTTTCGATAAATTGTATTTATGGTCCGATTTGGCTCATATTCAGAATATATGTTAGTTACGCGGAAAGAAATATTTTTACAAAAAATGGACCCGATAGGTGGAGCTGGAGTCGTGATATTTACGAAAATATCTATTTATGGTCTGATTTGGCTCATATTCAGAAGATGTGTGTACAAAAACAAATTATTTTTGGGCAGAACACCGTTTGCTGGGTTAGCTAGTACTATATAAAAGGATACCCAATATCCAAGTTGGTCGTAGCAATTCAACTTAAGGAAGAAGTTGTTTTCTGAATGTAATTTTTTGGCAGTGGCCTATTATGATATGTTTATCGGACTTTTTCCACTGTCTAGGGTGTATATCACACAACGTTTCGGAAGTTTTGATCTACTCCTGTCTTCAGGTGTTTCTGGTTAGTCCTGAGAAGGACTGATATTGTACGTTTTTCTACGTAAACTCGTGCCTCCTCCGGGGTTTGAACCCGCTGATCGGTGTGATTACTAGTCTGCCACACTTACCTCACTGGTGGCCTAGTGGTAGGAGTGGCAGAATATAGTAGTTTCAAAAATATGTATGTATTGTATTAAGATCTATGTTCATTTTGGTTACAAAAATAGTTCTTAGATTTAAATTGAGTTAAAGTAGATTTTTATAGTAAAACTTGCGATTTTTAGATTTATTTTGCGGGATTTTATTTAAAAATTTTTTTTACTTAATTTACTGGGCAGTGTGCCATTGTGTTTTCTCTATTATTTTTGGAAAATAAATATGATACATAAACATTAGACCAAAACAAATTAGAAGTGGTTAACTGAAAAATAAATTAGAAGGCATTGGTCTGGCACACCATTCGACTGTGAATACGAAACAAAATATAGACGTCTGTAGTTATGTGTTATTGAAAAATTTCTTGGAGGAAAATAACTGCAGTGGTGGAGATTAAAAGGGATTTGTTTGAATCTTTTAGTTGTATTCACACTGACGCAGGTTTAGAACTAAATGTATAAAAATAAAAACAACTTGAATCAATTTAATATACCAATACAAAAGATAGATTTTTAAATTTCATACACACATAAAACAACTATAATTATTTAATCAAAAGAAATGCTTAACTTTAAGCTTTATGTTTTACCGACACACCTCCAGCACCTAATCTTTAAATTATACCAGAATGCAAATAGCTGTTGCTTTTAGACTACATAATCTCGCCGTTTCAAAAATAAGCATAGTTTGGTATCCGCAGACACAAAGCAATCTTTCAAAATGTTCAAGCTGGTAAGTGCAACTTGATTTGCCCAATTAAATATCATTACTAGTAAGTTTTAATTTTTTATAGTTGATCCTCGTCGTCGCTCTCTTCGCCTTGGCTTTGGCCGCCCCCGAACCCAAGCCCCAATTCTACTATGGTGCCTACCCTTACAGCTATGGCGCCTACCCCTACTCTGCTGGAGTCTATAGTGGATACCTTGGATACTATTAGAAAACTGCTCAGATAATGTGTTGTAATGAATTTTATTTTGGTTAGGCAAAATTTTCACTTATAATACCATGAGTAGTCAAAGTTATGTCGACTATTTTTGCGGTGGTGTCACGAATGTCCATTGCGCTTTGGTACGATTAGGACGAGTGCTCTAGCACGAGTCCTAATCTCAAGCGCAATGGACATGAGTAGTAATACCACCGCAAAAATAATCTACTTAACTTTGACTAAGAATGGTATTCGAGGGACTATTTAATGAACCAAACTACTTTTTCAAATTAGTTTTCAGTAAATCTAGCAACAAACTACTCAATTTCTATAGTAACAGAACACTAATATTGACTTTTTCTAATAAAAATCGCATTTGTTAAAAATAGTCACTTGACTACTAGACCAGGGCTGAAGCCTTTGAAAATAATAAAAAGTGAAAAAAAATAATAGTAGGATGAAACCCATTGGAAAAGGAAGAGAATATAACAAAAATGAAAGGAAAAATAATTTACGGTCGATCTGAGGTCGGGAAGTGGAAGGGGGTGAGTTTTTAAGGGTAAAAAACTGTTTATCTCGATTTCCGTCAAAACTACAAGTCCTATGGAAAAAAGTTAAATGGCAAAGTTGTAGGTAATAAAAAGATCTACAACTTTTGTATTTACACTTTTTTCACATAATTTCAAAATTTTTGTGAAAAATTCAAATAACCAAGTTTTTGGTTTTTTATTTTTATCTTTTACAAAAAAAAATTTTTTCTTCAGAAAATTTGGTGAAAATTTTCCTTTTTATGTCCCAAACACACTGTAATTTTTTTGATTTAAAATATTTATTTTTTCACCTTATTTTGACTTAATATCGAAAAAGCACCCTAATTTTCAATCGAAAATTCTCACGTCAAAATATCTGCTTTTTTAAAAAAGTCGGTGGGCTTTTTGTTCGCTGAAATCTCTACTTTCTGATGGTGTAAAAAAAATACACATTACTATGGTAAATGTTCTCAGCAAATGCAAAGAAACGAAAAAAACTCGAATCCGAAAAATTTTTTTTAATCGTTATGTACAATTTTGAGCTATTTATTAAAATTTACACTTTAATTACTCGAAAAACGTAAGATTCCATGTTACATTGATAAACAAAAAAAAATACAAATCCATAAAACATAAAGATTGCAAAAAACATGCGAAAATAGTTGTTCTAAATATTAACGATTAAAGCGGATTTCATCTCAAAAATGTGACTGCTGCAATTTTTTTCAGTAAAAAAGTTGATTTATTAATTTCTAATTACATTTATGTCATAGAAAATCTCATAATATATAAATATACATGTAAATCGTACTATTGAATTTAGATACTTTATACTGATTACCTACGTTATTCATTATAATATTTTTAAATACATTAATCTTGTTATTTATAAATACCTTATCTTGAATTCTAATCACTTATCCATTAGTTTTTGTCTCTTTGATAGCATTTCTTCATCGTTAGATTCGACAAACCTTCCTGATTCTAGTAGATCTTCGAAATCTTCAAGACCATCACCGTCTTCGTCTCCAATATTAATTCCAGTCTGCATTGGTTCTTCATCCACAATTTCATCTGAATCATTAACTTCCTCGTAGGTTTTTTCTTCCACATTGGAGCATTTTTCAGAACCATGACAATTTGAGCATAAATTTGTGCATTTTAAACCATGTTTTCGGCAGCCACATTTTAAACTGTTACATCCAGTTTCACAACTGCAGCAAATAGTTTTGAGCAATATTTCCCGAATTAATTCCTTTTCTGTTAATTTGGGCATAATGCCACGTTGATGTTGCTTCCAGCCCCAATCTGTTGCTGTCAGTTCGTTACCCAGCCAAATTTGAAGCTGATAATATGCCCTGTAACAATGTTGTTCTGCTGCACCTTCTGTGGGTGGGAGATTTGCCAATATGAAAGATGATTTAATTTTTGCCAATTGATATTTTCGAAATCTTAATTGATTCAGTGTTAAATTATCATTTTTACATTTATAAATAGATTTGATTAATTGTAATCCATTTTTTTCGATATCTTCTTTGTTTGCATCTTTCTTATAAAAAATATTAACCAAATTTGACAAATTTTTATCGTCTAATAATGAATTTACGATACTTTTCTTTCCTTTTCCGGCAAATCCAGATTTTGTATCGCAACCAGAAAAACAATGCAGAAATGCAACGATATTTTTGAAGGATTCATATTTGAAACTATTAGACGTGAAAAATAGATCTTTTACATTTCCAGAACCTGGCTTGAGAAAATAAATGTCATGATTATTTGAATTTAATTGAAAAAATTTCGGATTCGAGTTTTTTTCGTTTCTTTGCATTTTCTGAGAACATTTAACATAGTAGTGTATATTTTTTTACACCATCAGAAAGTAGAGATTTCAAGGAACAAAAAGCCCACCGACCTTTTTAAAAAAGCAGATATTTTGACGTGAGAATTTTCGATTGAAAATTAGGGTGCTTTTTCGATATTAAGTCAAAATAAGGTAAAAAAATAAATATTTTAAATCAAAAAAATTACAGTGTGTTTGGGACATAAAAAGGTAAATTCGCACCAAATTTTGTGAAAAAAATTTTTTTTTTGTAAAGGATAAAAATAAAAAACCAAAAACTTGGTTATTTGAATTTTTCACATATATTTTAAAATTATGTGAAAAAAGTGTAAATACAAAAGTTGTAGATCTTTTTATTACCTACAACTTTGCCATTTAACTTTTTTCCATAGGACTTGTAGTTTTGACGGAAATCGAGATAAACCGTTTTTTACCCTTAAAAACTCACCCCCTTCCACTTCCCGACCTCAGATCGCCCGTAAATTATTTTTCCTTTCATTTTTGTTATATTCTCTTCCTTTTCCAATGGGTTTCATCCTACTATAATTTTTTTTGGTTTCAAAAATTATCGACCCTGGTCTATACCTTCTAGGAAGATATATCCACTGATATTTTTTTGATTGGTCAAGAAACGTCAGAATTCTGGATTTTCATTGGTCACTTTTTGACAGATGACAGGTGAATTGAATAGTCGTAGATATATTTAAAGTAATATTTAATTTTCTGTATTATTTATCGGTTGTAATAAGATGTCAACAAACGTTTAAAGAAAACCGTTGACATAGAAAGTGGTTAATGCAAGATAAAACAAAAAAGAGTTTACTTCAGATAAAATTAAGCATTAAAGATCATTACCGTGTTCAGTTAGTTTGCCTAGTATTTTAAGTCGCCATTGTTATTAAAACAGAAGTAATTAGAAGATTATTTGTTATTTAGGCAAACGTTTTTACAAAAATTGTATTTGTAATTTTTCAGTATTACAAATGATTGGGTCTAGGACAACTCGGCGCCGCCACTTCGGCGCCGCCATCTCGGCGCGGGTCCAGCTCGGCGCCGGGACAACTCGGCGCGGAGCCATCTAGGCGCCAGCCAACTCGGCGCCGAATTTAAATTCGCAAACTACAGTGTGCACTACGTAAGAAAATTATTATAAACAAATAATAAATAAAGTGATCGTCAAAAAGCTGGCATCAAATGAAAAAAAAATATTAAGAATTTCTTGGGAAATCAAACACTAACGACCAGAGGTAATTGCAAAGTGATTACAAATGGGCCAAACAAAAATTTCTCACGTGACTTCCGTTATCAGTAAAATTCAACATTTTTTAAAAATAATTACAAATTTACTACCCAAGATAGGGACAACATTTATGAAACAAAGTTGTTTTCTGGCCTTGACTTTGTTGAGTTAGCTAAAACTAACACATAATAAAAATCGTATGGAAATCTTGCTTAATTTCCGAAAAATTGTACTTTTTGCTTTTACACAACTTCGAAAAACGCCACTTTTAACTAAATAAAAATCACTCAATATATCTAATACGGGCTAAATAGGTTTTCGGACAAACTGTCATCCTGTATAAAGTGAAATGTAAACATTAGCTACCAATATTTTTTTATATACAGGGTGTAGAAATGCTTTACGCACCATAGGGATTTCAATGGTAATTTTTTCATATGAAAATATTTGCTTCCCTAATTATTTTAGAGCAAACTTGTATTGAAGTTTTTTGTAGAGAAAAAAAGTCTGTATCCATTTATGCCAGCATTTGTCATTTTACATTTCGGAAAACCGAAAATTTAAAGAAATAAAATTACCATTTTTAGACAAATCAGTGGTGCCTTGAAATTATTGAAGCATCTCAAAGCATCAACAAATTAGTTTGCTATTTATTTGTTTGCATCTGTCAAATGTAGTGGCAACCATGGCACTTATTGCACCTGATCTGCTTCCAGTATACCACCACTTCGCAATTTGCACTGATTTTTGAAAAAATGTTAATTCTAGTTTCTTTCATTATTAGGTTTTCTGACGTAAAGTGACAAAAATGATGGCATAAGTGGATGCAGAATTGTTAGATACAAAAAACCTATTTACAAGTTTGCTCTAAAATAATTAGGGAAGCAAATATTGTCATATGAAAAAATTACCATTGAAAACCCTATGGCGCGTAAAGCATTTCTACACCCTGTATATATTTATATACAGGGTGATTTTTAAGTTGATTCTTTCCGTTTACCAGGAAATAAAGCTAAAAAAATAAGTATTTTTTTTATTTTCCACTTTTCGGAAATATCAAAACTAACAGAGGTACAGGGTGTTTCAAATTAAAAACTAAACTTTGGCGCAAAGGCGGCTGGACAATTTTATTTTTTTTATCTCTGTTGTCAAGCAATGATCTGGCAACTAGTTTTCCGTTGTAATTTTATTAATGTTATTGCTGCAATAATGGCTCATGTTTATGAAAATAATGAATGAGTGAATATGCTTATTATTTACTGGGAGTGTCGTCAAAATGCCGCTGCCGCATCGCCCTTATACGCGGAATGTGTGTGTAGAAGCGAATGCTGATAATTTTGATCATTTAAGTTAGATTAAGTTTAGCTTAATTTTCCTTAAGTAATTTTAGTTCATACTTTGAAACTTTAACACCTTGTACATCCGTTAGTTTTGATATTTCGCAAAAGTGGTAAATGGCTTACTTTTTCTAGCTTTATATCCTGGCAAAAGAAAAGAATCAACTTAAAAATCCCCCTGTATATACAGTGTGTCCCCGGACAGGTGAAACGACTTGTAAAAGGTAAAAAATTCTCGATTTAAATTTTTAATTTTTGGGGTTCAGCCCTGCTTGGTTAAAGGCGAATTTGTAACAGCATTTCAGTTTTGAAAAAACAAATATGCCTTGAAAGTTTTCAAAAAAACTATTTTTTGTACCATGACTTCACAATTCATATTTCCCGGTCATTCCCGATACGCCGAAAGTTACTTTTCCCGCACTGCAGTGTTTTTTACTTTTCAACAGAAACTAGGGTAATTGTGTTTTTTGTAAATTTTTATAAGAAACGGGGCTGCGCGAGCTATTGCGCGGTCTATTCTATTCAATTTACCACCATTTTTAGGCCTATTACGTTGGCCCATCTTCAAGGGAGCTCTTGGGGTTCCGTGCATCTTCAAAGGGGCGTCTGGGGCTTCGTCCTTCTCCAAGGGGGACCTCGGGGCTCCGCCCATCTTCAAAGGCTCCCTTGGGGCTTCGCCCCTCTCCAAGCGGCCCTCGGGGCTCCGCCCCTCTCCAAGGGGGCTTTTGAGGCTCCGCTCATTTTCAAGCTGGACCTCGGGGCTCCGCCCCTCTCCAAGGAGTCCTTCAGGGCTCCGCTCTTCTCCAAGGGAGCCCTCGAAGATCCGCCCCTCTTCAAGGGGGTCCTAGGGGCTTTGCTCCTCTCCAAAGTGGCTCTCGGGGCTCCGCCCATCTCTAAGGGGACCTTCGGGGCTCCTCCTCTCTACAAGGGGGCCCTCTGGGCTCCGCCCATTTTCAAGCGGGCCGTTGGGGCTCCGCCTCCTTCCAAGGGGTTCTTCAAGGCCCCGCTCCTCTCCAAGGGGGCCCTCGGGGCTCCTCCCCTCTCCAAGGCGGCCCTCGGGGCTCCGCCCATCTATAAGGTGGCGCCTCGGGGTTCTGCCCCACTCCAAGGGGGCTCTCGGTACACACACGTCTGGATCGTTCTCCTTTATTATATAGAGGATTGTCCCTCGTTGGTTTAATTGCGCCTGCAAACACCAGAAGCGCTGTAAACGTCACCAAAAGCTAAAAGGTGTGTAGGATAGGTATAAAAGTTTAGTGATTTGTGCTGTCAACTCAGTATAATAGTAAAACACTAAATAATAATTTTTTTAAATATTTTCAGTTGTACCTAACTCCCTCGGGAAAAATTTTCTCGAATTCGCACTACATGAAGTGCTATTTTTCGGAATTTAATCAAGATTTCAATGAGATTTTTTAATATTTGGTAGTTTTAGCTGACTGAACAATCTCAAGGACAGAAAACTTTTTTTCGTAAAATGTGTCTCTATCTTGACTAGTAAATGCATTCTTCGTAATTATTTAAAAAAAAAACGTAAAATTTTACTGATAACGGAAGTCATGTGACAACTTTTGTTTGGCTCATTTGTAATCACTTTGCAACCACCTCTGGTTGTCAGTCTTTGATTTTCCAAGAAATTCTCAATATTTTTTTTTCATTTGATGACAGTTTTTTGGCGATCACTTTATTTATTATTTTTTGATAATAATTTTCTTACGTAGTGCACAATTTAATTTGCAAATTTGAATTCGGCGCCGAGATGGCCTCGCGCCGAGTTGTCCCGGCGCCGAGCTGGCCCCGCGCCGAGATGGCGGCGCCGAAGTGGCGGCGCCGAGATGGCGGCGCCGAGTTGTCCGGCTTCGCAAAAGTATATATCTTTTAGGTTATATACAGTGTGTCCCAGATCGAGTGGGATTGTATGGGTAACTTTCTTGTCATTGAAGATGGAGATTTGGTTAAATAGGCAATGTTTTGCAGTTTCATATGCTGAATTAAAATCTGGTTGAAAAAGTTCAAAATGTCGAACTTGTCAGAAGTTATTTAAAAAAACTAACAATTGTCATTTTCTTGTATGTCAAATAATTTCGTAAGTATAAGCGAAACGAAAAGAAGTTTTATATAAAAGTCCCTGTTTTCGGTGAGACGAATCTAAAATTAGTGTCGAACAAAAATTCAAGATGGCTGCTTTTGAGGTACTCATATCAACTTTCTTAGGTTAAATGGCCGCCATATTGGATTTTTAGGTTACTGAATAGAATTTTGTATTCTCTTTTCAACGATATAAGATAACGTAAGATTGAACAAAAATACCAGTAAAAATTAATTGTTTTTATATTTTAATCAAGTAGGCTTACATAGATCCAAACAAAAACCAACAAAATTTATTTAAAAATACAAAACTTAATCCTGATAATCACATGCAATGTTCAAAATTCTGCCATTTGAGTCCCGGGTGGTGTAGCTTGAACAAGCGTCCACGTTTGATCAGTATAGTTAAGCAACGCTCTTTCTGGTCATTACTTGGATGGGAGTTCCACGGCTGCTTCACTCGGCGTCTCGTGGTACGGCTGCCACGGAAATAGTTGGTCCCGGATGTCGTAATAACATCATGACACTCGTTAGTGGGGCTGGAAGTCCCCATAAATGTACAGCGACGCCTATAATTGGCCTAACGGCTGTTGGTTGAGTACGAAATAAATAAATAAATAAATAAATATACTTGACACCGTTTGGCGACAGTTCAGGGTACTTTACCCAGCGTATTTCGATTAATACTAGCACATGCTTCTAGCACTGCCTCGCGCAGTTCCTGAACATTATTGTAGCTGTAATTACTTTCATATACTTTTTTCTTTAATGTACCTACCCGACTGAAAAAAGTCAGGAGGCGTCAGATCAGGTGATCTGGCTGGCCATCGAACATTAGTATAAATTAGTAATAAATTTCACCCAATTTTGTTTGGATTCATGTAAGCCTACTTGATTAAAATGTAAAAACAATTATTTTTCCTGGAATTTCTATTCAAACATACGTTATCTTACACCGTTGAAAAGAGAATAAAAACATTCTGTTCATTGACATAAAAATCAAATATGGGGGCCATTTAACTTAAAGAAGTTGATACGAGTACCTCAAAAGCAGCCATCTTGAATTTTTGCTTGACACCAATTTTAAATTGGTCTTATCAAAAATAGTAACTTTTATATGAAACTTCTTTTCGTATCTTTTATATTTACGAGGATATTTGACATACAAGAAAATTACAGTTTTTAGTTGTTTTTAAATAACTTCTGACAGACTCTACAATTTGAATTTTTCCAAGCAGATTTTAAATCAGCATATAAAACTGCATAACATTGCCTATTTAACCAAATCTCCATCTTCAATGATAAGAAAGTTACCCATGTAACCCCTCTTGATCTAGGACACACTGTATATTTAGCACCAAGCATCAAACTTCAATTTTAGAAACAAACTTCAATTTTGGAAATTCAAAAGTTTTACATGAATAGTTTTCGTCACTGGAGTAATAGAAGTAATGCAGCAGTATGATTCTGTGTTGGATAGCATGCTCATCCGACCTACTTCGGGGGCTTAGGAACTAGCACTTTCCACATAGTAGGAAGGGGAAACCTCTGGCGTGGTTTACACGTTGAGTTACCGTGCTCTTTTGATTTTTCTCCTCATGAAGCCTCTTACGAAAGTGGGTGAAACGTTGAGTTCTTCGATCTCAATAATGACAGGTTCCACCTCCGTAAGTCGTTTGTTACTTAATGACAATGGTCGCAAAAGCTTCCAAAATCAAGCTTACGGTTAGTGGAAGTATTTCAAGGTAAAAAAAAAATCCTGTAGAAAGACATGTTAGCTTTGCATCCGATTTTTGCAAAAATGTAGTCATTACCTGAAAACAGAAATTTTATAATTCTGCAATGTAAAACTTGATGCACCAGAGAACCCAATTTGAATGCTTATCCGACCCCACAAACTGGTTTAGTCATAGAAAAATGTAAAAATCGATAGTGATCAACTGTATTGTATTTGTATTGTATTGTAGTGGTGTAGTGATGAGAGTTGGTTGGATGCCATACAGCACTGCAGCCTCTTGGCTTATTGTGCTGCTCATCATTACACTTATTCAGTAAAAAGGTCTGCCGTTTTTATTAGGTTCAGTAGCCTTTTCACCAGGTGTTCTCTTGTTAGAGTATCTCGAGGGTTGTCTCCCTCCAGGAGTGTGTGTCTCCATCGGGCAAGAGCTTCACAATCGAAAATGACATGGGAGGCTGTTTCATCCTCCTCATTACAGAGTCTACAAATGGGTTCTTCTATGAGAATTCCCATTGTGTGCATATGTTTACGAAGGTTACAGTGACCGGTTATCAGCCCCGTCACTAGCCTAATTTGATGTCTGCTTAGTCGCAGTAGGTCATCTGTCAGTTTTTCAGATGGTTTCCTTAGCATCATCTTGCTATGTCTTAGTCCTTCCACACAGTTCCAGTGGTTTTGATGTCGTATGTTTATCCATCTGGTTAGCCAGCTGCGGACTGTCGTTTTGGTGACTCCAAATACTGGTTCAGGGCCAGTGAATGGTGTTTTTGATCCCTTTTTTGCAAGAGAATCTGCTTTTTCATTTCCTTGTATACCCTTATGCCCCGGCACCCACATTAGAGTTATCCTATTGTGGTTAGCGAGGGTTAAAAGGTTTTGAAGGCAGTCCCAGACCAATCTTGAGTTGATCCGATAGCTAGCTAGGGCTTTTATAGCCGCCTGGCTGTCTGTTAGGACAAAGATGTCTCTACCTCGGTAATTTCTTGTTATATTCTCTTGCAGACATATATCTATTGCATGAGTTTCTGCTTGGAATACGGTGGCATACTGCCCAAGAGATGCATATGCATTGAACTGGGGATTTTCCCCATATATTCCTGCTCCTGTTCCGCTGTCAGTTTTGGACCCATCTGTGTACCAGACAAGTTTGCTTTCCTGACCACGGCTTTGTATCAGCCCTTCATTCCATTCAAGCTGGATGTTATAGGGTTTAAGGTAGTTTTGCCTGCTTGGCATTGTGTCACTGCTCATTTCTAGTAATGGGTTTGTGATGATGTCTGTTATTCTGGTGTGACCGGCAACAGAGCTCACTTGCCAGTTTCCATTGTATTTCAGCCTGTACGCCGCCATCCTTGCCTCTGCCATAACTATGATGTCTAGAGGAGGTAGGCTTAATAGAGTTTCCATGGCTGCAGTTGGGGTGCTTCTCATAACACCTGTGATACATAGACAGGCGAGCCTTTGGAGTTTAGTTAGCTCCAGTTTGGCTTGTCTTTGTTCCACTTTGGGCCACCAAACTAGCGAGCCATAGGTAACCATGGGTCTCACCACGGCAGTATACAACCAGTGTACCATGCTTGGTTTTAATCCCCAGGTTTTCCCCAGTGCTCGCTTGGTTGCCATAAGAGTTATCCGGCCTTTATTTACAGTTTTGCTAATATGTGAATTCCAGGTTAGCTTAGCATCTAGGATAATGCCTAGATATTTAACTTCCTGGCTCAATTGCAACTGTTCGTTAAAGAGGTTTGGGAGCCTTAGCCCGTCCACTTTCCTCCTTCTTGTAAATGGAATTAGTGCTGTTTTTTGAGGATTTACACTTAAGTTTTCCTTGGCACACCATCTTTCTACAATGCCTAGAGCGTTTTGCATGAGCTCTGAGACTGTGTTGTCAAAATTCCCCGAGATGAGTATCACCAGATCATCTGCATACCCCTGGGTGTAATAGCTATGCCTATTTAGTTCATATAGGAGCTCGTCCACCACCAGGTTCCACAAAAGGGGCGATAAGACTCCCCCCTGCGGGCAACCTTTGGCGGCTACTATCTCCATCGTTTCACCAGATAGGGTTGACTGTATTTTTCTGTCGTGTAGCATGTTACTAATCCACCTACAAATTGTGTCTTCAACTCCACGATTTCTCACCGCAGTTGTCATTGACTCAAAGGAGGTATGATCAAAGGCTCCCTGTATGTCAAGAAAAGCTGCCAGTGCGATTTCCTGATAGTTTATAGTTTTTTCAATTCTCTTCACCAATTGGTGAAGAGCAGTCTCGCATGATTTTCCTGATTGATATGCATGTTGATAGGGATGAAATAGGCCCTCCGAATGTAAGGTTTCCCTAATGTGTCTATCAATCAGTTTTTCTACCAGCTTTATCATAAAAGACGATAAGTTGATAGGTCTATATGCCTTTGCCTGGGAGACATCTCTTCCAGGTTTTGGAATAAAGACGATTCTAGATTGCTTCCAAGCAGGAGGAATATATCCTGTTGCAAGGCTTGCTCTTAGTAGTCTACAAAGCTTTGGAATAAGGATGGTTTTCCCTTGTTGCAATAGCACAGGTAGTATTCCATCAGGACCAGGCGCTTTGTATGGTTTAAAGGAATCAATAGCCCATTCAATACTATTGTGGGTAATTATTTTGTTTGCAGTTT
Source organism: Agriotes lineatus (assembly GCA_940337035.1). NCBI lineage: Eukaryota > Metazoa > Arthropoda > Insecta > Coleoptera > Elateridae > Agriotes > Agriotes lineatus. Next base: position 26,511,723 of record OW679199.1, read on the forward strand.
CCCAGTCTCTTTTTGTGGCCCTTATAGTAGGGTTTTCGAGATTTAACTGGTAATCATTTGCTGGAGGAGCTGCAAATGAGTCTGGAAGGTGCACTTGAAGGAGTATCTCCAAGGTTTCCTTGCTTGTTTCCGTGTATTTCCCATCTGGCTTTAATATTGTGCCAACAGGTTCCACTGGATCTTTGGCCAATATCCTCTGGAGTCGTGCTGCTTCCGAAGTGTTTTCAACTTCTTGGCAGAAATTCCTCCAAGAGTCTCTTTTGGCCTTACGTACTGCTTTATTGTATTCAGTAAGGGAATGATAGTATTCATCCCACATTCCTGTTCTTTTCGCTTTGTTAAACAACTTACGAGTACTTTTCCTGAGTTCTGCAAGTTCTGTATTCCACCAATTGACATTCCTATTGGTGGATTTACGGTTGATCTTGCAGTTGTTGTGATACGAGTTTATAATAGCCTCTTGTAGATCGATAGAGGTTAGCTCAATATCTGTGCTGTTTTTTATTTCGTTTTTGATATTACTTAAGTTAGCTTGTAAGTCCCACTTGTATTTCTCCCAGTCCGTGTTTCTTGGATTTCGATACATCACGATCGGCTTATCAAAAACTTTGATTTCCAACCGAACGTATCTATGATCCGAGAGCGACGGTTCCTCGGACACATGCCAACGAGTTATATGGGAGCTTACGCGGGATGTAGCGAGTGTAATATCAATAATCTCTTTGCGAGTGCGCGTTACAAAGGTTGGTTTGTTTCCCCGGTTCAGTACCTCCAAATCATTGGAAACAATAAACTCAAAAAGATACTCACCCCTTCTGTTGGTGTCGCTACTTCTCCATGCTGCATGATGAGCATTGGTGTCGATCCCAGCTAGTAGCTGCAGGTTTGATAGCCTGCAGTAATCGACTAACTGCTGTAGTTCCTCTGACGGGGGAGGGTTAGGAGAATCAAATGGGAGGTATACTGAGGCGATTATTAATTCCTTCAGATTTTCTTCCATTTGTGTTTGTAGCCTAATAACTACTTGGTCCCTGCAACAGAAGTTTATTAGTTTTAGGGCGTCCATACGCTCGCTAACTAAGATGCAGGATCTAGAGTTGTCAAGATTTCTGTTGTATATTAACTTACCCTTGATAGTTCCGAGGCCCGATATCCTACCCCTGAATAGCCAGGGTTCTTGAATCATGGCCACGTCGATGTCCTTTGAAACAAAGTATTTACAGAAGGCAGCAGTTGCCCCCAATATGTTAGTGTACAATGGATTTATCCATAGAAAGGAGAACGTGATTGGTGAAAAGACAATTTGGAAGTGTGCCCAATACAATCAGTGTAAATGTACTGGAAGAGTTCACACAGTAGGAGATGAAGCAGTGAAAAGTACAAGCTACAACCATGTAGCAGATGCATCCAAATTAAAAGCAAAGAGAGCTTGTAATAGAATAAAAAAAATGGCTTAACAAGTTCAACTAACAACACAAGGTATATTAGCTACTGTTCCATAAGAAGTTTTTTTGGATGCAACTGGGCAGTTACCTTCCATGACATCCCTAAAGCAAACTATTCAACACACACGTCAAAAAAAGCAAGCTATTCGGGCAAAACTCAAAAATTTTACCAAGTTTGATATTCTGGAAGAATACACCAGAAACAGCAATGGCAAACCTTCGTTTTTATTCGATAATGGTCCAAACGAACAAAGAATTTTGATATTTTCCACCGAAAGAAATTTAACTTTTATGGAGAACTGTGATCACTGGTATGCTGATGGAACATTTACGTGTACTCCTCTAAGGTCCCGGGTGGTGTAGCTTAAACAAGCGTCCACGTTCGATCAGCAGAGTTAAGCAACGCTCTCTCTTGTCAGAACTTGGATGGAAGTTCCACAGCTGTATCTCTCGGCGCCTCGTGATACGGCTGTCACGGAAATAGTTGGTCACGGCGGTCATAACAACATCATGACTGTCGTTAGTGGGGTTGGAAGTCCCCATAAATGCACAGCGACGCCTATAATTGGCCAAACGGCTGTTGGCTGAGTGCGAAATAAATAAAATAAAATTATTTGGTCAGCTGTATACAATCCATGGCGTACAATATACCAACGTTGTACCAAATATTTATGCCCTTCTTCCTAATAAGACTAAGTAAACATACACTCGACTCTTTCAAGAATTAAAAACCTTAAGACCAGGTTTACGACTTGCAAAAATAATGGTGGATTTTGAAAGAATGATAGATTTTGAAGAGAAACATGCAAGATGCAGGATTGCGTTCGTACCCGAAGAAAATGTTCGAAGAGCTACTGAACAGCGAATTTTACACGCAAAATGAAAGTTTGCTATTACCATTCGTAAACTCCTTTGAAGATGTCTGGGTAGGCCGCTTGGATCTACGACACCAAAGGAGACAACCACAGTTTTCAAGAAATCTTTGGAATTGCTTTGAATTCATAACGGAAGATATACCACGTACAAATAATCCTGTCCACATCCAAATTTATGGAAATTTATCAATGCGTTAAAGAAATTGGAAAGTTTAAATTGTTTGAAATTCACCAGTATATTATCTGGAAACGAACCGCCACGTAAAAAAATATAAGATACGGCGCAGCCAATAATAACCATTTGTCAACAATATGGCAATCGGCCAAATTTGTAATATTTAAGGGGAATGGCCCATAACTTCCAACTACAGATATAAAAAGCAAAAAACAACAAATAATAAATAAAAAGGAAATATTACAAAAATGACAAAAACCATGTGCAAGCCTACTATATATACATTATATTATATTACAATACAGATGTAAAAAGCAAAAAACAAAAATAAACTGAAAAAAATAATTAAAAAACAAACTTGTAAACACGCCAGTTACTACCTGCCAGTCCTAAGCCTGGATAAAGTGTGAAGGAAAGTTGAATACAATTTGGAAGAGAATTACAGTGTTGTGGGTCAGTCTGCATATTAGCAGCTCGTCATTTTGTATTTAAGTATAAACAAATAGCTATATTTTCCTGCGCGCCTTTTTTTCGCGCGATCAATTGTTGGCGTCCTTTTTTCGTGTATCCCTCTCTTGTTAAGATGCTCACTGGTTAGCGTCAAACAAAACGGAAACCGTGCTGTACTTTTCAAAGCCATGTTTATCTCTGTGGCGATTACAACAAGGGAATGTGTCTTTCGTAAAATACGCAGTTTTGCTGACCACCCTGACAAAGGGTTGCGCTAGCGGCAAAAGTCCTAACTGTAATGTTTAACTGTACTTGATCCCTAACGGCATTTTCGTGATCCTAACGCCTTGCTGTAACGGGACTGCAATTCTGGAAAGGGACATTCGTCCCTTTGGCTATAATTAACAGCGCTGTCAATAAGCTCGATCAGTTAGAATGGTGAGTATGATCAACACTAATAATCTCGCATTACAATAAACTAATCTACTGTCTTACAAGTGCTTTTATTACTGACTCGAGCCTTTCGCAAACGCACGCACCTATAATGCCCATGATGTTATAAAAAATATGACTTACATAGAATGTGATACATTTTGTCCAATTACAAGTTTTAAAGCTTCTTCATGGATGTTAAAAGTGATCATTTACAAACATTTTATTTTAATGGAGGTATTATTGAACACAAATATTAATTTTCTTGCGAGTCGATTGACATAATGTAATTAAAAAGCCTTTTACATGCGTTGGCATTGTTTACGGCCATTTGATTATGAAGTGCCGCTGTGAAACAGTGGGTGAACGACGTTATTAAAACGCGCATTAGACTCGATTAGTAAAGCGGTCATCTTTAAAATTCGAATGCGAGTAAACAGGGACCGAACATCACAAATACAAGCATATTAACGCATGTATACCAACATAAGCACTTAAACTAAATCACGTTTAACACACAATGCATTATTCATGGCTATCGCCCCGTCCAGCGATGGATTATTGATGCCAGTGACCCCCAAAAGTTGGGACGCGCTTGAGAAGTGCGGCCGAGCCGCCGACGTGTCCGGCTGACACCGACGTACAAGGCGCCTTCTTAGGGTAATTTATTAATGTAAACTGAGAAAAAAGAGAATAATAATTTGTTCCGGGTAGAGCGACGTTTATTCGTGCGGAACCCTCGTGCAGCGAGCTTTACGCTCTATTAAATGCTGTCGCATCGCGGGCCCTTCTGCGTCACAGCCAGTTTTAATTTAAATACAAATTTGCAAATTAAGTGTTAAATTGTGACGCCATTGAACAGTGTTACGGGTGAAATGATCCGGAAGATATCGTTATGACTTTATGAGCATGAAAACGCCGACGTTATCACTGTTTATTTACTGAGGAACTTCTGCCCTCGGATTTGTTAGGCAAGTATTCTGTTGCATTTCCTTGACGAGCTTTACTCCAGCGAACTTTTATGTTTCACTGCAGTTTATAAACTGTGATTTTTTGTGTTTAGTTTAGGTAGGTTAATAATACAAGTTTGTAGTTCATGTTTTAAGTCTGGCGAAATAACTGACATAAATTGAAAAACATATTTTGACAAGCATTTACACGTTCATTTAAATCTAGTGTTCACAATAAAAAAAGGCTTATATGATTGAAGCATGTCTTACAATGTACGGAAAGTCGGTACAGTTTGACACCACTCAATTATTGACACTCTAGAGGATCTTCAAGAAAAGTATTTAGACGAAGTGGTCGACTATAATAAATTATACAAGAATTTAATGAACTCAGTATGATGGTTTCGTGAAACATCGTCTACCTGTAGAGCGAACCATGAGAGTTAAGAGATCGTTACATATCATTTGTCTTCATTCGCCCCCTTTCTCATCAAGTTAACTTATCTCGTAGTACATGTCGTAATGTTGTGAAAACGATTTAAAAATGTTCTTAACAGTCTGAGTGGCATGCATGAACTGTTGCTGCCTGAATATGATAAACGAGTAGAGTTTTCTCGTTGGTTTAACATGAACGACATTTTAAATAGAACATCTCTTCTGGTAAAAAGTATGGTTTCACCTCTCTGGATATGTGATGTCGCAAACTATAAGACGGTAGTCAGCATAAAATGCATATTTGACAATAAATGGAATACTGAAAATTCTTTGCCTCTACGATAATGCGATCAAACACATTTAGACCTTTTTGTGTGGTCGTTTATCACTAATAAAACTTTTCAAACGCTAATCCATGTTCCAGTAAAAAAAATAAGAGTTCGTTGTGAAAAATTAAATAATTCAGCAAACCTTTTAAACAATGGTTGCAATAACATCAAACGTACAACAATTCAGCTATACGTTCAAAGCTTTGTGCGCTATTGAAAAATTATTATAAACTTTTATTTTAATTGGCTAATCTAATTTTTATTACATTAAATTAAAGAAAATTTATTGATATTTGGTTTTGATATCGTTTAGGAAATTGTGGTTATGTAACTATTTATAATAAATTATGTGGAGATGAGTAGGTATCCCATTAGAGGTACCAAATACATGACACGCGCTGTATTAATTGAGAATAAAAATGTACTCGACTGTGAAAAAGTATTCAATAGAGCACAAAAGTCTACATAACATGACGGCGTGGCCGAGGTACCATGCCCAACTACGAAGTTGTAAATGTCATCTTAATAGAATTGAATCAAGAAAACAACTCTTATAGGAAAAAAAGTAACATTTTATATTTATCTCGAATTTAAGCGTATACGATAACATTTTATTTAGGAGAAGGTTTGCATATGACAAAGGAAATACATTTATGATTGCAAAATTGATTGAGTAATCATATAAGATGTGACAACTTTAATTAAAAATAAAACTAAAGATGTCGAACGTTTTCTCTATTGTGATGTAAGTAGTTGTATGTTTTTAGAAAAAATAAATCTTGGGTTCGAATCATAATCAGGATAAATCTTTCGATCGCCTCCGTAACAGTGAAGTTACTCTATTGTGCCGTCCAGCATATCTGGTTCTTTTATCCACTTAGCAGCTGTCATAGCACAATTGATTTTTTGTTTTACAGCTACACAAATATAATATTATGTAACTAACCGATACAATTAGACACTATTCCCCATGATCACAAACACATATTCTAAATTTATACCGACAAAAGACTTGCTGGCGATAAAGAGTATTATAGCTTATATTTAACGAAAAGGTTTGAATATGAACACTGTTTTATTTCAATAATTTCTGTTTGACGTTCATCTTTATCTACGAGGGAAACTAGAAAAAATATCTTCCTAGCCATGACAGAAACAATAATGTACTTCAGCTTTGTCAAATGGTGACAAGTCTCTCACAGTTACATGCCGAATTTAGTAGAATTTCGTTGACTACTTATTTTCCAGAGTGTGTCAGAGAATGAGCCTTTTGAAATTGGAACACAGAAGTGTAATAACTTTTTTACTAAAGAAGACAACAATAGAAAAATAATTCTGGAGAGAACGATTGCAGTGTATGGAGATGATTTGGGTCAAAACAGCTTGGTTGAGGACGATCATCCATAGAAGATGATTCTAGAAATGAATGACCTGCAGAAGCAACAAATGTTGAACTTTGCAGGAAAGTGGAAGACACTGTTCTTGAGGATCATCGTATCGAAGTATCCACAATTACACGATAAATTGGGCATTAATAAAATTTGATCAAGATGGGTTCCCAGATTGTTGACTCCCGAACAAAAGTTGTGTAGACAGCAAATTCATCAAAATACTTTGGAATGTTTATATGCTGATTCAAACTTTCTACTGCGTTTAGTAATTGGTAATGAGATCTGGGTACATCACTGGAATCCCTAAACAAAAAATGAGTCCAGGCAATGGATTCTTCTCCCTCAAAGGAAGCCAGCACTGAATCTTCAGCTGG
>OW679199.1:26518678-26628148 GCA_940337035.1 Agriotes lineatus
CTGTCTCTTTCAAATCGAATATCTGGTGCAGTTTTCGTTTTTAGACGTCGGTCTCTTTCAGCACATTTTATTCTATGTTTCTGATAATCGACAAAAACACTTGCTTTTTCGATAATTACGTACAATAAAATTAATTTATCTAAAATTGCACCATACTGTTGAACAAGTTGCCATTTGTTTTTATGTAATAACATTCCTCCGTCCGTCACAAACAGAAAAATCTATTAATTCAGTAATATCTTTTGGAACTTCTACAAAGAGGTTGTAGAAAACACATTTTTAGGCGTTGGAATTTAAACGTATGTATTCGTATGTTATATTTAAATCTATTTAATCTATTTAAATTTAAGTTAATTTAACAATTTAGAATTTTATTTGTATATAATGTTTATTAAATAATAATAATAATAATCGTACAGAATAAAAATTAACCTTTTAATGCTATATTTATAATTACTGAGTAAGCTATTTTGCCGCTTTAAAGACGCTATTTTTAATTTTTGATAATTTTTAACATACAATTTGAGATCAGCGACCCAAAAAACCCTATATAGATAAGAAATAAAGTTCGAATAAAAAAAATACGCTTTTTCGCCATCTTGGATCCGCCATTTTGTGTTTTAGTTGAGTTTTAATGTCAAATTCGTAATCAGCGACCCCAAAAACCCCTACACATCTAATAAAAATTAAAAAAAGAAAATAAAAAATTAGACCCTTGACGCCATTTTGTAGACGCCATTTTTGTTTTTAGACCAATTTTGAGGCCAGATTCGTAATATGTGAACCCCAAAACCTTATGTTATCAAATGTCAGGCAATGGTTTAAATAAATAACGAAGTTATATTTTTTTTAATTAAGAATATATTATAAAACACTTATTTGTTAATAACAATTGAAAAAATAAAAAGCACACCTCACATATGGGGAACTTTTCTATAAACTTTTTCCGAAATAATAAAAAAAAAATTAATATTATGTGTTTTTCTCGTATTTGTTTACACTTGTCTCTTTTTTAAACTTTGACGTTTTTTTACTATTGGAGAAATTACTTTCTAAATATTCGTATTGTGAATGATTAACCTGGGTTTTTCCAATAAAAATACGAACTCAAGTAAATGAACAGGGGAAACCAAATAAAAATAAAATATTTTGGAAATTGATAGTGAATCTAGTTTTCCCATATTTCGCCGTTAAAATACAAATACCTACGAAACAAATATTAACATATGTATCGTTGGCAACGCGTGCCGTATTATTAAAGAACGTTGGCGATAGGGTCAAAGCATTGAAAGTTACATTTATAAATGGCTTAGCGTCGTAATCTTTGTTATTGGTTTATATATGTTCACTGCCTAACTGATAACACAAAGTGCAACTAAACAAAAGATAAACACACCGTGGCCAAAGAAAGGAAGTTGAGATATTTCGCGCTAACGGCGCCACGATATTGTGAATCAGTTGCTGGACGCGGAGGCCGCGGGTAGCAAGGAGATGCAGTAGAGATTTTAACGTTGCGTTGCATATCTTTATACTTCTTTAATCAATGTTCATAGCCTTTGGGTGACTTGTAAACCCCCGGACCAGAGGTCCTTAGGCTTGTAAATTTGTCACCCTCGAAAGAGCATACACATCTTTATAATGCACTTGGTACATAAATAACTATTACGTGGAAATGTTGGGGTTATTAGGAATAAAGTCGGTGAAAGTAATTCAAAGTAACAATGAAGTAATGATATTGCCAGCAATTGAGAGAGGGTCAGAATTCGTACGGTAGTTAAAGGTTACAGTCAATTACGAAAACGTAGAGATGAACTCCTAGCTAGAGAAGAGGCGGTAGTGTTGTCAGCAATAAATAGAGGATCTTAAATATTACCAAGTATTATTAGAAATATTATAAGACTCATTGTACGTGAGTTGCTGAGATGATTAAAAACCAGGGTAAGTGGCGAAAAGAAAGAACTTCTTACAGGAAAAGTTATTTTAATATTGTTAACAATGAACAGATTGTCTTAAAAACTACATAAGAATGGCTGAAGTTTTTAAGGGTTAAGGTCCGTGAAAGCAAAAAAACGCTGATGATATTGTTAGGAATTATAGATAATCTTAAATACTTCTTTATATTCGAGTTGTTGAGATCGCTATAAGCCAATGTCAGTGGAAATAATTTAAGGTAGCAAAGAATTTCGTGTAGATAAAGCAGTCCTGATATTGTCAGCAATAAACAGGGAGGACTTAGATAGTTATTGCATAAGAGTTGTTGAGGTTATTAAAAATAAAAGTCGGTTGAAGCAATACAAAACAACAAAGACCTAGTGATATTGTCACTAATGGAGAGAAGGTTAAAATTCTTGAGGTACTTAAACGTCAAGGGCAATTGGGGTATTCAAGATAGAAAAAAATTTCTTACGAGAACGAACACGGTGGTATTATTAGCAATGAAGAAAGGAGTTTAAGTGTTACCAAGTGTTATTAAGAATATGACAGGTCTCAGTGTATGTGAGCTACTGAGCTTATTAAAACCCAAAGGTGAGTGGAGGTAAAGCAAAACTATTTCCAGAAAAACAAGTTTTAATGTTCTTAACAATGAACAGAGGGTATTACGTAAGAATGGTTGATGCTCTTAAAGATTAAGGTCCTTGAAGGTAACGAAAATCATCTTCCAGGAAAGGAAGTAATGATATTGTTAGCAGTGTATAAATGATTTTAAATACTTCATTAGGCCCGAGTTGTTGGGTTCGCTGTAAGGTAATGTCAGTGGAGATAATTTAAGGGAGCAAATAATTTCCTGAAGAAAAAGCGGCCTTGATATTGTCATCAATAAACAGAGTGTTTTACATAGTACAGAAGAGTTATTGAGGTTATTCGAGATTACGGTAACTAGAAACAATTTAAGTTAAGAAAGAAGTCTGCAAGAAAAGAAGTGACTAAAAAACAGACGACCTTAACAATTACGCCAGACTTATTGAGGTTATTTAAGGTCTCAGCTGGGACAATTAACTGTGACGAAAGGCTTCTTCCAAAAAAAAATAAGTGGTGATATTGTCAGCAATTCGCACATATATCACATAAGAATTGTTAAGGTTATTAAATGTCAACCTAAGTTGAGGTATTTCAATGTAAGAAACAACTGCTTGCAGGAAAAGAAGTGGTGATATTGTTGATAGAGTGGTTGAGGTCATTGAGTATTAAGGCTAAGCATTGTTTTAAAGAAGCATAGCCGTTGATAAATGTGCTACAAGAACTAAACGCCGAGAATGAACAGAAAGCAAATTTTTTACTTTTGTTATAGTTTTATATTATTAGGAAATATAATAGTTTTTAGTTATTTATTATGTATGTAGTTATACAAAGAAATTCTTCTAAGCGAAGGGAAGTAATGCTATTGTCATTAATAGAAGGAAGGTCTTAAGGTCGATTGAAGTAACTGTAGGTAGAAAGAAACTATTTGCGAGATAAAATGCAGTGGCATTATGAGCACTAAGCAGAAGGTCAAATATTACTAAGAGTTATTGGGATTATTTAATGTCCCAGTGAAGGTAATTGAAAGTAACAAATATTTATTGGTAGGAAAGGAAATGGTAATATTGTTAACAATGAACAGAGACCCTTACATGCAACATTAAGGTGGTTGAGATTTTTAAAAGTCAAAGTCATTCGAGGTGATCCAAAGTAAAAAAGAACTTCTTTCGGTAAACAGGTGGTGAAATTGTCAACAATGAGCAGACGTTTCTAAATACAACATAAAGGTTACTCAATCTCAAGGTTGGTAAAGCAAGTTCAAGGTAAGAGAAAAGTTCTTGCAAGAAAAGAAGTGGTGATATCTTCAGCAATTGAACAGAGGGTCTTAAATATTAGATAAGAGCTATTGATATTATTAAAGGTCTTAGTAGTGGTAATCGACGTTAATGAAATGTTTCTTGTAGGAAAATGAGTCAATGACCAGGCGATTTCAAGACATAAGACTTATTGACGCTATTAAAGGTCAAGGCAATTAGAGGTAAGTGAAGGTAAGAAAGGACTTATTTCAGTCAACATAGTGGTAATATTGTTAACAATGACCAGGGGGTTTCAAGATGCAAAACTTATTGATTATAATAAAGGTCAAGATAATTGAAAGTAGTTGGAAGTAAGAAAGAATTTCTTTCAGTAAATCAAGCGGTGATGTTGGCACCAATAAACAGATTTTATTCAATCTATATTAAAATGGTATTAAGCCCACTATTTGGCTCTGTTCGCAGTGCAAAATATTCAACCCAATCAATAAAGCACAGAGTTAGAATATTTTATATAATGGCAATTTTAAACAAAAATAAAAATATTAAATGCATTGATTACGAGATGCAAGAAACAGTAATTAATCGGATAAAGACATGCAAAGGCAAAGCATATTTCAGAGGGTTTAAATTTGGCTTGTGAATAAAGCAATATAATTAAAATGATAGGTTTGTGCACATGTAAAGCCAGACCGAACGAAAGTAATTGACACAAAAAGGTTATTACGTTCAAAAAGGAGCGTAGTTATCAATAAAAGCCAAGCACAGTCAAAAATGTGAGCAAGCAGAAAGGTGTAGGGTGAAGCAAGATGAAGGATAATATAGAAAATTGCAAAGAGCAATTCCTGAATGGAGGCAACGGAATAAAAGCAAGCAACGTGAAAAGTGCGGAACTCAAAAATCAGAGCGTTAATAATTAAAAACATAGTGCAAAAGCAGAGCTGTAAAATTAAAAACGATTGTGAGTGCAACGCTATGGAACAATTAGTTATAAGCCAAAAAGACAATATTTTAGATTTCAAGAAAATGTTAGATTGTCATTTATGTACTCAAACTTTATTCTATTTGTGATAACAATTATCAATCTTAATTTCCAATTAATAGTAGAATATTACCGTATCTTATCAACATAATGCTTTTTTGTTATTGACAGGGAGAACAATTGAATTAAATTATTGGCAGACAGTACAAATTTGTGCTCCATGTTCAATTACTGTTTTGGTATTAATAAAACTATTTTTATCAGTTAAAAAGTATTGCATTTTATTGACTAAGTGTCCGTGTTTATGTGGGAATGTTCGTGAGAGGTGCCGCAGCACAAAAATTTTAATTTCCAATATCCTCCTGTGGACATTGGGAGCCGTTCAGTTGAAATTTTTCAAACATCGTTTCCGGCCCAAGAAAGCATCGGAAGCCAAAGGTCAGCGGTCCAGCAGTTCAGCGGAGTATCCTGAGAGGAATTTGCACCCAGGGGAGCGGCTACAGCTTGACATATTCCGGCGGCGTCACTGCGACCGGCTCCGAACCCAGCACAAGAGTGTGTGAGCGTACGGAAAAACGACTTAAAGCCAGGATTACACCTTGCAGAAGAGGGCCAGCTTGTTTCCAAAAGGCCAATTACTTCGTGGTTTTCAAAAATCGAACAGCGTCACAAGGTTTTGGGGCGAACTCAATAATAAACAGTTGAAAGAGCGGCGTACATCCAAACAACGAAGAGGAGGCGTGACGTCATCCTAAAACAATCAAGTCGATGTTTTAATAGTTGCCAAGCGGGAATATTCAAATAATTTACCTGACGCGTTTTTACAGTAGTGCACGATTTTAAACGTTCAATTTCACGCTGTACGAAAATAACCATTTTGTGTTCCTCTGCCAATTTACGAGATTGCGAATTTTATCTACTAATAACGAGCAAACGAGCTACGTTGAGACAAATAACATAAAATTTGAGATTATGGTCCATTTATGAACCCAAATCGTGAGATAAAAAAGTCTTCTGTGCCGAGAGCTAACGTAATCAGTATTACAGCTAAATAAAATAGAAAGAGGGGCATTTAACCATTTTATTTGTGCGATTAATTATTACAGTTCCATTTTAACCAGCTTTAATTTACTGACAGACAAACTATGAGCACAGTATAAAAATAAAACAACTGAGAATTGTGTTTGTACTAGGATCTTTGCCCGTGCATTTTAACTTATATTATTTATATACCAAAAATAAATAAATTACAAACAGGAACCAGATAGGAGTTCTTTTGCAATATATATATAAATAAATGTTAATTTTGTTTGTCCCGTATGCGTTCCTATACCATTCATCCGATTGAGATGAAACTTTGATGAGTTGTTGTGCGCACGTCCGCGAAGGTTTCTGAACAACCGAGATGTTTCGATAAATTGTATTTATGGTCCGATTTGGCTCATATTCAGAATATATGTTAGTTACGCGGAAAGAAATATTTTTAAAAAAAATGGACCCGATAGGTGGAGCTGGATTCGAGATATTTACGAAAATGGATATTTATGGTCTGATTTAGCTCATATTCAGAAGAAGTGTGTGCAAAAACAAATTATTTTTGGGCAGAACACCGTTTGCTGTGTCAAATAGTATTATATAAAAGGATACCCAATATTCAAGTTGGTCGTAGCAATTCAACTTAAGGAAGAAGTTGTTCTCTAAATGTCATTTTTTGGCAATGGTCTATTATGATATATGTTTTATCGAACTTTTTCCACTGTTTAGGTGTAGGTATATCACACAACGTTTCGGGAGTTTTGATCTACTCCTGTCTTCAGGTGTTCCTGGTTAGTCCTGAGAAGGACTGTACGTTTTTCTACGTAAACTCGTGCCTCTCCTTGGGTTTGAACCCGGGACCGCTGATCGGTGTGATTACTAGTCTGCCACTCTTACCGCGCTGGTGGCCTAGTGGTAAGAGTGGCGGAATATAGTAGTTTCAAAAATAAATATGTATTGTATTAAGATCTATGTTCATTTTGGTTACAGAAATAGTTCTTACATTTTGTTTAAAGATTTAAATTGAGTTAAAGTAGATTTTTATAGTAAACCTTGCGATTTTTAGATTTATATTGCCGGATTTTATTTCAAAAAAATTTTTTACTTAATTTACTGGGCAGTGTGCCATTGTGTTTTCACTATTATTTTTGGAGAATAAAGACGATACATAAACATTGTACCAAAACAAATTAGAAGTGGTTAACTGAAAAATAAATTAGAAGGCATTGGTCTGGTACACCATTCGACTGTGAATACGAAACAAAATATAGACGTCTGTAGTTATGTGTTATTGACAAATTTCTTGGAGGAAAATAACTGCAGTGGTGGAGATTAAAAAGGATTTGTTTGAATCTATTAGTTGTATTCACACTGACGCAAGTTTAGAACTAAATGTTGGATTACGATATTTTTTATATTAGATATAAAAATAAAAACACCTTGAATCAACTTAATATACCAATACCAAAGATAGAGATTTTCAATTTTGATACACACATAAAACAACTATAATTATTTATTCAAAAGAAATCGTTAACTTTAAGCTTTATGCTACCGACACACCTCCAGCACCTAATTTTTAAATTATACCAGAATGCAAATCGCTGTTGCTTGTAGACTATACAATCCCGCCGTTTCAAAAATAAGCATAGTTTTGTATCCGCAGACACAAAGCAATCTTTCAAAATGTTCAAGCTGGTAACTGCAACTTGATTTGCCCAATTAAATATCATTACTAGTAAGTTCTAATTTTTTATAGTTGATCCTCGTCGTCGCTCTCTTCGCCTTGGCTTTGGCCGTCCCCGAACCCAAGCCCCAATTCTACTATGGTGCCTACCCTTACAGCTATGGTGCCTACCCCTACTCTGCTGGAGTCTATAGTGGATACCTTGGATACTATTAGAAAACTGCTCAGATTATGTGTTGTAATGAATTTTATTTTGGTTATACAAAATTTCCGTAGATATATTAATAAATATTTAAAGTAATATTTAATTTTCTGTATTATTTATCGGTTGTAATAAGATGTCAATAAACGTTTAAAGAAAACCGCTGACACAGAAAGTGGTTAATGCAAGATAAAACAAAAGAGAGTTTACTTCAGATAAAATTAAGAATTAAAGATCATTACCGTGTTCAGTTGGTTTGTCTAGTATTTTAAGTCGCAATTGTTTATTAAAACAGAAATAATTAGAAGAATATTTGTTGCTTAGGCAAGCGTTTTTACAAAAATTGTAGGTATTTGTAATTCTTCAGTCTTACAAAAGTATATATCTTTTAGGTTATATACAGTGTGTCCCAGATCGAGTGGGATTGCATGGGTAACTTTCTTATCATTGAAGATGGAGATTTGGTTAAATAGGCAATGTTTTGCAGTTTCATATGCTGAATTAAAATCTGGTTAAAAAAGTTCAAAATGTCGAACTTGTCAGAAGTTATTTAAAAAAACTAACAACTGTCATTTTCTTGTATGTCAAATATCTTCGTAAGTATAAGCGATACGAAAAAAAGTTTTATATAAAAGTACCTGTTTTCGATGAGACGAATCTAAAATTAGTGTCGAACAAAAATTCAAGATGGCTGCTTTTGAGGTACTCATATCAACTTTATTAAGTTAAATGGGCGCCATATTGGATTTTTAGGTTACTGAATAGAATTTTTTATTCTTTTTTCAACGATATTTGATAACGTATGATTAAATAAAAATACCAGTAAAATTAATTGTTTTTATATTTTAATCAAGTAGGCTTACATGGATCCAAACAAAAAGCAACAAAATTTATTTAAAAATACAAAACTTAATCCTGATAATCACATGATATGTTCAAAATGCTGCCATTTGAGTCCCGGGTGGTGTAGCTTGAACAAGCTTCCACGTTTGATCAGTAGGGTTAAGCAACGCTCTTTTTGGTCATTACTTGGATGGGAGTTCTACGGCTGTTTCAATCGGCGTCTTGTGGTACGGCTGCCACGAAAATAGTTGGTCCCGGATGTCATAATAACATCATGACAGTCGTTAGTGGGGTTGGAAGTCCCCATAAATGTACAGCGACGCCTATAATTGGCCTAACGGCTGTTGGTTGAGTATGAAATAAATAAATAAATAAATAAATAAACATAGTTGACACCGTTTGGCGACACTTCGGGTTACTTTACGCAACGTATTTCGATTAATAGTAGCACATGCTTCTAGCACTGTCTCGCGCAGTTCATGAACATTATTGTTGCTGTAATTACTTTCATATACTTTTTTTTAATGTACCCGACTGAAAAAGGTCAGGAGGCGTCAGAGCAGGTGATATGGCTGGCCATTGAACATTAGTATAAATTAGTAATAAATTTCACCCAATTTTGTTTGGATTCATGTAAGCCTACTTGATTAAAATGTAAAAACGATTATTTTTCCTGGTATTTCTATTCAAACATACGTTATCTTACACCGTTGAAAAGAGAATAAAAAGTTATATTCAGTGACATAAAAATAAAATATGGGGCCCATTTAACTTAAAGAATTTGATACGAGTACTTCAAAAATAGCCATCTTGAATTTTTGCTTGACACCAATTTTAAATTGGTCTCATCGAAAACAATAACTTTTATATGAAACTTTTTTTCGTATCTTTTATATTTACGAAGATATTTGACATACATGAAAATTACAGTTTTTAGTTGTTTTTAAATAACTTCTGACAGATTCTACAATTTGAATTTTTTCAAGCAGATTTTAAATCAGCATATAAAACTGCATAACATTGCCTATTTAACCAAATCTCCATCTTCAATGATAAGAAAGTTACCCATGTAACCTTTCTCGATCTGGGACACATTGTATATTTAGCACCAAGCATGAAACTTCAATTTTTTTTGAGAAATTCAAAAGTTTCACATGAATAGTTTTCGTCACTGGAGTAATAGAAATAATACAGCAGTATGATTCTGTGTTGGATGGCATGCTCATCCGACCTACTTCGGGGGCTTAGGAACTAGCACATTCCACATAGAAGGAAGGGGAAACCTCTGGCGTGGTTTACACGTTTAGTTAGACTCTGTAAAATGTAAGAAGTACATGATGACTCAGCCAAAGCTGACCGGCAAGCTCCAGTCAGCTGATGAGCAGTGGCTTAGGGTTTTCGTTGTAAAGTTGGGGTACTTGTATATTACAAAATATAGAACTTTTGAGTATCAAATTATTGTATTTAGCATATTCTGGAGATTTTGTAAAGACAATGTATTACCAGAAATCACGTTGCGAAACAAGAATTACACCTCCAGAACAGCTAACTGCAAATGCTAGGTTATAGGTTATAGAGTGCGCGTTCTGCGTGCTGCGCCACTGAGTTCCAACCTCCCCTTAAATTTGAATGTGAACTCGTCTAGACGAGAACTCGTTTCTGCGCATTATGTACTTCTTACATTTTACAGAGTCTACCGTGCTCTTTTGCTTTTTCTCCTGATGAAGCCTCTTACGAAAGTGGGTGAAACGTTGAGTCCTTCGATCTCGATAATGACAAGTTCCACCCCCTTAAGTCGTTTGTTATTTAATGACAATGGTCGCAAAAGCTTCCAAAATCAAGCTTATGGTTAGTGGAGGTATTTCAAGGTAAGAAAAAAATCCTGCAGAAAGACTTGTTAGCTTTGCATCCGATTTTTGCAAACATGTAGAGTCAGTACCTGAAAACACAAACTTTATAATTCCAAAATGTAAAACTTGATGCACCAGAGAACCCAATTTGAATGCTTATCCGACCCTACAAACTGGTTTAGTAATAGAAAAATGTAAAAATCGATATTGATCGACAGTCAGATCTGTCACGAAAGATTTCCATGAGAAATGATATCGTGTGTTTAAAAAAAAACTCATTCGCAGCATGCCATGATCAAATTGAAGTTTGTCGTAACTTGAGATATACCCATTAATGCATGTGAACTACCAAGTCAGAGAAAACTAAATTACACCTTGACCTTGAATTATTTTCCTGAAAATATACAAAACACTTACCAAAAACAACTTTTATGGACCGTTCTGATTATTACATTCGTTGTTGTTGTGTACATGCCATCCTATTTTCCTTATTGCTTGATACAATTAAACTTAATGCAGTGTAAACTTTTACCTGTCACAGTGACAGATGCGTTCATAAACAACATTCACCTACAGACTTAAGTTAAGACATGACTAGATTTTCTACCTTTCTTTCCAAGGCCTACCTTAAATAAGTTGTTTTTTGGAACACACGATTCTAAGATTAAATAAATTTGAGTAAAATTGTTACATTTTAACACGTTTCGTTGACTGTTATACTAAAATGTGTGTGATTTTACGAAGATTAACACACAATGGTCAGTTGCTTCCTATTAATTAATCCTAGTTTGTTCATTGTAATTAATAGTTATTAGAATAAGTATAAGTTTAATTAAGGGTTCGCTCAAGGCCTCCAGAGTTATTGTTAATTTCGTTATATATGTCAACTTGACCAATCTGCGGCTGCGTTGTGATTTGTTTCTGGCAGCCCTATAAAAGTAAAAACTCGGGATGAAGAGAGAAACTCTGCCACTTTTTATTGACACGGAAGTACATTTGTACATAACTCTAATTTTAATATTTGGTTATTTGTTTATAATTGAATTCTTTTCGAATCAAATCTGAACACAAATTAGAATTATAATATTGAAGTGTAAATAGCCACCTGTGAAATTAATTGATTTTGTGACAATTATAACGAGTGTTTTCAATTACAACTGGTATTTTATTTACGGCGAGTCTTATGGTTGAGTTTATCGCTAACTAACGTTGAACAAAGACAAACAAATTAACTATCCACGTTAGCATTGAGTAATTACATATAATACCTTCAATTAGGTTCATGCTTTTTCTGGATTTTGGGCGTAAATAGCAAAAGTGGCTATTCTAACGAAGAAAGAAATAGCCAGCACCATTTCTTTCTAAACGGTTAGTAGTACATTTCGAGGTTAGTGGAATTATTTTAATTTCGAGATTAGCTTGTTGGTTTGTATTGGTATAAAGTGTCCTATTAGTTACATTGTATCGCCAGCGTGGCCGAGCAGTTAGGGAGCTCGACCGCGGTGCTACGGGGATGTTCAATTCTCACATCTGGCTACTGATGGCCAGTCGCTTTAGCAATTTGGTATCAAAACCGCTGTAAAAGTAGGGAAAGTAAGGTAGTTGGCGTGATGCTAACCGCATTACCCAGTATGCCGTTAAAGTCTGCCAGATGACTGGGTTTCGGACCCTGACTCGCCGAGTCTGTAGCCAAACTTCCACGTGTGGAATAAAGCGTCCCGAACTTTACTTTACTTTTTTATTAATCGAATTGTGGCCTGATAAAACTTAAGCGAGGCCACGGATTATTTTTCTTTGTCGACAACCCTGGGATATAGTTTCATGCACACTATTATTATTTTTTTAAATGATAAGTTTAGTAGTGAAAAGGGTGACTAGCTCCGGAATTGATTGCTTTACCGTTTATTTTAAATTCAAATAGAGTACGAAATAAAAGTCTACGTTTATCCGGATTGTAATGTTCTTTGCAGTAACCCGAATATTACTATAATTTTATTTGAAACCCTTTTGCTACAGCATAGTTTTATATCGCCTGATGAAAGAGGCCCTTTTCCGCAATAATTTTATGTCGCCCAACAAATGGAGCAATTTTCTACAATATAATATATAGATTTCGTTAAATCATCTGGAATAAGTTACCCAAATATATTCGTTTACCATGTAACATATTCCCTGTTTTAGGTGTGAAAAAGTCATCCCACTAAACAGTGTACCTAAAATGTTGTGTTTTCAGTGGAATTTTATGGATATACTTGGAAATGAGTCGTTTCAATATTTACTGGAAGCTCATTACCATTTTCACTAATCCAGATATAATAATTGTTGCATGATAAAATTAAATGGGTACCAAAGCACGAAACGGTCGTAAGGATACTTTCATAGCATTTTCGTGTTCTATAACGGTGCATTTGCCTAAAGCATGTGTTTGAAGCTTTTAGTTTCCTACATAAATTTCATTTGGATATTCATCAGCGTAGCATTAGAAACTCGTCGAATATTATTTATAAGTAATGGTTCGATTACTACAACTTTTGGGTGTGATATAAAAATTAAAGCAAGTAGATAAGTAGAAGTAAGTAGAAAAAGCTAAGTAGAAAGTATACCATCCAATTCGATGCACACACGCAACAAGTAGAATTACTTAATCGAAAACAATTGTTAATTTTTGCTAATGTCTTTCATTTCTAGTTTTTTTTAAAGTTATTTAAATTTAGCCGGACGATCTATAAAGGACACACCTCCAGCACCTAGTTTTTAAATGATACTAGAATGCAAATTACTGCGGCTTGTGGACTATATAAAGCGCCCGTTGCAGAAATTGGGCATAGTTTTGTATCCGCAGACACAAAGCAATCTTTCAAAATGTTCAAGCTGGTAAGTGTAAGTTCAGTTTAAAATAAATATGATTACTAGCAAATGTAAATTTTTTACAGTTGATCCTCGTCGTCGCCCTCTTCGCTCTGGCTTTGGCCGCCCCTGAACCCAAGCCCCAATTCTACTATGGTGCCTACCCTTACAGTTACGGCGCCTACCCCTACTCTGCTGGAGTTTATGGTGGATACCTTGGATACTATTAGACAACTGCTTAGATAATATTTTCAAGTAAATTTGGTTTAGTTGTGCAAAATTTCAATAGCTCTATTAATAAATATTTATATTAATACCTAATATGCTGTTTTATTTCCGGATACCATTGATAGTATTACATAGATGTATGTAATGGTGACTAAAAACAATACTGGACAATCATACCTAATATGCTGTTTTATTTCCGGATACCATTGATAGTATTACATAGATGTATGTAATGGTGACTAAAAACAATACTAGAAAATCCTTCAAGTGTCTATTGAGAGATAGAGGACGAGAAACGTAAAAAATAAACAAAATACAAGAAACTCCGCAGTACGCAATAATAAAATTTTACTAAAATTCACTTCCAATTCACAAATTGGTATCAAATGGTTACTAGTACAAGGCTTGTTCAACAAAAATACATCACTGATCAAGTTTAATTAACCTTGGAAACAAATGCAATAATCATTCAGTTTTGTTTAAAATGTTGGGAATAGAAATGTAGTTTGTTCAAAAGCAAGTCTAATATAAACAATATCAGCGATATTTGAATTCTTTCTAACAAAGGTGTTCAGCTGTTGCATATTTATATGTGAATAGGTGTAAGCTGTTTATGAAAACGCATGTTCCAACTCGGATGAATGGTGAAGAAAATACACCAACAGCGAGCTGAGTGACATGTGTGGAAGGTATGATTATAAAAATTAGTCGTGTATCCATTAGAGAAACTTAAGATATTTTTGATGTTTTTTCATTCTGAAATTTCTAGTTTTCGACCAATAAAGAAGTTACAGGGCCACAGTGTTCAGTTAGACGCAGAAGTGCATATATCTAGGCAAGAATTCTTCAAACAGCAGCCACAAAAATGTTCTTAGGAGGCTGTCAATTGCTTGGTGATATAGTGAGATAAATACTATCATGAATAGGACGAATCTGTGTAATTGTTTTTTTAAATAGAATAGATGGGTTTCTATTGACCAAACCTCGTATGTATACAAGCATTTCCGGTGTCATTTATAAAAGTTGTGGCAGTGTAACAGAATACCTACAATTTAATTTAAAGAAAACAATATTTCTGTTTGTCAGAGAATATTATATAATAATATATTAAAATCAAATGCAGAAAGGCACAGAACCACCAAAGGAACAATGAGATATTTTCCGTGGACATATATCACCATTCCTTTCTAAATTTAGAAGCATATGCCAACAAGCGCAAACTTTCTACCTTTGTAATGCCGTCTCTGACTGATTACTATTGATTTAATTAATTTTATTCTGGTATGCCAACAAGCTAGTTTAG
This sequence comes from Agriotes lineatus, assembly GCA_940337035.1. NCBI lineage: Eukaryota > Metazoa > Arthropoda > Insecta > Coleoptera > Elateridae > Agriotes > Agriotes lineatus. The sequence goes on from OW679199.1 coordinate 26,533,429, forward strand.
CTAAGGTTCGTAGAGGTCTGGAATAATAAAACCATTGTAAAAATAGTATTTATTCATAATTTTAAAGTATAGAATTAACTGATTTGTAAATGCATGTACAACGTGCGCCTTAAAGAGGTCCTTCAAACGACCGCGAAGTGAATACTGCTTTCAGTCCAACGTAAACAACAGCAGACTGTAATCAGCTCAATTTAATGGCGGCTAAACTTTTACCTTAAATGGTTTGAGTTGGCGGTTGGGGGGTGGTTGAAGAGTGCAGGAGGTTAGAGTGAATATCTTTACACTAGTATAAGGCACAAACGGAACGCTTCTATAAAGTTAGATTAACAAGAGCCCCTGGGGCGCTTTCTCGGCGAATTATTTGTACGTTGCGTCTTGGTCTAGCTCTTGCAAAATTAGATATATGTTTTAGCTTAATTATTCTTACGTTTGTGGACGCCGGTGGCTGTTTATTTAGTTGACTTCTGCGTCACCGTAATGCGAGCATTTAGGGACGAATTATTACTTCACACAGCGGCTTATGCTGGCTCGCAACATTCTCAGTGTTTGAATTGACGATCTGGCTTTTTTATCGACTTTAATCGATGCAGATGTGGATAGCAGGCTAAGAAATATTTAGTTATCAGGGTAAGATCTTTAAGCCTGTCAACATATTTTTTCAGGCACTCTACGGCTTGGAAGCAAAGGTATCAACAAAATCTCTGAACGAGGGTTTGTCGTGAGCGGTTTGACTGATCCAGACAAGGAGGGAAGGTTAATGTCAGTGGAATTTTCAGACAGTTCAACTCCTCAGAAGGTTAAGGTGAGAATTTGATCTACGCTAACTCGTTTCGCAGGACGAAACCACTCACATGACCGCCCAAAAGAGGTAGCTAACAGTCTTCTCTGCTGGAGCTCGACTCGAGTATCATGAAGAGAAACGAGATGGCTTTTGTGCCGGAGATATTGAGGTACTGGCCGAAACATGTGTCTAACGTACTTCTAATCCTATTTGTAAAAAAGTGAAACGTCACAACTGAACTTAAGGAAAGTTTTGGTTTTGTTTCATAAGTTGCGGGAACAAACTGTCTCCAATGAAGCTATCAGCCCAGTCAAGATGTGGTATGCTGACGATGAGTGGCGTCTTTTTGGACTCGTATCAGCTTGTTATATTATTTTGAATGCTAAAAAGGGGAGCAAAGGAAATAAAAAAGTTTGGTTGATAATCTGCTAAAAGAGAAAACAAGAAGGTGGATTATAGCTTCTGACCGCTTTGATTAAGGGTGACACTATTAAAGCTAATCACCGATGGGTAGGCTAAAATTTTTATTCATTTATCTATAGTTCCGACCTGGTATGGTTGCCGTATAGTGCTGAGACAAAAATTAGAAAGGCGCAGTAGCAGTGCCACAGTTTCTAACAGTTTAGAAACTTGGGTACAATTTAGTTAAGTGTGTCAATTTACCATAGTAGAAAAGGGCTACCTTAATTTTGATAGCTGTCAATCAAATTTTGATTCGCGGTATAATTCGCGGTTTTATTCGCGGTTTTCGCGGAATTATTCGCGGATTTCGCGGAATTTTCGCGGATTGATCCAATTAATTTCGCGGTTTGATCTAATTAATCACATATGAAGTTTGATATGTAATTTACATATGTGCTACTGATTAAATTACGCATTAGCTTCCGATTAAATTACGCGCGGCCATTTTTAACTTGCTTCCGGAATTACGCGGCGGGCGCGCATGAATGGATTAACACGATTTCCATTAACCCTACTTACTATAGGAAATTTTTCAGATTTTTTTTCTAAGTTCAATTTTTTGAATTTAAATCTCACGGGTGTCTGCCATCTTGGTTTTCTGCGCGCGCACTTCTCACAGGTGTCGTTTTTAATTTTGAATTTTCGCGGAAATATTTGAATTTCAAACTGCTAAATCTTCCGTCTCCCTCATCGAAGCTGCTCTCTCTCTCTCATGCACGGAGGCCATTTTAATTATGCGCGAATATTTGAATTTTAAATTTGTTCAGATTTTTTTCTAAGTCATTGTTTTGGTAGATTTATCTCTCTCTCTCTTCTGCTCTGGTTGTCTCTCTCTCTCTATTGCAGTCACGGGATGGATGTTTAATTTTAAAAAAATTCTGGCGGACTTGGATTTGAACCCTCTACGTTTGCATACACATTTGGCTCACATCGATCGATGCCGCTAGACCATGGAGCGCTACGTGATTTAAAGGGTTTGAACAAAAAGTCATTTCACAGCTCTGCCGTCACGCTGCCCGAATTTAAAACAATCTATTTTTTGAGAAATATGATTTATAAGAACTGGAATGTATAGCTTATTGTGTTTAAAGGTAGATACATTTTAAAAAAAAATAGATTTGTAACAGCTTATTAATTATTTTATAATTTGTGCCTGCTATATGGCTGGATTAACGAGACCCTCATTGTCCCTACCTACAATAGGAAATTTCCGTCTAAGTTCCCTTTTTAAAACAGGTCGGTGCCTGTGTTTTGTTTGGTTTTAAAGGTTTGAACATTGTACCACTTAGCTGTTCTGACATTACACTTCCATATTCATATTATAAATAAATTTTAAATGTTATTTTCGACTGAGTTTTAGCCGCTTATAAATTACAACAGCTAGTTTAAAAATTAAATGGGCGATAAGAGCTAAAGGCAGATCGTAATATAAAACGAGTTACAAATTTTATTTTAGTATATTCCTGAAATACTGATAATACGTATTGCTTGAATAAGAAAGAGATAAACATAAAATGCGTAATTATTCGCAATGGAATTTGCTATGATATCACCGACTCTGCAGAACTTTCTATTTCGTCATCCTCAAATGGTCGTTGCCTGTCGGTCACAATTATATATATCAGCAATAAGATAACATGAACAAGAAGATATACGTAAAGAAAGAGATAAACATAGTAGCAAGTATTGGAGAAGGTTTGACTAATTTTAATTATGACATTTGTCAACTAAACATGCCTACTAATATAATTTTTTGTATGGCTATCTTTTTCTTACTCATATAGGTAAGAAAGGGTGGTGCGTTGCTTTCAGCTACCGTGTTCCGAAGATATCCGAGTCTTATTGTATAAGAATGGTTGTCCCCCATAAATTTGAATAAAAACAGACAATTTCGTTGAAAAAAAATAGCTTTTCAATATCGTTTGCAAATAAGACAAGGGATACTTGTAAAAATATAAGTCAAACCATTTTTTCTTGTAAAAAATTTACGAAAAGACGTATGTGTTGACGACAAATTAAAATAAATTTGAATAAAAGCACGCAAAATTACGAAAATACGTAAAAAATTTATAAAAATCGGCATCTTGTCACATTGAGTTCTGCAAAAACGACAAAAAACAATATTTTTATACAACTTTCATTGAAAAAATAGTAAAATTTTACGAAAATACGTCTGTGTTGACGACAAATAAAAATTAATTTTAATAAAAACACGCAAAAATTACCAAAAGACGTATGTGTTGACCCCCAAAGTAACAAAAATTTGAATAAAAACGCACAATTTCGTTGAAAATCTTTACAAAGCGACTTTATAGTACCGAAAAAATGATGTAAAAAAGTTTTAAGAGTTATTTCTAAGCAAAATTTTGCAAACGTTTAACAAATAAACCGTAATTTTTTTAAGTACATCACACAATTATGAAATCGTAGTTCAATTTATATGAATTTTCGATACTTTGTATGTGAGAAATAGCTTCAATTACTAATATTTGAATAAAAACATGCAATTTCCAAAGCATTTCGTTTAAAATTTTAGAAAATCGACAGCATCTCCCATGAAAATTTATAAAAATCGGCATCTTGTCACACTAAATTCTGCAAAAACGACCAAAAACAATATTTTTATACAACTTGCATTGAAAAATAGTAAAATTCTACGAAAATACGTCTGTGTTGACGACAAATGAAAATAAATTTGAATAGAAACACGCAAAAATTACGAAAAGACGTATGTGTTGACCCCCAAAGTAACAAAAATTTGAATAAAATCACGCAATCATACAGCATCTCACATAAATTTTCACAAAAATCGACATCATGTCACATAAATTATACAAAAACTGTCATCATATCACTTGAAATTATACAAAAAACGACATTTTCATTCAACACACGATGAAAATTGAACAAATATCACGCAGTCATACAGCATCTCACATAAATTTTCACAAAAATCGACATCATGTCATATAAATTATACAAAAACTGTCATCATGTCACTTGAAATTATACAAAAAACGACATTTTTACTAAACACACGACGAAAATTGAACAAAAATCACACAACTAAACGCCATCTCACATAAATTTTTACAAAAATCGACATCATGTTACATAAACTATGCATAATTTTGCAAATGTTTTACACTTTTTATAAAATGCATCACTCAAAATGAAAAGAAATAGCAATTTCGTTGAAAAAATCTTTTACCACAAGCATGTCGATAAACAAAATTCAAAAATTCTTGTACTTTTGATGGAAATATATGTATGTTGATCACAAATTAACATAAACTTGAATAAAACACACAATTTCGTTGAAAAATTTGCAAATGTTTTACACTTTTCTATAAAATGTATCGCCCAAAATTAAAAGAAATCACAATTTTTTAAATTATATCACGCCATTATGAAATCGTAGATTGATTTTTTGAAATTTTACACTTTGTAACTGTAAAATAACTGCAAATACTAATATATTAGCTTTAGACTTTGTAATTATTGCAGATTCGAGAAAAAAACAAAAGCAGAGTAGAAATAAAAAACACAAACACTTTGTAATAAACAAATATATTGTTCTTATTTCGTATAATACTTGATAATATAAATATAAATGTACAGCTGAATGTCTTATTTTCTAAAAATTCGCTAGCAATTTACAAAACTGTAGTTTGAGGTGCACGACATTTCAAATTAAAAAAGCTGCAAGTAATAAAATCAGAATTTCATTGTGTAATTTTAAAGTTTAAGATGCACCCAATCTAGAATTCCCTTCGTTTTTGGTGTTGATGACATCTGCCTTAGAGGCGTTTTTCTAACGGCCCTTTTTTGGAGGCGTTTCCTTATCGGCGTTCTTCTGACTGAACCTTTTTGATGTGGACTTGGATGAGTAGCTGGTGTTTTTAATTTATATTCTAAATCGGACTCGCAGTTATCAGTTTCCATTTCGGTTTTTCCTGTAGTACCAGTCGGGGTTGGCTTCTTTTGCTGTTTAGGTTTAGCTAGCAGCACATTAGCAACGTTAAGGTCTTTGATGTAATCAGCAAACTGTAGGCGTCCGGGTGGATTAACAGTTTTTCGAAGCCGCAGAGTGTCGTGAATTAAATCGACTATGTTAGACGCCGGTAAAATTTCACCCTTTGTAGTAACGGTACCCTTGTGATCCCAGCTCACATCGCTTGAGGTACTCAAAATGCGTAGGAAAACTTCAGCTTTTTTCTTAAAAGTTTTGGGAAGTGTAGATAAAATAACGGCATTTGATAGGCTGTCACTGGTTGTTTCAATAGGTATTTTGATTGGCTGCCGCGCCTGGTTTGTGAAATGAAGGAATCGTTGTAAAACCTGATTGTACTGGATCCATTTATCGTGATCAGTTAATTTGGACTTTAAAACTTTTTGCATTTCGTCATCAAGCTGTGATAATATATTTTTCTCCGCATCATCGCCAGACTTAAGACGCTGGACAAATTCCGGCGATACAATCAACATCTTCCGTTCTTTGTCCATTTTAGTCGAAAAGGAGCTCAGTCGTTTGTTCTGGTAGAGCCGTCGTGAATAAACTACCTTAAAATCAAGACTTTCATAATTGTTTAGGAACCAAACATAAATTTTAATCCTTTTAATTTAATTAGGCAAATATTTCACAAACACATATCGCATACGGAAAATGCTTAACAAGGCGTCAGCAGTAATGTAATCAGTGCTCGAATGACTGGTGAATAGCCTGCAATTCTGCACTCTGCAAGTTTGTTTGTTATGAAATTGAATACGCAAGTGCATATGCGAGCTGAAACTAGGGCAAATATTAAACTTTGTAAGCTAAGTCAGTATTTTTATATGTCTAAATAGAAAAATATTCTAGTCAATAAACATACAGTTTGAAGTCTTGTTTCACTGTGTCACGCTGACCAACGGCCCCAGGTCTTTTTTTGGTACATCATCTCGTGTGAGACCGCACGAGACCGTTGGTTTGCACCCCTTTTTAATTCCTGCACCCCTAAGATATTCCTGCAACTGTCCAAATTAAATTCATACAGTCCATTACAAGCTCCACCCTGAACATTTTTGTCCTTTCGAGCCTTTAAACGTTCCTGCCCCTAGCATTTTGGTCCTTCAAGCCATTAAAACGTTCCTGCCCTAGTATTTGATATTTCGAGCCTTTCAACGTTCCTGCCCCTAGTATTTGGTCCAGTGATCCCTTAAAACGTACCAGCCCTCATCGAACTAGACCGTTACGATGGCGCAGCGACGGGAGATTTTCACAACCCAAGAAGATTTAGCAGAATCCATTCGCAGGCAGATTATCAACGTGAGGAAGGATGGCCCATCAAGAAAAAATGCAGCATATATCACCGCTCGCAGATCCACCCTAAAACAACTTTGGGAAGAATTTGAGGCCAACCATTCAGACCTGGCGAAGGAAGTCGAGGAAGAACACCCTTATTTTAAAAACAATTTTTTTCAGCAAACCAAAGACGTTTACAATGAAGGGGTTGCCCTGCTCGACAAGTGCGAAGAAAATCTAGCCACACTAGGTGAAAGTTCACAGCAGCCAGCTGGACCAAAAGAAGATACGACCGCACGTGCTGACAAGGAGGGACAGTTTCGAATAAGAAGGCTACAGATCAAGGTAAATTCACTCCAAAGCGACATTCAGGAAGTCTGTAATAGGTTGAATGAGGAATGCAGTAAAAGGTTTTACGAATACAACATTAAGAACATCAAGGATGATTGGGATGACATCAGAGCTCTAAACGAGGAGATACTATCCCACGGTAGCTACGACGACAAGGAGTTCCGTGAGACCAAGAAGATGGTCAACGAAATAATTATGCTCCTGTTCCAGCACATCCAGGATGAAGATGTTCAAAGTGTCAAGGAAAACAGCCATGCGAATATAGTGTTACCTGCTCTCAAAATTCCAGTTTTTGAAGGGACCTACGAAGCATGGCCTAGCTTTCATGACATTTTCCGAAGAATTGTTCATGAAAACCCACGACTAAGTAAGGCGGAAAAGATGCAGTACTTGAAGTCGCAGTTACGAGGGGAAGCCAGCAAGTTAGTGCAACACCTGGAGGCAACTGAAGCCAATTACGAGTCTGCATGGTTCATTATAAGGAACAGATACGACAACACCAGGCTGCTACTTGCGAAGTATTTAGATGACATAGTCAACCAGGCAACCCTGTCGAACGAATCTGCAGAAGGGATCAAGAAACTCCTTGACAGGACTGCAGAATGCCTAAGAGCAATTGAGAATTGAACTGGCCACATGGGGGCCTATCATGTGTCATATAGTGACACGGAAGTTGGACAAAGAAACCAACAGACTGTATGAGCAGTCACTAACGGCACCAAGAGAGGTGCAAAAAATCGAGCAGCTACTGAATTTCTTAGAAACAAGATTTCAGTCGCTGGAAGCTGTACAACGACGGAACAAACTCGAACCCAGAAAACAAGGAATTTCGGCAACCAAGGGATCGTATACAGTAAAGTATCCGTCACCTGGCCTATTCATTGAAGAACTTGGCCACGCAAAACTCTCGAGGGGAAACTTCAAGATCGAAGTAGCAGTGAACAACTCCAGCATCCAAGTAGATGAAGAAGATATAAACAAGACAATCCAACAAATGAATACCTTATGCGACAAGGCACTGGTATTATCTGCAGAATCCCATTGCAAAGAATTAAATCATCACCTGAGAGAGCAGCAAAGACAGATCATCTGGAATATGAGAAGCATTTATAGTCAAGATGTCAGAACCAAGCGAGGATTATTAGGGCAACTACTAACCTCAGTGTTTGGAGTCAACGATGAAGTCTACCATGACATCGAATCATTGGAGAAAAATCAACTAGAATTAATACATTCATCTAATCGTCAGACGAAGATCATGTTGTCAACTGCAGCAACTCTAAATGAGACTGAAGCCAGAATATCCCAGAAGTTGGATAATTTTCGAAGAAAACTCAATGAAGGGTTGCTAGCAATCAATGAGATGGAACCTTGGTACAAGAAGACGGACGACAACAAGCTAAACATACATGTGTTGACATCATATCAGATGGCCACCAACTACTTACAAGAGATGGGTGAGAAGTACAAACAACTTCTAAATGTAAAATTTAAAAGGGCAGACATCATGCAATTTATTCTATCGTCACAATTTGACAGAATAATGACTAATGCAATGGTCAATCTTCCAGCAAACCTAGAGATTCTTACTACGCCAACGCACAAGATGGAAGTTAGCTTCAACAATGAATCAATCGAGATCTTCAGTTATTTTCACATAACTGAGAAGCGGGAATACAACTCGATAAAACCAACTCCTATTCCAGTAAAGAAAGGAAATGGAACCTACGCATCACTGAACTTGCCAATGGAGTTCTTAGCTATCAACTACAACGAACAAACCTATTTTGAAATCCAAGAGGACAAGTTAAAGGAGATCGAGCCAATAGGAAAACATCTTTACCTATGTAGGCCATCCGCCGTTCGAAGTATTGAAGACAATCCTAATTGCATCATTGACGAAATCTATCAACGATTAAACAAGATCAAATGTTTGGTCCATCAGTTTACAGTTAAGACCCTGGTATGGAAGAAACTGTACGCAGCGAATACATGGTTGTTTATTCCCAATCAACCCACAACAGCAGCAGTACAATGCAGCGGGAATCGAGAAGATGTGAAGATTCAAGATGTTGGCATAATCCAGATATCCCCAGATTGTACTATATACACCAAACGGACTACCTTGCATACTCAGCTATTCACTACTATTCCTGTCGTAGCTGGGTTCAACAAACCAATGCAAGTAATTATTAACACTACTTTGCAGAATATGAGCACCCACCCTCAACTGCAAATGGAGGAACCTGTGTTGCTACCGTCCGATCATTTTCAACGCCTACAAGAAGAAGAGGACGAGTTGCAGCTACATCAGGAATATCCATTGTGGCACCATCAACATACCATCATGGTGAACACTGGTACTACAATCGGTATCTTGGTATCAGTTTGTATCATCTGGACATTATGGAAGTACTGGAGAAAGAATAGGAAACCGCAGCCACGCCCAAATTCAGACCCGTCAGAGAGCTTCAGGTTACAACCACTGCCACCTGACGAAGAAGATGGAGAGACAGCCTCAGCCACACCATCCCGGCCCTTTGTCGCTCGGCAGAATGTTTAGGAACCAAACATAAATTTTAATCCTTTTAATTTAATTAGGCAAATATTTCACAAACACATATCGCATACGGAAAATGCTTAACAAAGCGTCAGCAGTAATGTAATCAGTGCTCGAATGACCGGTGAATAGCCTGCAATTCTGCACTCTGCAAGTTTGTTTGTTATGAAATTGAATACGCAAGTGCATATGCGAGCTGAAACTAGGGCAAATATTAAACTTTGTAAGCTAAGTCAGTATTTTTATATGTATAAATAGAGAAATATTCTAGTCAATAAACATACAGTTTGAAGTCTTGTTTCACTGTGTCACGCTGACCAACGGCCCCAGGTCTTTTTTGGTACATCATCTCGTGTGAGACCGCACGAGACCGTTGGTTTGCACCCCTTTTTAATTCCTGCACCCCTAAGATATCCCTGCAACTGTCTAAATTAAATTCATACAGTCCATTACAAGCTCCACCCTGAACAATAATAAATATATAAAAAAATATGACAGGTACGGGAATCAAACCCGTATTCTCTCTCGAGATCAGAGCTTGAATCTGACGCCTTAACCATTCGGCCAACCTGCCTCACTATATAAACGAGCACTCTCTGCATTATTAAGAAAACATATAGTTTAAAAGTCTTCTATTTACAATTTCATACAATATTTCATATAAATTAAACCATGTACAAATTTCTAAATCGGTTTTGATATATATTTTCTCGAAAGACTTGACCCTCAGCTGCCGTTTTATTATTTGTCGTGATGCGTCATCGCTGAATTTTACAAGTGCCATCCTGTCTGCGATGTGACGCACGCAGTGTTTCCATACCTTTTTATTTTAAAATTCTATAAAATCAGAGGTCCAAACTGCTGCCGCATCAGGTAACAGAGTACAATGGTTTAAAACGTGTTAGTGCGGCAGCAGTCGGGCCTTTGGTTTTATAGAATTTTAAAATAAAAAGGGATGGAGACATTGCGTACGTCACACAGCAGACAGGTTGGCTCTGGTAAATTCAACGATGCTGCATCACGACAAATAATAAAACGTCAGCTGAGGGTCAAGTTTTTCGAGAAAATATATATCAAAACCGATTTAGAAATTTGTACATGGCTTAATTTATATGAAATATTGTATGAAATTGCAAATAGAAGACTTTTAAACTATATGTTTTCTTAATTATGCAGAGAGTGCTCGTTTATATAGAGCTCTGATCTCGAGAGAGAATACGGGTTCGATTCCCGTACCTGTCATATTTTTTTATATATTTATTATGAAAGTCTTGATTTTAAGGTAGTTTATTCACGACGGCTCTACCAGAACAAACGACTGAGCTCCTTTTCGACTAAAATGGACAAAGAGCGGAAGATGTTGATTGTATCGCCGGAATTTGTCCAGCGTCTTAAGTCTGGCGATGATGCGGAGAAAAATATATTAACACAGCTTGATGACGAAATGCAAAAAGTTTTAAAGTCCAAATTAACTGATCACGATAAATGGATCCAGTACAATCAGGTTTTACAACGATTCCTTCATTTCACAAACCAGGCGCGGCAGCCAATCAAAATACCTATTGAAACAACCAGTGACAGCCTATCAAATGCCGTTATTTTATCTACACTTCCCAAAACTTTTAAGAAAAAAGCTGAAGTTTTCCTACGCATTTTGAGTACCTCAAGCGATGTGAGCTGGGATCACAAGGGTACCGTTACTATAAAGGGTGAAATTTTACCGGCGTCTAACATAGTCGATTTAATTCACGACACTCTACGGCCTCGAAAAACTATTAATCCACCCGGACGCCTACAGTTTGCTGATTACATCAAAGACCTTAACGTTGCTAATGTGCTGCTAGCTAAACCTAAACAGCAAAAGAAGCCAACCCCGACTGGTACTACAGGAGAAACCGAAATGGAAACTGATAACTGCGAGTCCGATTTAGAATATAAATTAAAAACACCAGCTACTCATCCAAGTCCACATCAAAAAGGTTCAGTCAGAAGAACGCCGATAAGGAAACGCCTCCAAAAAAGGGCCGTTAGAAAAACGCCTCTAAGGCAGATGTCATCAACACCAAAAACGAAGGGAATTCTAGATTGGGTGCATCTTAAACTTTAAAATTACACAATGAAATTCTGATTTTATTACTTGCAGCTTTTTTAATTTGAAATGTCGTGCACCTCAAACTACAGTTTTGTAAATTGCTAGCGAATTTTTAGAAAATAAGACATTCAGCTGTACATTTATATTTATATTATTAAGTATTATACGAAATAAGAACAATATATTTGTTTATTACAAAGTGTTTGTGTTTTTTATTTCTACTCTGCTTTTGTTTTTTTCTCGAATCTGCAATAATTACAAAGTCTAAAGCTAAAATATTAGTATTTGCCGTTATTTTACAGTTACAAAGTGTAAAATTTCAAAAAATCAATCTACGATTTCATAATGGCGTGATATAATTTAAAAAATTGTGATTTCTTTTAATTTTGGGCGATACATTTTATAGAAAAGTGTAAAACATTTGCAAATTTTTCAACGAAATTGTGTGTTTTATTCAAGTTTATGTTAATTTGTGATCAACATACATATATTTCCATCAAAAGTACAAGAATTTTTGAATTTTGTTTATCGAAATGCTTGTGGTAAGAGATTTTTTCAACGAAATTGCTATTTCTTTTAATTTTGAGTGATGCATTTTATAAAAGTGTAAAACATTTGCAAAATTATACATAGTTTATGTAACATGATGTCGATTTTTGTAAAAATTTATGTGAGATGGCGTGTAATTGTGTGATTTTTGTTCAATTTTCGTCGTGTGTTTAGTAAAAATGTCGTTTTTTGTATAATTTCAAGTGACATGATGACAGTTTTTGTATAATTTATATGACATGATGTCGATTTTTGTGAAAATTTATGTGAGATGCTGAATGATTGCGTGATTTTATTCAAATTTTTGTTACTTTGGGGGTCAACACATACGTCTTTTCCTAATTTTTGCGTGTTTCTATTCAAATTTATTTTCATTTGTCGTCAACACAGCCGTATTTTCGTAAAATTTTACTATTTTTCAATGCAAGTTGTATAAAAATATTGTTTTTTGTCGTTTTTGCAGAATTTAATGTGACAAGATGCCGATTTTTATAAATTTTCATGGGAGATGCTGTCGATTTTCTAAAATTTTAAACGAAATGCTTTGGAAATTGCATGTTTTTATTCAAATATTAGAAATTGAAGCTATTTTTCACATACAAAGTATCGAAAATTCATATAAATTGAACTACGATTTCATAATTGTGTGATGTACTTTAAAAAATTACGGTTTATTTGTTAAACGTTTGCAAAATTATGCTTAGAAATAACTCTTAAAACTTTTTTACATCATTTTTTCGGTACTATAAAGTCGCTTTGTAAAGATTTTTCTAACGAAATTGTGCGTTTTTATTCAAATTTTTGTTACTTTGGGGGTCAACACATACGTCTTTTCGTAAATTTTTTACAAGAAAAAATGGTTTGACTTATATTTTTACAAGTATCCCTTGTCTTATTTGCAAACGATATTGAAAAGCTATTTTTTTTCAACGAAATTGTCTGTTTTTATTCAAATTTATGGGGGACAACCATTCTTATACAATAAGACTCGGATATCTTCGGAACACGGTAGCTGAAAGCAACGCACCACCCTTTCTTACCTATATGAGTAAGAAAAAGATAGCCATACAAAAAATTATATTAGTAGGCATGTTTAGTTGATAAATGTCATAATTAAAATTAGTCAAGCCTTCTCCAATACTTGCTACTATGTTTATCTCTTTCTTTACGTATATCTTCTTGTTCATGTTATCTTATTGCTGATATATATAATTGTGACCGACAGGCAACGACCTGTTAGGCCATTTGAGGATGACGAAATAGAAAGTTCTGCAGAGTCGGTGATATCATAGCAAATTCCATTGCGAATAATTACGCATTTTATGTTTATCTCTTTCTTATTCAAGCAATACGTATTATCAGTATTTCAGGAATATACTAAAATAAAATTTGTAACTCGTTTTATATTACGATCTGCCTTTAGCTCTTATCGCCCACTTAATTTTTAAACTAGCTGTTGTAATTTATAAGCGGCTAAAACTCAGTCGAAAATAACATTTAAAATTTATTTATAATATGAATATGGAAGTGTAATGTCAGAACAGCTAAGTGGTACAATGTTCAAACCTTTAAAACCAAACAAAACACAGGCACCGACCTGTTTTAAAAAGGGAACTTAGACGGAAATTTCCTATTGTAGGTAGGGACAATGAGGGTCTCGTTAATCCAGCCATATAGCAGGCACAAATTATAAAATAATTAATAAGCTGTTACAAATCTAATTTTTTTTAAAAATGTATCTACCTTTAAACACAATAAGCTATACATTCCAGTTCTTATAAATCATATTTCTCAAAAAATAGATTGTTTTAAATTCGGGCAGCGTGACGGCAGAGCTGTGAAATGACGTTTTGTTCAAACCCTTTAAATCCCGTAGCGCTCCGTGGTCTAGCGGCATCGATCGATGTGAGCCCAATGTGTATGCAAACGTAGAGGGTTCAAATCCAAGTCCGCCAGAGATTTTTTTAAATTAAACATCCATCCTGTGACTGCAATAGAGAGAGAGAGACAACCAGAGCAGAAGAGAGAGAGAGATAAATCTACCAAAACAATGACTTAGAAAAAAAATCTGAACAAATTTAAAATTCAAATATTCGCGCAAAATTAAAATGGCCTCCGTGCATGAGAGAGAGAGAGCAGCTTCGATGAGGGAGACGGAAGATTTAGCAGTTTGAAATTCAAATATTTCCGCGAAAATTCAAAATTAAAAACGACACCTGTGAGAAGTGCGCGCGCAGAAAACCAAGATGGCAGACACCCGTGAGATTTAAATTCAAAAAATTGAACTTAGAAAAAAAATCTGAAAAATTTCCTATAGTAAGTAGGGTTAATGGAAATCGTGTTAATCCATGCATGCGCGCCCGCCGCGTAATTCCGGAAGCAAGTTAAAAATGGCCGCGCGTAATTTAATCGGAGGCTAATGCGTAATTTAATCAGTAGCACATATGTAAATTACGTATCAAACTTCATATGTGATTAATTAGATCAAACCGCGAAATTAATTGGATCAATCCGCGAAAATTCCGCGAAATCCGCGAATAATTCCGCGAAAACCGCGAATAAAACCGCGAATTACACCGCGAATCAAAATTTGATTGACAGCTATCAAAATTACGGTAGCCCTATTCTACTTACCATTATTCTTTGTAAATGATAATTTGCTTGCTCAAATAAGACATAAACAATAATCGCAACCGTCGACTTAATATCCACAACTTTTCACTTTATTCCTTTGAACTTACTGCTATGCACGGAAATACGCAACAATAAGCAACTTTTAGTCCCTCTTGGAAGCAACGTACTGCGACATTAAGGAACATTTTCGAAAACATCCAACATAAACAAACATGTTGCTTTGGTGGATGCGTACCAAATAATTGTCATTTTTGGTTTCTTTAACTCCCTATATATCTTTCCAATGTTATATTACTATTATTATTGGTTTCTTGTCGTTATGTCCTGTGCCTTATAGGAAGATTTCCTAATCCCCAGGGGGAAGGTTTCTTCCCCAGAGTGTTTAATTTCGAAGGTTTCTTGTTCCTCGCTTTCGCATGACCATGAATAGGAGTTGTGCCTCCCTGGATCCCTGCGTGTATCACGTTTTCATAGCCAGCAATCGGGCGCAGTTCGTTCGTGATCGGTCTTGTCGTCACTGTGTCCTTCATAATACAATTAACTGTTTCCTTTCACCGTTTCGATATGATTAGAAACTTGAAGCTTGAAACGTTATTTTTCTTTATTAAAAACTTTAAATGCATATTCCTCTTCAACTTCTTTATTTACAATTCACTTCGAAGAATGCATTACACATAGATGGCTGACTGAAAAGCTAGACTATAATATTTGCACAAGCCTGGCAAACCATGAGTTGCTTATTTCTATGCGTTCGATATATTAGCTATTCATGATTTGTGTTGACACATATTAACTTCTTGCTGATAATTTAATTAAACTATTAACATTGGATATCTATACTACTTTAAAATAGATTTTTGAAACATGTTCAGTTATTAACTCAAACGTTGCAATAGACAATCTCTAGAAAATTGTAAACTATTCATTTAAACCTTTGCTTCACCAAGTAACTTAGTATTTATATAAATTAACGAACATTTCGACATAATCTCAACATACAAAAACACTACTCTATGAAGTGAATTAAACTTGTCTTCTCCATGTGGCTTTCACTTCAGGTTCGGTAGTTATTTAAATTTATTCTGACTAACCAGAAGAGACACACCTCCAACACAATTTTTATATTATACAAGAATGCAAATTATTACTACTCGTGGACTATATAAACCCATTGCCACGAGAATGCATCATAGTTTTGTATTCAGAAACACAAAGCAATCTTCAAAATGTTCAAGCTGGTAAGTAGGACATTAATTTGAAATAGATATTGCCTCTAATAATTGTTTAATGCTCTTATAGTTGATCCTCGTAGTCGCCCTCTTCGCCCTGGCTTTGGCCGCCCCTGAACCCAATCCCCAATTCTACTATGGTGCCTACCCTTACAGCTACGGCGCCTACCCCTACTCTGCTGGAGTATATGGTGGATACCTTGGATATTATTAGATAACTGCTTAGATAATATTTTGAAATGAATTTGGTTTTACTTGTACGAAATTTCCATAGAACTATTAATAAATATTTAATTTAAAATCTAGCATACTGCTTTAATTGTTCTGATTTCTGAGACCAGGGTGAATTTTTTTGGGGTTACTAAGTAAGTTAGAACTAAAAACATGATTTTTAAACTTGCGTGTGTTTACAATTGTAGATATCGAAAATATCGTGGTATTTTGCTGAAGAACATCACAAAAATAATTATTGCAATACAAGGTAGTTGTATCAAATGGATATGACTGTGGTTTACATATCGTAATGTTCTTATTTTTTAAAGAGTTATATACGAGGCAAGTATAGATTTGACATGGTGACAGACAGTTAGGAAATAGTGATTTGTACAACTAGTGGTGCAAGTGATGCTTTTTTATGAGCTTATATTAATCAGACGAGTAAAAAGAGGTTGCTTCCATACATGTTATACACGTTTTTCTTTTGCATAGTAGTTCCTTGTAACTCAAGATTTGGTGAAAAAGGACTTTATAATTTACAACTGTCAAATTCAAATTCTAAATTCCAAACAAATAATTACAAAATAGTGGTACTTTTATTACGATTTTATGTTAAAAAGGCACCTTTCGTGATCACTATGCAAAAAGAAGCATTTATTTTTAAAAATGATGCCTTTGTTTCAATATACCCATACCCACACTGATGTCAACGCTCGGGTAGCTTGTACATGTTGGCAGAGCCTGAGTGTGAACCGAAATTTCCACAGTTTCCAACACTTGCTCATTCGATTTATTATAAAGTATGATCAAAAATTAATCTCATCTAGTATGGCTATGAAAGAACAAATTGCTGTCTTTAAAACTGGATACAATATTTTTTTATTTTTAGGTTAGGTTTAAGATGACGTGTCTATTCGACCTGCGCAGGCTTATTTGTATGACAATTGAATTACTTTTACTTGCAAATTCATTTCTTTCAATATAATATTGTAATAAGATGGATAAAAAATAAAATTTGACAGTTTGAATTAAATATAAGTATGTAAGCCAATTTAAAGACTCTGGTTTGCAGTTCCACAGCCATGCTAGATGAGATTAATTTTCGATCATACTATATTTTGAGGCAACAATTTGCACTCTAATTTATCGCGTCCTTCTTGGGTTTAGAAAGCAATATGTGAACGGACATTATCATGGAGAATATTATCTGTTGATTTTAATACCCTTCACTTACAATCTTCCGCCAACCGCAAAAGAAATTTACCTGAATCGGAACGGGTGGATGCCGGAAACGTCTTGCAACGTGGGAAACATTTGATAAAAGTTTGCTATCTATGACGAACTATTCTTACCTTCAGCACATAATAATTCGTTGTAAAATAAAACGGGGTATATCATTTTAAGACATGTTCTACACAACTGTCATTGTTTACAAAAGCAATACAAAATGTCTGGTATATATTGACTACATAAGTGACTTTTTCGGAAGGTAAATTTACATACAACTAGTAGTTGATTATTATTTGTCTAAGTCAGACATTTAAGAAGTCCAAGTCAAATATATACTTTCCTAATAGTATACTAAATGTACTATACAGATAAAAGGTAAATCATTCATGACATTGAATTAACTTGTTAGTTTGTAATATCTAATCTGCATTGGGCATGTTTAATTTGACAGAACAGGATTGACATTTGCCGTCATTCTGGAAACTGAGTTATCTTGATTTTAAACATTAATAGCATATAGTAAAAAGGGCTGATAAAGATAGGAACCTCACCTTGAAAGAGTCGCAAAGCTTTACCGATCAATTAAAATCAAATAGACCGTATCAGTATAATAAATAAATTAAAATAGCTAGCCGAGGTATAAAGTAGAGTAATTATTAGATAATTATAGACCTAATACAACTTAGAGGTAGATCCACTGCAATATATATATATATGAATTTGGTGTTACTTATATATTACGTACAATTTTGAATTTACTTAGTTGAACCACAACTATTTGACTAAGGTAGCATTGTATTTGTTAAAAATGTTTCCAGTGTTACCATTTTAATGGAATCTGATGTAGTCGATGCATCAGTGCCGTGCGTCCATATATTATTTTATCAAAGGGGAAAAAAGCCTTGTTTTTTCGCCATCTTTATGGTTTCTTCGAAAATATGAAATATTTAAAAATTATATAGGTGAACCGATAGAAATTTTCTTAAACATGTGACTTCCCAACTTCAGAGGTTAATATATTTGATTTAATTTAGCAAAACTCATTTTTATAGAAAAAACAGAAAATCTCAAATCTCAAAGTATATGGTCGTGACCCAAAAAGGTGTCTTACTAGAAATGGAATAAAGAGAGCAAATCAAACACAACTGAACACCTGAAAATCTTAGATAAAGGTTTACATATATATCCAGCCAATCAAACCGGATGGAAATATAATAGAAGTGAGAATTTAGTTCAAATATTTATTAATAAATCTATAAAACATTTGTACAACTAAATCCAAATGCATTGCAAAGCTATGTCCAACCGGTGGTCTAATAGTATCCAAGGTATCCACCATAGACTCCAGCAGAGTAGGGGTAGGCACCGTAGCTGTAGGGGTAAGCACCATAGTAGAATTGGGGCTTGGGTTCGGGAGCGGCTAAAGCCAAGGCGAAGAGGGCGACGACGAGGATCAACTATAAAGAATATTGAACAATTATTAAGCAACAATATTAATTTGAAGTAAAAGCAATACTCACCAGCTTGAACATTTTGAAAGATTGATTTGTATATCTGCGGATACAAAACTATGCTATATTTTCGTGGCAATGAGTTTATATAGTCCACGAGCAGTGATGATTTGCATTTTAGTATAATTTAAAAATTACATGCTGGAGGTGTGCCATTCCTAGATATCGTCAGAATAAATCTAAATAAAAATCTGGAAGCGATTGGAATCAATCTACTATTTATTAAGTAGCACTAGTAGCTTAGTAATTTTAGTTTAGAACAAGTTCAAACCATAATTTACAATATTATTGAAAATGGGGAAACAATTCAAAAAGTGTATATCTTAAATGTGGCCCAGAAAGACTAGATTAAAAAGTTTTGGTGTAAATAAATTTTTAAATTTGTCTACCTTGCTCAGTTCTTTTATGCCACAAGTTTCGTTTTTTTTCACTTATGTTCCCTTGTTTGCATGCTGGCACTAAATTAATAGTCTTCGTTCAATAGTGTCTATAATGGCCCTTTTGGACATTGAGTCTGCGCTTTATTAGTATGAAATTATACCTGTATGTCCTGGGGCGAGTCAACGAAAACAACAACTCAGTTATTATGTCATGCCCTTTATAGAAAATATTATACAACTGTCTGGACGAGAGGGTCGAACAATTCGACAATAAAGTTGAAACGTCAATGAAATGTTCTAGGGATTAGAAAATAACGTGAAAATGGTTGACACCAATCCGGGTACGGATATAGCTTCTGACTATAATCCTGTAATAGCAGGATTCATGTTAAAACTACAAGAATTCTCAAAAAGACATCATTTAAATATGAAAATTTTGTTTACGGCTGTTTGTGCTGAACATATTTATGTTGGGCTAATGAAACAATACCAGTGATTTATGTTTACCTATGACAGGTTCACATATCCAACCAGCAATTCCTTCATTCACACCACATTTAAAGAGAAAATATCAGCCAGAAATTTTTTTTTGTTTAGCAATGTGATATTAACAACAGTTTTGTCAAGACACGTTAAAAATATTTATTGTTTAAAATAGTTAAAAAACACATGTAACGTTTCGCTAAACTACCGTTAGCTTCCTCAGACAAGTTTTTGATAAAATAGGACACTGTTGAAATAGTGTGATTAACAATCTGGGAAAAGAAAAAACACAAAATTAACATACATATTTAAAAAGGTAGGTGAAGGGATACAATTTCATCAAAAAATTTATTACCTGTTGTTAATTTTATTATAATTTTTATTATAAATTTTTGTTAATGATAAAGAAAAGATTAATACGTATTTTAAATTGGAAGGAACCTCTCTTATTAACCAATATAAAACGTTTCAGAAAACAATTAACCATTTATTACTCTTACGGCCGGTCTTATAAAGACCACTAATCTGACATTAACTTTAATTCGCTCTTAAAACAAACAAAAGCGCATCAAAACGTTAGTGCTTATGACAGTTCATTCATTAGTAAAAAAAATTTGATGTGCTTTTGCTTATTTTAACAGCGAATTAAATTTAACGTCAGATTAGTGGCCTTTATAAGACTGGCTGTTAAGGTTTTAATAAATATCAGCGATTATTACTTACGGGGGTATTATTTTCATAATTTTGGGTTGTGTAGGTTAAAGTCCTTGTGGTTGAAACAATTATCAATTGATAATTTAATTTCGATTGGAGTTGCTACTTAATAAATTGGTATTCGCACTTCTTTGACCTTTTTTATTCTGTTGTCGGCGAAAAAACTTGTTTTAATAAGTTATTATTTTATGACCATTCTACAAAATAAATCCATTAGATTGAAGAAATTAATTAGCGTTATTAATCTACCTTTAACAGCTTAATACTGCTTTATAATACATTGTGTTACAAGATTCACAGAACTGTTTAATTATAATTTGAGGGGTTTAATCGTCCTTTTCTATGTGTAAAACATCAAACAGTAATAGTAAGTAGAGATTATTATATATTACTAGAAATCACCAATAACACTACCCTTTTTTAAAAAAAATTAACCAGAGGGTCACAATTCCTCTAGAATAATTTTGTGATAATGCAAATTGATGCGATGAATTATCTAAGTAGTATGGTTATTTTTTATGTTACGATAAAATCATTTATCATTAAGTAGAATAGACGTCAGGGTATTTATTAACAATGTTCTCTGATAACTTATGCAAACTGCAAAGGTTTACGGATTCACTTGAGTTTTATTGGAGAATCTGGAAAATTAAGTATTGACTAGCAGTCCAGTGAGACAAATGTCTCATTTAATAAAACAAAAAAGACCGTTTTGCAAATAGAACGCGTATTAAATAAAAACTGTACCCAGACCTGGAAGGTGTCAAAGTGGTTGCCTAACCGATCGACGTTTTAAGGCGCAGAGAGTCGCAGCTCCGTTTGGCTGCTGAAACATTTTTATTTAATACGCGTTCTATTTGAAAAACGGCCTTTTTGTGATTTCTCGAAAACCGGAAGTGTCACGTGACTGAAATTCGTTTCCTGACCTAACAGGACCATTCCAAACATCTAACTTTCATAACTTTTTTCTCTATCTCTTACGGTTTGGCTGCTGAAACAGCGTCCCGGACAGACAAAACGGCGTCCCAGACAGACAAAACTGCGTCCCAGACAGACACGTCTATTAGATAAAGGATAGGTAATTTTTTTTTAAATATTTTGTGTTATACTCTACCAATAGCTAAGAATTTGTTCTGGTAAAAAAGAAAGCATAATCATAATGAGAATAATGTAATTGTAGGTGGTCCATGACATCGATGGTATTTATTAGTTTTATTTCCTCTTTTTTGTTATGTTTAAAGTATGAAATACTTGTTGAGGTGTGCAATGCTTAGAGCTGAATACTTTTTCCTTCTTATTTAGGTGTAGAGTAGCATGGTATAATTAATTTGTGGTTTTTTCCCAGTTTAAAATTTTCAGTTAAGTTAGGTTATGATAATTTAGCTAGTAATGTAAGGTGTAAGTTTTGACTAAGTGTTCAACAGCTGTAAAACATTATAATTAGAAACAATTTTATCATTAATAGTAAACTACTTACGAGTATGAAATCGTAATTCAAAGAATTTTTATAGGAAAGCACGTTTTCTTTTTAGTTTGCAATTTGACATGATGTTGTAGGTGCCACTTACCTTTTTAAATATGTATGTTAATTTTGTGTTTTTTCTTTTCCCAGATTGTTAATCATACTATTTCAACATTGTCCTATTTTATCAAAAACTTGTCTGAGGAAGCTAACGGTAGTTTAGCGAAACGTTACATGTGTTTTTTTAATATTTTAAACAATAAACATTTTTAACGTGTCTTGACAAAAATGTTGTTAATATCACATTGTTAAACAAAAAACATTTTTCTGCCTGATATTTTATCTTTAAATGTGGGGTAAATGAAGGAATTGCTGTTTGGATATGTAAACCTATCATAGGTAAACATAAATCACTGGTATTGTTTCATTAGCCCAACATAAATATGTATCATTTAAATAACCTGGATTTGCGGGCACTTAAAAACAAGAAAATAATACTACAGATAGAGAAGAATCGTAATAGAAATCTTAAATCTATAAAAGGGTAAGCAAGATCCAAATGTAGAGTCGGAAGAAATGAAAGTGGAAAACTTAGAAATTAACAGTAGCTGAAAACAAACAGAATGGAATAGAAAGTAGAGCGAACTCGTACATCCAAAGAAAAGTGTAACAGTGTGTGAGTGAATCGTAGTAGAAACGTGATAGTGGACATCGAACCAAAATTTATATAATCGTGTGAATGCCCTCGAAAGCTATTTCATGAGAACAGGTCAAAAATGACAAAGAAAAAACATGCCGTAAGAGGAAATAACAGGGACAGACATAATAAAAGACGACGTTGTGTATGCGTTAGAACGTTTAAAAATAATTCAGGACTAAATTGAAACACTGGTGAACTTTTTTAATGCTATTTATAGAAATATATTATTTTATCCGAGTCGTTAGGATCAACATCCTTACAGTTCCTAAAATATCAATGCGAAAACGTTCTTGATATTTATGTATGAGAGACTATACTGTAGACTAGGAACTAAAACAAGTGACACATAATTTGGCTTTTGTAATGGTGTCGGCACTGGAGAGGCGCTATTTAGTTTTAATGTACTCATAAAACGATGTATTGATGACAACAAAAATGTATACACTGGCTTCTTTAACCAAAAAAGAACACTTTTAACAAATTACCAAATTATAAGTTAGTGGAATTATTGAAGAGAAAATATAAACGCTTGATATTTGAGAATAATAGAAAATATAACAAGATGTGAGGCAAGGGTGCATACTGTCTCTATCTCTCTTCAATTCGGAAGCGATACATCAAACGGTATCATTGTAAATGGAATCCCTAGGAATAACATTAACTTTTCTGACAACACCATTTTACTAGGAGTGCACATCGAAGATCTGCTTATCACTATGTCGCCAAATCAGACGTCCAACTCACTACATACAAGAACAATACCGAGAGGGAATACAAGTATAGACACTTATGAACATGGATAAATGCAAAGAGTTCTATAAAAATAAAACCCGTCCTTTGGTGAATTGAACTAAAATCTAAAGTGCTACATTTTTGCGTGCGATTTTATTAAGTAGAGTCGTTCATTTTGCAAAAATACTTGATGAAGCGAATGGAAGCCTTTGAAATATGGCGACACCAAAAAAATCCTTACTGTTGAGGGCTTCTTTCGCACAAAATCAAAATCTTAAAAATGCCAGAAATAAAATTCTACAACCAAGGCGCTAATGATTCTAATTAATTACAATTCCAGGGATTGAAATAGAATGAAAATCAGCAGTAATAAACAAACTGGACTTTATTCATAAATGCCAACGGATTTGGATGTATTCGTACAGTTTAGCTTCAAGTTAATATCCATATTGAGATTGAGAACTGTATTTAAAGATTGTGATAGCATAAACTTGTTTAGGAAGCAAGTAAAGTCACTTTTGTTAAATAGACAGCTTGCATAGTATGATTTTTTGTTTGTTTTTTCTTTCATTAGGCAGTGTAGACATTTTAATTTATTCATTAAGTTTATTTTTTGTATCTACGCTACTTTTATGTTATTTTCTATTTTATGTTATTAAGTTGGTCGGTAATTAAATATATCTGGCGTTTGTAAATAATCTACTTCACCACTTTCAACTGCTTTGACTGCATTTAGCCATTTACCTTTATATTTTGTTTTTTAATTTTTATATTTTATATTAGCACTTTTTTTAATGAATTTTTGTGCATTATTGACAATTTATTTTATTATAGGCGAGGTTGAAAAACGGTTTCCCGATACTTAGCCTGTTGGGCAAATGTATATTCTTTTGTTCAATAAAGATCTATTATTATTATTATTATTATATACTCACCATTTAAATTGTTATCATAAAAATTTCACTGCATTGACAAGATTTAAAGTGAACCCAAAAAGTCTATCTTAAAACCCGTATATGTATAGGAATATATGTAATTAGAAAAAAATTGACTAGACATGGCTCTGAAACCTATTCAGCTAAGATAGCTTTAAATGATAAGCGTTTCAATAGCTTTTTCAAAAAGTTCTGGGAGTGTGGCCCTTTTACAATGAAATAATTTAAAGTTAACGCTGAAAGAACTTCTATTTCTAGCACCAGGTGATGCATAGAACGTATAGCGTCTACTACTTTGAAACGCATTTTAAAACACTGAATACATCCTAAACATATTTTCTGTCGCAAAGGGGTACTTGGAGTACTCGATAGCTGCAATAGAAAAACTTGACTCCCACCTGTAGATCATCAGCGTCGAAAAGTTGTAAAACTCCAATAAAGCCAAGACGTAACTAATCTGCCAGCTTCGGTAGTTCCTCTGGAATGCGAAAAGTGATCCAGAAAAGAAACTCGTGATATGGTTTCCGACGTTCGCAGAAGAACTACAGGAGTTTCTAGTCCATCGCACAAAAAATTTTGGCCTTACAGTTACCGCTTCGAAAGAGACCATAGGGACCTACTACGTCACACCATGCGAAATAAACGGCTTTATTGCCTAACCTGAGATTTTTATCTTGCTCGAAGTGATGTCTATTACAGGAGAAATAGCAGTAAACGTATATAGGGTGTTATGGAAATGAGTGCAAATATTTTAAACAGTGATAGAGGTCACCAAAATGAACAACCTTTCTATTTATCGTTTTTCTCAATCATTTATCTCCCCTAAATTTGACGAGCCGCTTGGTAAGTTAAAGGTGAACGACACAAGTATACTAAAACTGCAAAGTTCTTGCACAAAAACCTGCGGTCAATAACCTATTTACCGCAATTGATAAAGTAGGTTGGTGACCAGATGTGAATTAAAAAAGCTCTGTCAGTACCAATGCAGTTTTTGTTGGTTTGCATATCAAAGAAATGTTTTTTGTGTTTTGTGCCATTCAATTAAAATATTATTCCATAGGCGGGTATGCATTTTTAGAGTACAATTGCTTTGAATTTTAACTCAGTTTTGAGGGCGTTTTCGATAAAATACTAAATGAAGAATTTGTTCAGTTTAGTGAGTTCTATTACGGGTAAAAATATTTGCACTCATTTCCATAACACTGTATAATCGGGAAACACGATTATGCAACCATGCGCATTTAGATGTTCAACTACCAAAGCTTTAAGGGATTAATTTCTTTTGCAAGGCCGCAGCTTGCCTACTTCTCCAGCATAGATGAGAAATAGAAAGAAGGAAAATTTTCAGAAGACGCCTGAAAAATTGCTGTGCTTCTATGCTCAAGATTCTGGAACGGATTGTCAATTTTAAGTTTCCAAAATACAGAAAAATAATTAATCAAAATGAGGCGGTATAGACAATCTGCTTCAAACACAGACTTTTAAAGTGACCTAAGGACCCACGGGTACAGCACAGATACACTTAAAGGAACAGAAGCTTGGGAATATACCAAAAACTGACAACTGCCAAGGCAGAACTATCGCAAAGCTGACAATCTCGTTTTAGAGCGTTATAGAATTCTACTAATAACTTGGACCAAAAGAATAGCAAATGAAAAGGCCAAGAATATTGAAAGGATGGGAAGTACTACCAACCATAAAACTAGAATATTTCAGAGACGCCTTGAAGAAAAAGAAATACAAAGTGTTGCCCCTAGTCATGATGAGAAAATTGCAGGAAAAAGAAGTACGGATAAGGGGAACACGAGGATCTTGCTTTCGCAATTTCAGAGAGTGATTGAACAAGTGCACATGGAACCACCTTTCTATAGCAGCTTAAGTATAACTTCTCACGAGGATTATCGGCCATTGATTGAATACAGCACAATATATAATAATAAGAAAGAAACTATGTCAACTGTAATGCTTTAATTGGCAAGGATAGTATTGTAGCTAATCTCTATAAACATATTTTATATTTCTTAGAATATCAAATAAGTTATCGACAATTTACTTGACGAAAAGAGTGTACAATTGCAGAATAATATTAAGCAATAAGTTGGAACGTTTATTAAGCTACCTGCATCTACATTAACTTAAATCACTGAAATTCCAGGGCTTTGCAATGTATGCGTTCATCTTCAAGTGAATCCGTAAGAAAAATTCTAATAGGTGACCATTATACTGCCGTATAGATTACAGTTTTATGTTAAGTAAAATTAAATTCTTCTGTGACGCAGAGTGACATTTTTCTTATTGATAGTAACTGAGTTGTAATGATGTCTCGATCATCATGAGACACCTACCTCCATATACTCTCTTTACTTACATAACCATTTTTGTGCATTACAAGAAAATATTTGTACTGTATTAATTATTAAATAATTGAAATTTCTATCGCGATGACCGTGGCCCTACGTTTGGCGCCAAATTGTAACGCCTTTATGTTTTTGTAAAATTTCTATTTACCTCAGTTGGTAATTAAAGAAATCTCTTCTAACGGTAAAGTTAGAAGTTGATCCTGGAATAGTGATAAGCTGGTAATACAAGAGCTTTAAGAACGTAATACAATACAAATCCATTTTCCTTGGACCGCTGATAAACAGCATATTAATAAAGAAATTGTTATTATTCTCTTTATTATACATATTTAATGTTTGCAATAAGTAATTTTTGACTGTGGTGTAGTTAATTTTGCTTAATTAGTCGAATGAATAGATCAGATCAAATTAAAATCAAATGTACAATATATTGTAATGATGATGCCATCTATTAATAGAAACTTTAATTAAAAGATAAATAATTAAATAGGGCAACTCACCACACAATACTCAGCGTATTTTTATTAAACTTGAGAAACGTAAAACTTTGCCTGTCAGTATTTTAGGCTAATTAAAATGAAATGTATTTATTACTTTTAATAAAGTGGTTAATTGCCCTTTTCTATATTTTATCGAATTGCAATAATATGGGCTTGCTCGAGCACAACACAAGACTAATCTCTCAGGTTGAGTTTGAAATTAGTGCTTAGAATATCTGCCTTGCAGTAGCTCAAATACGCAATTTTAATACAACTGCGCTACTGGCTTCGATTACTCATAACCTTCACATTTACCACAGAAGGTTTTTAGAGCATCCAGCGTTTATTTAATATTCAAAAGTAAAAATTGAGCAAGAAACCATCAGGCGAATTGTAGCAAAACTCCCGCTTAGCAACAACTAATTCGATTTTCTTTCAGATATGACGTAAAAAACGCTAGCTACTCTTTTGTTTCACTTCCTGTAATACTCTGCAAATCCTGGCAAAACCGCATTTTCTATCGACGCCAAGCAATTTTCTTGAACTGAGATAGATCTGGATGCTCGGAAACACGATAACTATTCCGCAAGGTGTATTCTTTACGTCCACTAGCTTTTCGGACTCCAATCACTCAAAAAAACATGCCAAATCTTACCTTATAAATTTTGGCCCATGTGGGCTGGGAGCTGGTTGCAGGTGACTTCGATGTCCTTATCCACTTGAAGTCGCTTCCCTGGCAGTAAATCCTGTTCTGGAATGCTCTTGCACCTCTTCCTGGCCTGTTGGATAGGAGACTCCTGGCTTCTGCAGCTCAAATGGATCGGTGCCGATGTTCGGAATCTCCAGGTACTCGGTGCCGTTCCACAGCCAAAGTTGGTTTGCACAAGTTTCTCTTCTCTTCTTCTTCTTTATCAGCGTTTATATACTCCATTTTTGGATATGCGCCTCCCCATGGCTGCACAAGTTTACAACTTTTGTATCGTAGAAACTGCTAACATTTCCACATGTGCCTGATAACTTGTAGAATATATTGGTAAACTTTCTATAGTTGGCAAAATACTTTTATTACATGAAAACAGTAAAAATTCAAGAGCACAATTTGCCCGCAATTTGTCAATTTACAGTAATCAATTTCTTATTATTTTAACAAAACAGCATCGCGTTGCTTAGTAACCGCGATCTGAATTTGGTTAAAGGAAACAAGTATGAGTTAGAATTTTACAAAACGGAATAAAATTTGATAACATGTTTGTTGCTTAAATCTAAAATTGTATTTATTTCTTATACATAAAAATGTTTCTTTCCCGTCACATACAACGTTTTTATAATTACTGCTTTGCTATAACACTTAGTTTTAAAATGCACTGGCACTTGAGATTATTTTTAAACATGTCAGTGATTTATCTTCCTTTCAGTTGCCCTCGTTCTGTATTGATCTTTGCAATTTTTATCTTATTTTGTTTCGATTCCCATCTACCTTTCAGCTGGCTTGCTTTTCACTGGCCTGTACTTTTATAATAACTCTACGCTCATATTCATTATGCACATGACCAACCTTTTGTATGATTTACTTTCATTTACTTATATTATATTAGCCATCTTAAATCTTTCTTTTACCCAAACTTCAAATTCAATCTTTCTGAAACATGCTTTTCTTATGTTAGCCTTTATTCCTCTAATTATACTTCTTTCATCTCATTTAGAATGCATTTAATAACTTTTACTACTGTTTAGATTGCAATTAAATAAAATATGTCAACTCTGTACTTTAATTGACTTTGCTCAATATTTCTTTCTATATACAGAGCTAAATTGTGAGCTTTAAACCATCTCAATATTTACAACTTTAAACAATAAACGAAGCTGTGTTTAGGTCGGTGGTTGCAGAACTGTACTAGCAATTGCTTCAACGAAAAATCTGCACCTGGCGTCGTACGCTGTATCTTGGAATTGTCATTTCTGTCATTGGAGTGTTAAATGCGGCTGCGCCTGGGGGATTTGTTTACATTTGCAGCCAAAAATGCACCATCAAATTTCTGAAAATCACCCTGGCTAGGGTTTTCCCCGAATTGAAATCGTATTCGGCAGGTGTTAAACTGATCCTGGGCCCAATTGGAATGCCCCTTGAGGTGACGTATAATTGGTAAAGTTTTATCTTCCAAAATCCCAAGTGTCGCTGCTATTTGCGGCGGAATTGCAGGTAAATCCTCGCTGTTCAGTGAAGCGCTATAATTTCGCCTGACGGTGTTTCAGAACTTTATCGATGATCAGAAAAGTGCCTTCATAACAGTAAACAGTGCCTTTAATTTAGTGTAGGAGGGAATCGACCTGGTGGTTCCTTTAGAGACGTGAAATTGCTGTTTTCGTGGTGTAGTGTTGGGACCTTGAGCGGTACGAATGCACCTGGAGGTGAATGAACTGGTGCCAAAGTAGACTACCATATTTACTGATTCAAGGATGTATTTGCTGATAGCGGTTTCGGCGGCTAAACAAATATGACACGGGCGTCTCTCAAGTTTCTTCTTAAATAGCGGATCCGTAAACTTTGGAAAAATATCAAGATGGCAGTTCAGGAGGGTGATTAGAACTCTGGAAATCATCTGTGGGCAGTACCGTGGACCTACATGTTTGATCAGCGGTGATTCGTTTTTCAGAACAAGAATAAGTTAGAATTGGAGCAGCAGGCTACTCCGCTTATCAGGATCAAGCGGTGACCTCGGGCTTGACAAAAAAAAGCCTTCTCCGGTTGCACGCGACTTCGGCTAGTCCCAGATATCTGAGGACTGTTGGCTCCTTCAGTTCGAGCTGGCTGGACTGTTCGCTGAACTCAAGTGCTTTAACAGGAAAAGCATATTCGTTTTATTCTCATCTGGGCTTTTTAATCTGGCTGTCTTCTGGTGATATTTGAGTAAGTGTGTTTCGTGTTTATCTACAAATACATGTGTTAATATTAAGGGGCAGTGGAGGTTCATAAATGAAATTAAAATTAAAATTATTGGTCAAAAATATGGAAAGAAGTTACGACGTTTACAAAATGTTATAGAGAAGTTATTCAAGTTGGAGAGTCCTTCCACAGCTTAAAGTTATCACACGCATTTCTTATAAAATCGAAATATTAATTTTCAGGATAGAAGCAGTAATAATTAGTACTATAAATAAACAAGAACTCAGACATTTTTTACCTCGCCTATAGGCCAACAATAATTAAACAATAAAACATACAGCTGTTTCTGTCGTGCCTTTATGCTGAGGGTTTACTACGCAGTTTTGCTCAACAGGTAAAGCAAAGAAAACAGCGCACACTACGCTGGATTCAGACGATTTCCATAGCTTTGGGTTCCGATAGTTGCCCCTGAATATCCGAAACTCACATAGATCACGCACCTTAAGTGATGATCGTTGAATTTCAGTTGCGTAATAACCAGGATTTGTTTCTCCCAAATATGCTCCCGAAGACGCAAACGCTTTCTTTGTCGGTTTACTGAACCTACACGTCGCCAAACAACACCGTTTTCTAGTAGTTTCCTAAAAAATATAGAAAAGGTTACTATTAACTGATACTGGGTCACATTCTGAAAGCTGTGTACTTGTGCCTGCTAGAGTATAAAGCACGTTTTCTCTCGGAAAACTCTTTGCGTATAGCAAGATATGCGCTTCACTTTTACACACTTTGTGTAGTTATTAACATCTACTAGCAAACAATAATGAACATACTCGTTATACAACTAGACTGTATATTAATAAATTACTTTAAAAATACACTCAGGCAAGTAAGATTAAGTTCCGGTTATAAATGGGGATAGTAGAAATTAACATAATAGCTTCAAATCTCTTTATTAATAACTTACGACATACTATTTCTTTTATGTAAATTTTTGTGTAAATTTAGAGATACATTCCCTAAAAAGCATTGTGTCTAAAACAATTTGGTTACAAAAGATAAGAATCACATTAAAGAGATCTAAAGATACAGAATCAAAGAAGAGCAAAAAGAGCAGACAATTTCTTCTACTCGTTGAGCTCGATGTTCTATTTTTGTAGTTTTAGTATTAAAGGAAAACTTGAAATATTGTGCCTTTTGAGATATATCCCGTTACTATCGGCGTTGTAACTACTCTATGGGCCGGTTGCAGAAAGCAATGTTAAGTCTGGTGTTAGCTAACGTCGCGTCAAAGTGAACAAAATCGCATCAAATTTTGTTTACTAATGTATTAGTTGCCATAAGCATTTGAGATTTGATTCGTTTTTGTTCACTTTGACGTCGCGTTAGCTAACACTAGACTTAACATTGCTTTCTGCAACCGGCCCTATATATTTTACATTGAATTCTGATTTCTCTATTTAGTTAAAAATGCACCCGCTGCAGCATATGGTTAATTAATCGGTTGCCAGAATGGTTAACCCAACTACATCGAATTTAAACTTATAGACGTGTTTCCAATCTACCGAAACTACTCGTTAACAGAGGAACATACTGCGAAGTAACGCAAACTTCATTCTTTGGCACATGTCTTTCACTTCTGGTTCTTTGAAACTTATTTAAATTTACTCTCACGATCTGCAAAGGACACACCTCCAACACTGGATTCTTAAATTACACTAGAATGCAAATCATCGCTGCTCGTGGACTATATAAACTCATTGTCAGCAACATTTAGCATAGTTTTGTATCTGCAGACATACAAACCAATCTTTCAAAATGTTCAAGCTGGTGAGTATTGCTTTAACTTAAAATAAACATTGTTGCTAATAATTGCTCAAATCTTTTCATAGTTGATCCTCGTCGTCGCCCTCTTCGCCTTGGCTTTGGCCGCCCCCGAACCCAAGCCTCAATTCTACTATGGTGCCTACCCCTACAGCTACGGTGCCTACCCCTACTCTGCTGGTGTCTATGGTGGATACCTTGGATACTATTAGACAACTGCTTAGATAATATTTTCAAATGAATTTGGTTTTAGTTGTACAAAATTTCTATAGATCTATTAATAAAAGTATAAATTAAAATTAGCCGTTGTTTTTTCTCTAGTAGTTAATTTCTTTAGCACTAACCATTTGCATATACTATAGGGAAACACAGATTTTTTTATTTGCAGCCATCTGCTGCTATTACTATTTTGATTTTTATTAATTTTATCAGTAATACTGGTTTTCCCTCTGTACAAAATTTCACTAATTGAGTGGCAATAAGCACTTCAATAAGTTAAGATACTCGTCTAAATCTGAGTGAGTGAGTCTTAAAACATATTTGGTTTATTTGAAAATATAGCATTATACTTAGTCTTATTTTGACAAGAAAACTATAAAACTGCGAGAAAATTTCCATAATCTATTTACTCACCGATAACAAAACGTCAATAACCAACAAAAGTATTTACATCGAAAATTTCTTTGCAGCTGCGTTCATCATAATTTTTTACTACCATTTCAATTCTTTCTTTTTTGTAAAAATTACCGTTCTAAACCTGTTGATATTTCTTTTTGAAAAAGTTATAAAGGAAATAAGGAAGTCAAATAAAAAACATGAAACAGTTAATTGTAATACGTAAAATGTAAAATTTAAACAGTTTTGAATATAATTATACGAACCAAGAACGTTCCAGGAAACAATTTGTCAACCTTGAGTGAATTTCTTGATACTGGTAGAGAGGTTGGAAGATGAATATTATTCAGCTCCAGTAAAAAATTTTACTAATATATTTTAAATTTTCTTTGGAAACGGAAAGAGGCGTTTCTCTAAATGTCCGCTAAATCTTCTTCTACTCCTCATTCAGCACGTTTAGATTCACTGTTATACGTAGCGCTCTCTCCTTTCTCTTCATGCTGTCCTATCTTGGGCAATTTGCTGCCAGTGCCCTCCAAGGTGTTGCTTAATATCACCAAGCCTACGGCCTTCCCACACTACTTTTGGTTTTCCTGGGCCTCCAGTGTATTTGTCTTATGGTCAATCGGTCTGCATGTTGCCTTGCTACATATCCTGGGGTTCATCAAGACCTTTGCAGAGAAGTTCAACGTATTTCCAGAGTCCCAGATCCATTGAACTTCGAATAATTTATCTGGCGCCCCTAAAAGTTGCGAATTGAGGCGGCAGTTGCAGGTTTTGCCGGAAATTGAACAAAAGCGAATCACGCGTGGGTGTACGTCACACTAGCAACGAAACGAGGTTAGCCGTTGCTACGTAACAGAATTAATCGTATTTACCTGACGCATTCTTGCCATTTTGGTGTTTAAAATTCAATTTTACTCTATTTTTGCACTGACGGATCATCTTGTTTACTGCACTAAATTTAGAGGTTATTTAAGTGTCAGTTGGGAACAGTACATTTGCCCTAATATCAGAAAGTAATTGTCATGCAACAAATTATTTGTAATATAAAGTATTCTACTTAATTTTATGAACCGACCCCTAAATTAAGAATTGTTTCATGTTCACCGGAGCTAAGCCCTAATTTATTGCAAATAAATAAAATAAGGAAAGGGCAATAAACCATTTATTTTTGGTAGTTATTAATACATTTTGATAATTTGCCTTAAGTTTGGCAAGCAATTCTTAATTGAAACTTTCATTTCGTAAAGTGTAGTATCTCCTGCCCTAATTATAAATTTTATATTTTATTTACAATCCCATTTTAAGCAAGAGTCCTATTACAGTATATCTACAGAATGCTCCCTATCAGTCATTGATCAACGTCGTGTCGGGGTTGAGATCTTCCGCATCCCAGTATTTTCTACGAGAGATTTGGAAGGACTACTCATTTCAGTGTTCTTCTCTCAAGGAAAGTGACACGGGGCACGGTATTCCTAGCAAATCACCAACAGGTACACTCAAATTAAACACTTATGTTTTTTGGTTTAACAATGCTAGTTACCTATAATAAAAATTATCTTTATTTGCAAACTACGATTTATTTCCCCCTGTAGGAACCAACAAGTAAAAGAAATGGAATATTAATTTAAATATTTATTAATAGCTCTATAGAAATTTATATAATAAAATCCAAATTCATTTTAAAATTATATGGAAGCGGTTGTCTAATAGTATCCAAGATATCCACCGTAGACTCCAGCAGAGTAGGGGTAGGCACCGTAGCTGTAGGGATAGGCTCCATAGTAGAATTGGGGCTTGGGTTCAGGGGCGGCCAAAGCCAGAGCGAAGAGAGCGACGACGAGGATCAACTATAAACAATTAACACTGAATAGTAAAGATACTTATTTGAGAGTAATGTTGCACTTACCAGCTTGAACATTTTGAAAGATTGATTTGTATGTCTGCAGATACAAAACTATACCACATTTTAGGATCAATGAGCTTATATAGCCCACAAGCTCGCTCATTTGCATTCTGGTTTAGATTAAAAATATAACGCTGGAGGTGTGGCATGTCTAGAATATATCTGAAAATAGAAAAAGTGCCTATCTTGAACTTCTTAGATGAATTGTAAAAATGTGAAAACAAAACTAAACTACGAAATTGTTTTAAAGAATATAAAGATGGGTCAAATTAAATATAAAGGAATGTAGTTATTAGATATTTTCGTAACAAGAAATTAAATTATAGAACTTTTCTGTAATTTTGGTAACAAAATGCGTTAGCTTAAAAAACAAAGAGCTATGTTTACATTTGTCAAAATCAACTAAAAACAAATGAAATTTAGTAATAATCACATTCATTTAGTAAAATGTATTTCGCAAAGAAATGTGCATTTGAATAAGAAACTAAACAATAAACAACAATAATCTCTAAAACCGTTTTATTGCTTTCTATTAAAAATATGTCATTGGCTTGCATAAATATAAATACTCAAAAACTTTATGAAAAACGTATTGCTGATAAGGGGCCAATTGCAATGAAATGACATTTCTATTTAAATTTATTTTAACGTCTAATTTTTGCTATTTGGTTAGCCTGGTTAAACACGCACATACTTTTATATATGTGACCTATTATTATTATTATATTTGTCTAAGCCCACAGTGTACAAATAAACTCTTGCTCCTACAATCGTAAATAAAAAACTTCAACTTTTTTCCTTAGGGTCCCACATTAGACATTGTATCGTAACTTCCTCCCGTTTAAAATTAATTTGAAATTTAATTGAACCACAAGATCCCTAAAATGTTAATTTAAAAATGTACCCATTGTTCTTGATTCAACTCTAATTTACTGTTATAATACTAATTGAACGTTATTATCATAAAAACCAAATAATTATTTAACTATAGCTATAATTACACATGACTACCAGCCAAATTCCTTATCAAATAAGCCTAAGTCAATACGACATGTTATTTCAACCTATTTTTCACAGTTTGAAGTGTTAAGACTCATTTTCAAGATGCAAAAGCATTAAATCAAATTTATGCATCTCACATCGCATAATATTGCACGTTTTGCTTGGTATAATGCATTGTTTTAATGAAGTTGTGATATTTAGATCAACAGCTGACTTCAAAGGATGCAACCCAACTAAAATTGCATCAAAACTCAAATATATCGTACTAAAAGAATTATCCTTGTTGGATGTTTAGCTACAATTGTGTGCAGTTTAAGCTCTAACGGACTTATTAGCAATCATGTCGTGAATGGACATAATGAAATTCTAATAGTTTGAAACACAGAAAAAAAAGTTTTTTTATTCGGGCAGGCATTTATAGTGTTTAACCAATAACAATTGGTGAAGTTACACCTAAATAAGTCCTATTGTATATGCTTTCACCTCACAGAACGTGTTTCGGGCATTATTATGTCGCACCATAACCTCGCTTGTTCATAAACGTTAGTTCAAATGAAATGCCTTTTGATCCTTGACGAATCTTAAGAGTTTTTGCGGTGTATCAAATCCACCATAGTCAGGTTGCTTAAAATCCAAAATCACCTTCTACATGCCTTTATTATACCCATACATATTTATAGAGATAGGAATTTGACTATGCACTATGTGGTTCTGCGCTTCGAAAAAAGTGGATCTACCTTTACCTTGAGGTCCGTGAAATCGTATTTTCCTAAACATCCTTGCTGCATTTCACTTCCCAAGAAATAAAATAGGATGTAATCGAATCCTGCTATATAAAACAAACAATGTTACAAGAAATGTTCGCAGACCACCTATGGGCTGGGATCGTATCACGTCAATCTTGAACTATCAAAAACCAAATCGTGGTAAACTTTTTGCTAATTTAATCAAAAAACAAGTAGGATTAAAGCTACGAAGATTTTAGACAACGCAGCATCAAATCTCCCAAGAACTGTAATGAAGTAGTTTGTGTATAGCAGATGTCCAAACGTAGGTACCGAAACGTCAATCAGATAAAGTTCCAATGTTTTTGTTTGTTATTTTATTGTTGTGCATTTACCTAAATTATATTGGTTTTAGGTATCTTGTTTGGTATATTAATTTGTACTAAAACAATACTGTACAAGTACATGCAAAGGAAGATCAAGCACCACGGTGAAGTCCTGGCTCAGTAACAACTGTGGACCTCTATGAAGTACTGCAGATGACGTCCTCCAATGGAACATTTCAGCGCAACTCACTTTTGGCACACCTATTGTCGCCCGATGACACGGTAACGAACTCATGACCCTTCTGAATTAAAAGCATATTCAATTCAATAACAGGTTTATTATCTGCTTTCTGTAGACAAAACTCGCTCTCAACAATCCTTTATCTAATAGACTTGTCTGTCAGGGACGTTGTTTTGTCTGTCCGGGATGCTGTTTCAGCAGCCAAACCGTAAGAGATAGAGAAAAAAGTTATTAATGTTATAAGTTTGGAATGGTCATGTCAGGTCAGGAACCGAATTTCAGTCACGTGACACTTCCGGTTTTTGAGAAATCACGTGATTTCTCGAAACCGGAAGTGTCAGTACGCTGTTTCAGCAGCCAAACGGAGCTGCGACCCTCTGCGCCTTAAAACCTCGATCGGTTAGGCAACCACTTTGACAGCTTCCAGAATGTTCCGATGCGGCGTACCACTTTGACACCTTCCAGGTCTGGGTACGGTTTTTATTTAATACGCGTTCTATTTGAAAAGCGGTCTTCTTTGTTTTTTTAAATGAGACATTTGTCTCACTGGGTTGCTAGTCTTTATATATTTTTTGAAGCTCCAGTTTTGCAGTTTGTTATTTCTTAATTAGCTAATTACCTAGCAACTGACATCTCAAATAATTTAAAGCCACTTATTACTAGATTCGATTATAATTTATAAAATGTCACAATTTGACGGTTTACTTCAACACATTTTACTGATTCTTGGCAGTTCACACTTCTAATCTAGTTCGGAGGTATGTACCTTATTTCTAATTACACATTGTTTATGTCATCCATGAACAAATTTTCTTGTAATCCTTTACATGTTTTATGATCACCTTTACTTTCTTTTAAACTACAATTCAGTATTAATTTTATCTGGTATTAATTATTTTTAACCATTATTTTGAAGGTCATTTCACAGCATAACTGTCTTACGTTAGCATTTTAGATGCCACCTGCTCCGAATTTAAGTCAAACATGTCCACAAAAAAACCCATTTAACTCTTATTTTGACATATCATTCATTGTTTTATTAATGAGTAAACCATAACCAATTATGTTATTACCATCATCTTTATTACATCGCCATTTATTTAGTCCCGGTTTGGAGTTTAGTTACCAACATGTATTACAATAAAAAAACTAATACCACAGATATATTGTAACTAGATTATTTATTATTCTTCATAATTAATTATATTATAAACATAACTAATGGATTACATAGAACCGCTTGAGATGATAACTATGCGTTGGATAAATTACGTCATTAAATACATATTTTAGAGTGCTTGATTAAACTGAATTTCAACTATCGTATAAACTTCGCTTTATCTATTCCAAGCGCCCTATTTTATCAATGCATTTTTTATAGTTTGCACTATCTCCGCACACGATTTATTTAATGAACCTTTGCTAATAATTTCCGCAGCAATAATTTTAATTGAAGGTTTATTTTGAATCCAAGGAGTCTAGTGTCACTTATAAGTATAATAATTTGAATATCTGTTTAATGCAGTTCCATGTTTGTTTTTCATTTTGAACTTATTCACTTGAACAACTCCTTTATTTGCCCTCTTACTGGCATTGCCTTTATTAAAGCCTAGGTACTCGAATTATTCTTTTATTCCACTCGACGATCTCCTCTCGTGTTTTAAGGTTACGACGCGACGGTGAGTTACCGTTTTTTAGACGGTAATTGGCGCGCATATCTTTAGTAGATATCAAGAACCATCTCATTAAGTCGACTTAAGCACCAAAATCGCTAAAAAGAATGAAACAGCCAGGGCCGTGTCCCCATTTTATAAAAATTATAAAAGCCGGGCAAAATGCTATAAGTCATTAAATTATTGAGTTACACTTAGAAAAGCCCTAATCCGTACTGCAGGACGTTAATCTTAGTACCTTATTGTGCGTACTAAAAATTAAATAAATTCTACAGACGATACGGCAAAAATAAGAAAGAAAACACTGAATTTGAAGCAGCCGTCAATCCGTCAATATTTAACTGTTTAAATTTTGATGCTGTAGGTTGTACACTTATTTTTCTATACTTCTTAAATTGTTGCATCAAGATTTAAAACAACCTAGAAATAGTAGTGGAGTAATAAAGTGTGGCTCAACAGCAGAACCTTTGGTTCTAGGCCATAATACCTACGTTCACCAATTATTTCAGCTAATATATTCCCAGAGAGAAAAAGCAGATGTCTAAGTTTTCCTAAATGTCTATGCAGTTCAGTTTCACTATAATAACTTTCATCTGAAGCACTCTTTATATATCTTGTTATTGTTAATAAAACAACATGTTTAAGTAACTAGAATAATGTATTTTTTAAATGCACATGCCAAAAATGGTATAACTACAAAGTCATGAAGTTGTGTCCTTTAGTAATATTTCAGGAATCCGCTGTAGTAGCCGTCATAATCGGGGTGTGCAGAATGGACAGGGTAGGATGCATAGCCGTAAGTGTAGGCAGAGTCGTAGTCGTAAAATTGGGGCTTCGGAGCAGCCACAGCGACGGCGAAGACGATGGCAAATACAGAAATAAACTGCAAAAAAAAATTTAATCAAGGAGCTAAATCTATAAGGTTAATTTAGAATCGCTTACCAACTTGAACATTTTTAAGATTTGTATTTATGACCGAATGTGGCAAGTTTTTGAAAACACAGGTTTATATAGAGAAGAGCTAATGGTTTGCGTAGTTGCGAAACTGGAAAAATAAGAACTGTATTACATTGTGCGGGTCGAAGAACTGTAAGTGATTTGGTTTTAGAAAAAGATGTTCCTTCTAAGAACAATACATAATTATTATACCTTGATGAAGCTTGGATGTTCAAAGTCGAGGCAATAAAGATTTCAGAATAGTAGCTTATACATTTAAATCACTCTTCGTACATTGTTTTTCCATTAAAATTAGCATAGTAGCATCTCCTAATGAAGTATTTCAGTTCCTTCAGCTTGGTTTGAAGGAGATTCTTAAAAATTTTAGTTTATTTCGTAATACACCAACAAATTTTGCATTAACCTTTCTTTTTGCAAAAGTAATGTGCTAAATAAGTAAGCGCAAAATTTGACTTACAAAGCGATTTTTCGAAACAATACGTATTTTCCTGGTTGAACAATATACCGGTTTCGCCAGTGCAAAGTTTTCCGTCCGGACCACGCCCGAAAAGCCTGACTCTGTTATATAACCATGACCGTGAAAAAGATCATTGATTACCGATTCAAGGTTGCTTTTAGATGAGCCAATGGTGAGCGCTGAATTGATACACCCACCGGATTGCTCTAATACTAAGGATACATTTAATTTTTTTTTATATTTTAGCAATATGTTCGCAAGTAATTATGCTATTTTATGACTTGATTTGTCCTAATCCAGACAGTCATTGAAATCAACCGCTATTGACGGTTTTGACAAAAATTTGAAAAGCCTCAAATTTTAAACTTGACGAATATGAATACAAAATAAAAGTGCAGGTGTTTTGTTAAAAAAATCTCCTCGATGCCAACAACGCTACCACTTTTTACAATAAAATATTGTAATGATCCAGAAGTGCCACGCCTTCCGGCAACTCTGTTTAATGGTCCACACCACAATGCAAATTATGCCTCGTATCTAGTATATAAGGTCAGCAGTTTCGCGAATTTATCATAGTTTTGTATCCGCAGACATACAAATCAATCTTTCAAAATGTTCAAGCTGGTGAGTATTGCTTTGACTTCAAATAAATATTGTTGCTAATCATTGTTCAATTTTTTTATAGTTGATCCTCGTTGTCGCCCTCTTCGCCCTTGCTTTGGCCGCCCCCGAACCCAAGCCCCAATTCTACACTGGTGCCTTCCCCTACAGCTATGGTGCCTACCCCTACTCTGCCGGATACTACGGTGGATACCTTGGATACTATTAGACAACCGCTTGCACATACCTGAAACGACTTTTAAATAATAAACATGCTTCTTAATAAAATTATTTAAATACCAAGTTATTGTTGTTTTTCTTAACCAATGCGTATACTTTCCTGAAGTTGAGAATTACATTAAACATTATCTAGGGCTAGTTCTTTAACCTGAATTTAAATTTAAAAAAATATTCAATGTCGAATGTTGATGATGAAAATTTAGTAGGGAAAAGAACTAGACAGTAAAGTTTAATGACAATTGATGTTTTAAACTCCTTAAAGTCTTACTGCCGAATTCAATATTAAAGAGGGTAAATTGGATTATTTATTGTATAACTTCATATTTCCTATGTTCTTCCAGCATGCTTCGTAACTATTACAGTTAGCAAAAACTAATCATTCAGTTGGATCTTATTTTTGAGAAAAATTTTTTTGCTAATTAATTTCTATTTTTGTTATCAACAAATAATAACACAAACTGCTTTTTAATATGAAAAATAGTGAAAGTTATTGCATAGATTACTCTGTACCGCTTTAAAAATGTGAACTGCTAAGGTCTGCTCACTTTATTCGAATGGCAGCAGAAAATTTTTAAAAATTGTTAATTATTACAAAACCTTACTAAAACTAGAAAAATTCAGACCACAAATTAATCATAAGTCATGAAAGGTATTCATTGTTTTCATCGCTATAAAGATTATATGCATTTATTAGTTTTTAGCTTTCCCATTTTTTATCTGTTGCTATTTCACGATAATTTGTACAATAACAATAACTATAAGAGGTGTAAGATATGGACAACCAAACACACAACATACAATCATTATGCCAGCGAAACACCAACTTGACCTTTACGCAGTGCACCCTATTACTATTAACAAGGCTTTCACGATGAAATCATGTGCATCGTATGGCTTGTGGTAGGAAGCATGGCGTCAGAGTTTTCAGATTGCGCGGGCGCCTCTGGCGTAACCTAACGACTGTCAGTGAAATGACAACCGCGACCGACGGCTTAAGGTGCTCTCTACTACCACTATGGGCCTGAAAGGGCTGCGTGTAGCATTATATATATATATACTACCACTAATGGTCGTATACCCATCCGAGTGCCGACCGCTGCGAACGTTGCTTAACTCTCGAGACTGTTTGACCAGTCCTTGGAGAATGCGGCTATGCAACCAGCAACCAAACACTGGTAGTATAACTATATCTACACATACTAGCAATGTTAGTAAGAAAATGCCATTACGTGAACATAGTTTTGCGTATACAATATCATGTAGGCGGAAAATGGAGATCACCACGTAAAAAGTATAATCTCAAGAAAAGCAGCTTACAGATACTACTCGTAATAATGAATACGTCTCCCCAAGTAAAATTTAAATTTTAAGGTAAAATAGCCCTTAATTGCCTCTACCTGCGGGACACCTCACGAACGCTTGCTAAAGAAATGAAATAAAAATTCTAGAAAATTGGGAAGAAAGAATTTAATATCCTTATTTATGAGATTTTTGAAGGCTAAAGAATAGCATAATAATATAGGAGCTACTCCCCAAGGAAACTGCTAAGTTGGTAGAACACCAAACATACATTTAGATAATGGAACAATATATACATATATGCCAATAGACAATAGAGATAAAGATATACCGGAAATTTCTGAGGATAAATATCAACTAATTGAACGGATACGAGCAGATAATAACGTTATTATAATGAGGTACGGAATTACTATTGTAGGCGAAGATGCAGATGAACAAACAATTGGGATATAGTGCCTAGGTGAGAGAAATGAAAGGTGCAACTGTAATTAAGTTCTATGCCAGAAATTTTCACTAATACAACATTACGTCATTGTAAGTACAGGATATATGCATATGTAATACCAGGTGACTGAGCTAGATATCAAATAGACTGTATTCTAGATAAGCAGCGAGTTAGAACTCGAATTAAAGTTAGCAGGAGTTGTCCTGGATCAGACACTGACAGCGATTACGGCATAGTCGTGATGAAAAATGCAGAGGCGACATGAACAAATGGAAATTAGATAAATTAAAAAAGTAAAAATCAAGGAAACTGTAGAAGAAAACGTTTTCGGAGAAGAAGACAATAGCGCTGGTATAATTACAGCCGTATACGAATATCTTGGGCAAACGACATACAGACCAGCAAACCATGGAAAATTGATCGATGACGAAAAAAATTAGTGCATTAGTGAAGAAGAAGAAAAATATAAAGAGCTCAAAAATAAAATAAATTGGAAAAATAAATGACAAAAGAAAATTATATGCAGAACAATTGCAACACATAAATGAATGAAGAATGGTGATGCCAAGTGTTTGATCAAATACAACCATCGTGACTGCATAGGCACATTTAAAGATCGGCCAGCTAACTGTGAATACGGCATAAGTTTCATACAGAAAATAAATTTCGCCTCATCGTATACGAATATCTTGGGCAAACGACATACAGACCACCAAACCATGGAAAATTGATCGATGACGAAAAAAATTAGTGCATTAGTGAAGAAGAAGAAAAATATAAAGAGCTCAAAAATAAAATAAATTGGAAAAATAAATGACAAAAAAAATTATATGCAGAACAATTGCAACACATAAATGAATGAAGAATGGTCATGCCAAGTGTTTGATCAAATACAACCATCGT
Source organism: Agriotes lineatus (assembly GCA_940337035.1). Taxonomy (NCBI): domain Eukaryota; kingdom Metazoa; phylum Arthropoda; class Insecta; order Coleoptera; family Elateridae; genus Agriotes; species Agriotes lineatus. Next base: position 26,576,673 of record OW679199.1, read on the forward strand.
GACTGCATAGGCACATTTAAAGATCGGCCAGCTAACTGTGAATACGGCATAAGTTTCATACAGAAAATAAATTTCGCCTCATCGTATACGAATATCTTGGGCAAACGACATACAGACCACCAAACCCTGGAAAATTGATCGATGACGAAAAAAATTAGTGCATTAGTGAAGAAGAAGAAAAATATAAAGAGCTCAAAAATAAAATAAATTGGAAAAATAAATGACAAAAAAAATTATATGCAGAACAATTGCAACACATAAATGAATGAAGAATAGTGATGCCAAATGTTTGATCAAATATAACCATCGTGACTGCATAGGCACATTTAAAGACCGGCCAGCTAACTGTAAATACGGCATAAGTTTCATACAGAAAATAAATTTCCCCTCATAGTTAGAAACGGGTCGCCAATCAGTCCTTAATACACCAAACGAGAACTCATAAACTCAGAGCTTAACCAAAATTGAAAATTTCCATACAATACACAAGGCTTTAGCCGGTTAAGTAGAGTACACCTAATAAACGAATGGCATAAAATAGTAGTGGTAACGTAAATATCACATACTCTCTAACATAAACTGTCCAACAATATTAGGAGCACAAAAACCAAATAAATGTATATATAATACAATTGCAATAATGATAAATGGACGAACTCGATTCCTAAAACGTAAAGAATGAATATCGTTACGAAGGCAAATAAAACTTCGATGAGGCCTTAAGGGTGTTTATCGGAGGCATTGGCACAACGGTGCAACGCAAAAGCATAAGCAAACGGGACGTTAGAGGAAACCTGGCGAATTGCAATCGAATACGCTAGCACTCAGAGCAACAATATAATATCAATTGGTACAAGCAATAATTAAAGCTTATGAGGAAATTGAAGAATTCGGAACGAAAATTAGAAGCGCTATACAAAACTAATAAATTACTAAATTAGCTACATACAAGATTAATGTCTTTCTCTTTGACGATGATCAAACTTCTTGGGCCTGGTAGCAGCAAACGCTAGCAGTAGATCAAGGCCTCATAACAAAAAGAGCTTGCCGGGAAGTAAGGTTATCGGTCCACGCATCAAAAGAGGTCACCGGAGAGTAAAATTCCGCAGTTTCGCAACTTAGGGCCTCTATTACGCTAAATTCCAGCAAATTAACGTCGCAACCTAATCCGTCATATTGATAAAAAAAATATTATTCTTGAATGCCGCTTCCAATCAAAATCGACCCTAACAGCGAATACAGTGGGATCTCATCCTCAAATATCTAACACACGATAAGTGGCAAAAGAAAAAAAATAGGATATGGAAGAGCCGACAGCCCGACAGGTTTTGGGCGGAACACAGCGAAAAATTAAAAAGAATGCTCAAAAGTTTGAATATGAACGTTAAAGGCCTTTATACTGTACAAAAAATTCGCGCACATGGACCTAAAGGTAGAAACAGAGAAATCCTAACTGACAACGAAGAAATTGAATAGAAAAGGAGCTAAGATGACAACTAGGAAGAAACTGGCGATCCACGCATGAAATCGGAATTTGGCAAAACAGTTAGTGATTTAAAAATGAACAAATGCTCCAAAATAAATAGAATTGCCGTTGAATTAATTAAGAGCCTGAGAGAGCAGATTCTTAGAAAATTCTATTAACTATGGAACGCAATGTACGAGAGGGGCGAAATTCTATTCACAAAGACCGGAATAATGCCTATTCTTAAGAAAAATTTGTATGTATAGTCTTTAAAAAGGCAGACAAGGGTGTTCACCGCATTAAAAAAAATCAAAGAGTAAAAGAGCAGAATAATATATAACCTTTACAAACATTATGGCCAAATGGAAATAAATAAAGTGAAAACAGAAGGGTAATGGTATATGAAAGAAATTACCAATCAACCACTGGCATATGAATTGGAAATGGCATAATACAAGGAATGCGTACATTTTCATATCTAGGAAGCATTATATCACAGAATGAGAAAAACAAGAATCAGATAAGCTTGAAAATTGTTCAAATTTACACGCTTCATCTTCTAATGATAATTTGATAATCATATTTTTTCGCATGGAGTTCCGTACTACAAATAGAATCATATATGGCTATGTCTAAAGTGTACCACTGCACGGATGTGAGAACTGTATCATGGAATTCGCAAAAGCAAAACGGAAGAAAAATCATGACTGCGGAAAAAAAAAACGACGAGACGAGTTAGTGAGACGGGAAAACCAATTTCAGATTACAATGTGATGATAGATGGACGAAGTGTGAGAAGAAGATCACTATTATAATATACACAAAATAAATAACAGAGAAGACAAGATTTGGGAAGGACGAGACAACAAAAAAAAACCCATAAATCGGGCCGAATAGTACGCTGCAACAAGCCAGCCTACGGGCTGATCATTAAAGAGAGAGAATAACCATAAAAGGTACAATGATAGATAATATTAATGCCCGAAGTTTATTAGAAGTTACACAAAGTAAAATGAAAATTTGACCTAGATCGTCTGGGTTTGCTTGCAATCACATTTGGTACAGCTACAGCAGGCTGGTCCATATGTGTTCTTTATTGTTTGTTATAGGCGTACAATGATTTTTAAGTGCGCTAATGTATTTGCGTAGAAAGCTCCAAAAATTGTACGTAACCCACGAGAGAAGCGTGTGTTTTTGTTTGCGGGCAAAAGTAAGCGCCGGAAGAGCAAGTTTTGGAAGCTGTGGCCCAACGTCGACTTAAAGCAAGAGCTCCAGCATTTCCTAGGAAACTACTAGCGCAGATAAACGCATCCGTAGTTGCTGTTATTTTTCAAGTGATCGGCGCAGTTTAGTAAAACGCTTTCGAAAAGGTAAGATTTGCTGACTTAGAACAGTGTGGGCTGTTATATTATTGCCGTGAGTAAGGTGTGATCGTTTGTTTGTTGGTCGAGTAATTGAGAAATTGAACTCCGACGTGTATATACCTACGCTTTCTTGTGTTCGGTGCACATTGGGTTTGATCACATGCGCACTACGTTGTCAGCACAAAGTTGTAGTTCAAATCAGATGCCGGAGTGATTCAGTGCTGTTATTATACTATTATATTTTGCGCGTAGATCGACTTTATTGTTCTTATAAATGAGGGGTACAAACAGCTATTCGCTTTGTAGTTTAGTATTTAGGTTTATTCTCAGTTAAAGTTATCTAGAGGAAATATAGATATTCGCTGTTAATTGATTTTGCTTTTTCCTAGAGTAGATTTTTATAGCTAATATTATCAGCTTAGAACGATTTCAGATCAGCTTCTGGTTTATTATAACGAGGAACTTTCCCTAACCACGAGCTGAGGTAAATGAAACAAGAAAAATCTCATTACTATTGAGCTAACCGGAAATAATAAACGCAAAAGAAATTTATAATATAGCAGTAATCTGCCATTAAGCACAAAAAGTAAAAGAAAATATTGTAGGCAGAAGAGATGCTCAAACTATTGAATAATTTCTTTCAACCAAACTTTTGGAACACATTACTTTATCTGTATTTTAAAAGAAAACCATGCACTGTTGCATGTCAAATACATAGCAAATAAATTTCGGCTTACATTGGGACGTACAGCTTCTTTTCTATAATTGCTTCTTCACTGTGCTGTAATTTGCAATTTGCATCAAATTTAGATACTTAAGGGTTGGACGTCGAAATTAATAATTAATAGCAAGACAATATAAATGGAGTGTACTGCACCAGACATTTTTATATTATATTCAGAGATTTTCCTCGTTTCACAAATTAAGAAAGACCAGTTTGATATATTAAGAATAATTTATTTACTATTGCATTTTTGTGGTATAAAAGTCAAAAAATGTGTGAGACAGAACTAAATTTTCTAATAGTATCCAAGGTAACCACCATAGACTCCAGCAGAGTAGGGGTAGGCACCATAGCTGTAGGGGTAGGCACCATAGTAGAATTGGGGCTTGGGTTCGGGAGCGGCCAAAGCCAGAGCGAAGAGGGCGACGACGAGGATCAACTATGAAAACATTGAACCATTATTCGCAATTATACTTATTTCAAGTTAAAGGCATACTCACCAGCTTGAACATTTTGAAAGATTGCTTTGTGTCTGCGGATACAAAATTATGCCCAATTTTGAGATTGGTCTGTTTATATAGTCACAAACCAGACCGGGCTAGGTTAGAGTGGGCTACGATAAAATAAAGCTGTCGTGGGTGTGGCATTTTTTCAATTAAAGTGAAATAAAGAAAAAGTAGTCGTGCTGATAGTTGATTGTGTTAGTTTTACTATTTCCTATTAGTTAAAAATCTGAATACTAGATTTTCAAAAATGATGGTGATGGTGCAGTATGAAAATACTATAATATATTGTAAAACTTCAAAAACCAGTTTGCTTTATGGGTGCACATTGACGTAATGCCCTTCAAAGGAGTGCAAAACATTAAGGTCAAGATTATTACAAGATTTAGTAGAAATGTCTCTTTGTTGTAACTGGCTTGTCATTATACTATGTTAATTTAAGCCAGATACTCTATTTTTTTTTAAATAGATGCTGTAATCGATATTGTATGGTGTTTACTAACAGATTTAAATCTACAAGGAAAATGAAAAATATTGCATTTGAGTATGTATCAGATTATTATAGTTGTTTCCCATTTTTAAATAAATGTTATGTATTAACCAGTTCAACAAACAGATTGCTCTAAACGGGTTATTCAAATATAAAATAGCACTATATAAATAATTAGTGACGTTAGCATCTGCTCTTTAACTTCATTATATAAAATATATCAACGTACTCTAAATAACGGTATCAAAGAAGTTCACTTAGCCCAATCACTGTTATAACCGTATTTTGAATCCGAAGTAAGTTTCAGAAATTATTGTCGGTTCCTTACAAACCACAGAAAGTTCATTACAATCTGAAGTACTTTGTTTGGCACACTTGACGTTCATTGAACTAGGCTTTAGGTACTCCAGACTTGATTACTAAGAGTTTGGGTCTCAGGATGGATTTAGGCATACAGACGCACGGAACAGTCGACCTTCTAAACAGATTTTTTATTTAGGGTTAGCTAAACAAGCATGTACGCATATAGCTTATTGTTTCTAATGTAATAAGGCTTTCGTGTTGAGACAAATTAGACAAAATTATGGTTTGCAAACATTAGCAAGGCAGTAGCTAGTGTATCTGGAATATGGTCCATATATAAGGTAGGTATTATTGATTTAAAATTTAAATTTGTTGTCAAATCTTCTTTCCATATATCCTCCCCCAAGTATTTACGTAAACGCCAAAATTTACTCTGCATTCACATATCGAGAGTTACATATATTTGTTTTTTAAATTCCCAGTGTGTTAATTATGCTGTATTAACTACTATTTTTATGCTAGCTTAGCGAACTACCTTTTTGCTATGGGAACTCCTGTCCAGGTTGAGACTTGCATTTAAATTTTGAAATAACTACTTAGAAATGAAGAGGGGCTGCTCTGTCTAAAATTTCCTAGGTAGATTCTTATAAAAGTATTGTGCATTGATTGTATGTAGCACTTTTGAATATTAAAGTATATTTTCTCAGGTAATTATTTATTATTAATTGTAACAATTGATGTGCGTTTTATACATTTTGCTTGGAAATAGCTTTTGATATTTTCCAACCTATAACTGCTCTGATCTATTATTAAGATTTCAGCTACTTCAAAGGTCTCAATGTTAACTCTTACAAGTCCGCTGGAATTCTCCTAGTTATCTGCACCAAAATCGAAGATGTTGGTACTACCCAAAGGATAACTACCAAATGACAACACTTGTAGTATCGCTTTAATTGCTTTTCAATTGACAAGCTTATACTTTTCTAATTTATAAAATCAAAGTACAAATGCTTGTATCTCCAATAACTTTGAAAAATACACTGTTTTATATCGTTAAATAACAAAGTTTGCTAAGCAATAAACCTTGTTACCATAATTTTCTAAGCGAGTGCCTTACTAATTACATATTCAAATTTTAATGTTATTTAAAACTAGCACTATTTATGACTGCTTTAACGTCTGCGTGCCAATTCCTACAAATCCACAGCAATTCTCCTAGTTATCTGCACCAAAATCGAAGATGCTGGCACTCCCAGACAGATAAATACCAAATGACCAAATGACAGCACCTTAATTGTGTAGTATCGATTGAATTGGTTTTCAATTTCCATGTTTATACTTTCTATACTTTAATTTATAGAAGCAAAGTACAAATTAGTAATCTCCAATAACTTTCGATATTATACTGTTTTATATTGCTGAATAAGATTCGCTAAGCAATGAGCCTTAATTTGACTTTTATAAATATCAGTTTGACATTTCTGAAATTTAAACTAACTACATATTAAAAACCTTAATTTTATTTTAAACTAACACCATTATCTCTATCTACAGTCCTAAATTAATCTATTCTTTCCGTTTCATTTGTGATGTGACTGGCACGATTAGTATAAAAAGTCGTAGGCTATCGGGGTTGTTGGTTTCACTACTACAAATTTTATTTTTATTATTTAAGCCCTTACAGGTAGTATACCAATGTCATCGATAAATATGGTAGTAATGCTAATTCACAATTTGGATGTATACGCTGCCACCAATTTTATTTCATTATCTTAGCTTAGATGTATGGCAAGAAATGTCACTTCAAAATTTATAATTTCATTAGTGGCAGTTAGTAATATTTCAGTTTTAGTTTTATTATACCAGCAAAGCAGCCTGATGAAATCGCTAGCTGTATATTTATTTGGTAAATTAACTAGCCAGCTACTTTAAACCTTTTATTATGCATGAAATGGGTTGCAGATATACAAGCTACATAAATATTATATCTACTTAAAAATATATGTACGGATGCTCACGTTCCAATTCGAAAGTGTTAAATTACTTATCCTGTGATCCTGCCTTGCCGTATCTTGCCCATTTCCACTTCAGGTATAAGAGTTTTCCAATCAGATTGGTAAGTTTGGTTGGTCTTTATATATCTTCGATGCTGATATGATCTTTCAAGCTTATCCTCAAAATAGATCTTTCCATTGTTCTTTGCATCACTTTTAATTTCCAGGCCATAGGTTGCTACTGGCATCACGCATGGCTGAAATACCGGACGTTTCAGGTTTATGGGAACTTTATTATTAATCAATACATACCTTAGTTTTTCAAAGACCGCCCAGGTTAAGCGGATCCTGTTGGTTACTTTTGCAATATGATTTTCTTTTTCCACTTTATGCAACTGGCTTAGAACTGGCGACGAAGGATATCAAAACAAAAAATGTATGAAAACCACAAAAACGATGGACAGATGATTTGAAAAATACAGCTGGACGAAAGTGGTTTCAGGTGACATAGAACAGGGATAGATGAATATCAATGAAAAATACCTACATCCAGCAATAGATTGATATGGGTTAAAAAAAGAAGAAGAGGAAATTTGTTTAAGTAAATATTTGATTTTAATCAGTGGTTAAGCAGAGCTGGAATTAGAACTGCAAGATATGGTTATATTTTGTGAAAATGCGTTGTAATTAGTTTGACCACCTCTGTTGGAGTTTGTAACAACTTTTTGTATGCCCGTATCTTTGAAATCGTCTGCACTAAATAATCTCTTAAGATGTTGTCCTACATTCAACTGCTATATGATACGGTAACCAAATTTATTTACATTGAAAAACTCTGTGACGTATTGCAATTCCATTTTTGTTGTACTACATGATGACATTGTTGACTGAATAACCTATTTATATCAGGTTACGGTAAAGGGACTATCTTGGAGAATATTTTTTAGTATCGAAAACACTTTCGGTTAAATCGCATTTATTTGACAATAGAATCTGGGGTAGTCAAATGTCTTTTGTTCGGTTGAGATGTAATTAGGTAGGAATTATCTTTTACCCTTGCTGCTGAGGATTTGTAAAGAGTTTGTATTATTAACTGGGCCCCCCGAGAGACCCAAATTATTTTTCTTTAAATAAGAATGTTCGCTCTACAAATGTTAGCTTCACTTCTAATACCTTTCTTATTTCGCTTCAAATAATTCTTTAAATTTAAAATGAGTGAGTTATTACGGTCTGTTACTGCAGTCGATTCACGTCCAGTCGTTGCAACGCACCTCAATCAAATCCGCATTTTTTTGCAACTAACATTCTTTTATATTATGCTACACCTACATGATACATCTCAATAAAAAGTTGACAGAAAGTGAGAAACTTCACATGGTTGTAGGAACAATAGAGAACATCACCTCCTACAAAAAATGTACTTTCGAAGGGTAAGCACTGTAGTTGTATTTCTATATCATAATTTGTCGGTTGGTGAGTTTTTCAAACAAAAAAAATGTATGGAATCACATATACTGGATATTTTGCATAAAACCTTAATTAAATGTATGACAACTAAGTGATTAAAAAACAACCCTATAACGGGTGGGGATGTGGTAGAAATAAACAACCAACTTGTAGATTACGTACGACCTTATTTAGCGACAACATTAGTACGTTACCTATGGGAGACTTCAATAGTAAAGGTACAATTTGCGATTGTGGAACGAAACACTCTGATGGACTTAATACTTTTTTACTAATCGTGCCATAACAGCCCTAGAAAACTTCATGTTATCAAACTAACCCAGAAGCTGGCATCCTAGTGTTACATAAAAGTTTTACACAGCCAATATATATCGCCATATAATATCAGAGATGAATTATGACCAATTTCTCATAATAATGACTTTTATAATTGTTCCTACATGTCATCCTCCTGTCTAGAATTTATTAACCTCCTGGAACGTTTGCAATTAAGCGTTACTGTTAAGCAATTTCGATTATATCTATAAAGCCTACAACCAACACACAAACAATTTGAAGAACATTGTTTATCAAACTCAGCGTCCTCCAAGCTACACATTTCATCTAGCAGGTCATGGTAGGTTACTAGGGACGGACCACAAACTGGAATATTACTAGGTACTCTATTTGGAAATGCTATGTGGATCGGTGAGAGGTTACTTCTACTTTAATAAAGTATAACTGATACAGACAACAGCAGCATCCATTTTATTTATTTGAGAACACAAAATATTACTAACATATAACAAACCTGTTAATATGTAGAAAATCAGTATGGAGAATTATATACACGAACGCCGGAATCTGACTCGCAAATAAGGTTTGGAAGCTGACCAAAAGCCCTCGTCTTGCCTAAAGTAAGCCAACTCGGAGTATCGAAACGCAATGTTGAGACGCCAGGCTGTCTGGTTTTAAGTACTGGTTCTTTCGCAAGAAGAAGGAGTTCTTGAAAGAAAGTGTGCTATAGAGGAACCTCGGGGAATTCTTCAAGGACAATACAGATTATCAACTGTGCAGGGCGCAAGAGTTTCTGTGTACAATGGTATTTTATTACCATATTCCTGTGCTTTGCGTAAATGTTTCATTGCTCGCCTTTTTCCTGTAGGTGGTCCGTCTCGGATATGCTTGGACAGAAATCTTCTCTGTTTCTAGAAAGGTTTTATTGCTTAGTACTACTTTGAGCTTAAAATTGCCCATTATTCGTCGAGGATGATGTCCATGCTCGGAAATCGGGCTTATTGCTTTGGCGAGAATGTGGAGAGGAAATCCCTCACCCTCTTTTAGGCCTTCAGCTGCATAGCTGTACCCCTTAGTCTTTTCAGGAGGCGTGTTATTCCATTGTACTCCTATTAGCTTATACGAAGTAGTTTTCGGGTGATAATGCAGTTCGTTGGAAAGTGTTTATGACGGGTTTGGCAATTTGACTTAAACAGCGGAAGCACTTTGTCATCCCTTGCTGCAAGCGCGACGTACACAAATCAATGTTTAACATTAAAATGTTTTGCTCTATCCTACGTCGCAGTTGTTTTCAAAGCACCCACTGAATTTAGGACGTACAGTTGTACACCGAATTTCACTTTTATTAGTGTCTTTGTCGTTAATTGGCGGCACTCTTACTATATTGCAAGTAAAGGAAAATTTCTGAAGTTTTTAGAAAGTTTAGGCTAGCTCCGCCGCAATTAAATCAAATCAGATGCGAAGCCAAAACAGCTTGAAATTCTAGAATAGGTCGATAATCCGAAACCCATTCAAGAAGTTGAAGCTAAAGATAACAAAATTTGTCAAGCTAATTAGAAAATTTTAAAATTGCCAACCTTTAAAGCATCGCTAATTAGATATGGCATTTTGGACCAACACACAAAGCGATATTCTTCCAGTCAACTCGAATAAAACTTTCCTTCTAATTAAAAAAACTGACATAAACCTCCAGGAACAATTCCAGGCTTACGCAGACGCACAAGGAACTTTTCAATAGTAATATAACAAGGGCGAGACATACTTACCGATAATTTTGCACACGCCAAGGGTTTGAGTGCTGGCTGCAATGAAAACTGTCCCGAGGGCTTGCCCGAGGGCAGTTTTCTAAGGGCAACCAGCACGATGACTCTTGGCACGGGCAAAATTATATGTAAGTGTGTTTCCCGCGTTTATATTTTGGAGATTATTAGACCAAATCCGTATACAAATTATGATTTAAAATTGATCTAATAATGTCAAAAAAATTCAAATTGCTTGTTTCCTGCATTTCTATGTCTTATTATGACACATCCACGGGGGTCGATAATCATCCCTAGGGAGCTTATCGCTTGGTAAGCAGCCCACGGGCGCTTATCAGGTAATCAGTTCGGGATTGGTCGATTTTCAAAAAACGCATGGCTTTCATTGGCTGATATCAGTCATGTGACAGTTGTGTGTAATAATCAATGCAAGATGTCGTGGGTTTTTGCCTGCTGGCAACAATATGGGAGTGATTTTTTGATGAAAATGGTTGAAGCATGAGAAGGATGTGCCGGCCATATTTAACGAATGAATCAAGTCACAAAGTTGAACGCTAAAATAGAACAAGAATATTTAATTGTCTTTGCCTTTTTGTCTTTTGCGTTTGACGTTTTGTCAATTGTATCACTATAAACAGACAAAAGTAACATTTCCTTAATGATGTCTTAATACGTGATTACATTATTGTAAGAGATACGAGGACTACTATTATTTTATTGCTAAATTAACTTGAAGCTTATATCTGCTTAAAAAAGTGAAACTATAACTTGATTAAATTGAGAATAATTACTTCGCAATCTTGAAAACTGCAATACAAATCATTACTCACATTGACTAATTAAGATCTGTAGTTTAGTTTTCCTGATATTACATTTGTTTACTTTTGTGATATGCTCTAATATGTTGTACCTAGATAGATATATTGTATTCATTTTATCCCATTTTTTAAAGTTTGCAAATCGTTAAAACTAAAAATGATTTTTTTCTCCAACCACACGAATAAGACGCCATATTGTCGAATAATTTTGTATAAAAAGTAAGTAATTTCGGGATGTTAACAAATTACCTTGGCAACTGTACACTTTTCGATTAATATTTGCATTAGTACAAAAATGGACGCAAGATAGGGTTTTACATGGTAAATTTTAAATAAAAAGCAAACGCTTCGTTAATATTCGGCAGTCGCCGTCGTTATTGTTTATTTTTTCCGACAGTGATTGTTTATTTGCACCATGACAGTTCTACAATATAACCTACAATGTTTGATTCTAAATAATAAGTCATATTACCGAATTTATGAGTAGTTGGAGAAAAAATAGTATGTTTCATTCGTAAAAAAGTGCGTTTTCGGGACGCGTAAGACTCGGCGGACTCCGCTGCGCGTCTTCCGGCGATCTGTCTTATTTGTCCCGAAATCATACATTTTTTGTACTAATGAAACAAATAACTATAGTCTATTTTTTTGCTTTATGATTCAGAGCAGGCTTTGAATTTATATTATTTTAGCAGTGTACAACAGTTTAGTTACAAAATATAACTAATGTCAAAATCCAGGTCGCCGGGATTGTCAAGTTGACACTTCAACAAACCTTAATAAAATGCCACGAGAAAGCAGTATTATGTAATAGTAAAACCAAAGAGGCTATAAAACGCCATTCTACTAATATAAAGATATCAATGGTAACTTAAGTAAAACAGCCATCATTGGAAGAATTGGTCAAATCTTCGATGTAAGTATTAAGAATTAAACAGATATAACATTTCTAACAATTTCTTATAATGCTAGCTTTCGAATGCTACACAAAAATCGAAACGAAGTAAAATCACAACTCCAGCGATAACCGAATGATAATATGAATAAAGAAAAGGAAATTCTAACTTGGGAGGAACAGAGTTTCAGGGAAGATATTAAGAAGAAAATTTGGAATTTTTTACTTTCGATAATTTATTGCTGTGTGCAAGGGAAAAACTGAATTATACTGGGAGTCGTTTTTAAATTATACTACCCATTAACAAATATGGGATATAAATACAAAATTGTGAATGGAAGAAAAATTGTGTGAGAAGAGTCATGTCATTTCGGCGGATTGCCTTTTAAAGGAAATATTTACAATTTCGAAATTATAGTGAAAAATGTATATTCATGTTTTTGGATGAAACTTTACCAGGATGTGACCTACTGTTGGACTCTGGCAATAATGACAGGGGCTATCATAAGTGTATCAATGGTGACATTTTTAGGCAATGTTGAAAAACAGTTAATCCCTGCTTTGGCCAAATTTAATGGAAAATGTGTGTTAATTATGGATAATGCACCATATAATTCGGTTCTTATCGATAAACCACCCAATTTCTCGTCCAATAAACTACAAATACAGGAATGATTAATTAAAAGTGACGTACAATTTGATGACAAAATAATAAAGCGACAATTATGGGAAATTAATTTTACTTTACAAAAAACGACATGGGCATGAAGTTCTTAGATTACCTCTATACCACTGTCAATACAATCCAATTAAATTGGCATGGAGTTTATGTAAGAACTATTATAATAAGGACATAAATTCTCAGCCTCCCTCAAAAGACATAATTGCTAATTTATGGCTTAAATCTCTATCACTGTGTACAGCAAACATATGGGAAAAAAACGTTGAACACTGTGAACTACTAATATAAAGTGACTGGGCAAAGCACATTGTTAAATTGGTGTGGATGATATGCCTCCTGTTATTATTAGGTTGGAAGGATCTGATACAGAATCTGAAGACGAGTTGTATTCCCCTTCTGAATCAGATTCTGGATGATTATCCTGAAGTGTATCCATCTAAATTCTGGTAAATTATATCTCTGAAAATGGATCTAAATGGTTCTACCAGAGTATTTTGTATTATCTCTTTATTTTTGAAATGCCTGTTATATGTGTAGCATAAATAATAACTTATACAACACAGTTCTACAAACAAAAATCATCAGCGAATTATTAATAATATATTTATTTTTACATTAGTACATAAAATTTTATGACGCTTAAATAAACGTACTTAAAATAAAGCAATACCTTATTTAATGTCAATGGTTCAGTAATTTTAGCTCTTATTAAGTATAATAGTGCTTATAAGTTAACACATTGACAGTTCGAATGGTTTTTGACATAACTAGTGTTTTTTCGTTTGTCACTAACTACCTACACTGTTACAAAAATGCAAATGCAAAGCCTGCTCTGAATCATAAAGCAAAAAAACAGACTATATAAACCATTACTACTTTTTCTATAAATATAGTAGGTATGAATCAAATAATGTTGACGTTTAGCTGGATAATATGTAAAAATTAGGAGTAAACTTGTTACCGTAATTTGTGGTTGGCGGTTAGCCACTTGAGTCTAAGCTTTGAAGGCTAATACTGAAATTCAGTAAAACAGAGATTCAAACGCTACAATTCCTGTTCGACGGTTTAGTACAAAATGCACTGTAACCTCTGGAAACTTCACCTTTGTAGAGAAAAATATTCATTATATAAAATATTATTTATTTACTATTGCATTTTTGTGATATAAAAGCCAAAAAATCTATGTAGAAAAAGCGAAAATCCCTAATAGTATCCAAGGTATCCACCATAGACTCCAGCAGAGTAGGGATATGCACCATAGCTGTAGGGGTAGGCACCATAGTAGAATTGGGGCTTAGGTTCGGGGGAGGCCAAAGCCAGGGCGAAGAGGGCGACGACGAGGATCAACTATAAACAATTAAGACTTATTAGTCATGCTATTTATTTAAGAGTGAAGTTGCACTTACCAAGCTTGAACATTTTGAAAGATTGATTTGTATGTCTGCGGATACAAAACTATAATATATTTTAAAATTGGCCCGCTTATATAGTCACAAATCAGGCCTTCGGTAAGTGGGTTACAATAAAATAAAGCAGTCGTAGGTGTGGCATTTTTTTACAATTAAATTAGAATACAGGATAACTGGAAGTGCAAATCGTTGACTTTCGTAATGTTAAAGTTTATTCTTGTCTAAAGGTTTGTGTTCTATTTAACAATGATCTGCGGTAAAATAATATTCTAAAAATGTAAATTAGAAAACTGCAATCAACAGTGTTCACATGTATGTGTATGTAATAATAGAATGGTAATTTATACCACACATTTATAAATTTAAATATAAAAATGTAATTAAGTTAAAGATTTAAAGTAGCAGTGTGATGCTGTGCTGTAATAATTGAAACCCCAATTGATTCTGCTGATATCTTATATCACATCAGTCCGTTTAGCAACCAGATCAACATGGGTTCAAATCTTACCGTGGCCGTAACTTTTGTCGGTGTGGCAATAACTTTGAACTCATTAGTTAAGGTTCCTTTAAGAGACATTAAGATTTATTGAATGTGTTGTGTGCTTGAATTCGGGGGAGCATAATGCAAGTCACATGCGACTCATTACCTCGCTTACACTTCTCGCGCGGGTTGAATGGTTATCGACACCAAAAGATAAGACAGTTTTGCTTTATCCCAGCCTTTCCCAGAAAGTTTTATCCGATACTGAAGTAAAATGCAGCAACTGCACCTACGACTAAATAGTAAAACTGTTTAATGGATATTAGTAGCATGGTATTCGAATCTTAACAATCTGTGACAGTGTCATACTTTAGGTATTGGTATAGAGTAACACTCTCTAAAATTTAAACTAATAATGTTAGGATGCTTGTACTCTTAATTTAAAGAATTAGCAGTATGCCCTAAATTATATAAATTTAAAAAATCTACAACCAATAACATTTCTATCATAGATTATACAACTCATTATAAATTTGGCCAATAGTAATTGAGAATTTTACTTAGTTACAAGGTATAGATAAACGGATATACCCTTGACGACGTGGTATAATCACTTCGGTGTTTCCGTGGGTCCAACAAAGCAAAAATAATGAATAATAATAATCTAGAGCCATGATGTAATAACTGTCTATTGCAAATTCGATGTTAGCAGGTTAAGTTATGCGTCAGTTTTGACACAAACTGACGCAAAACCTAACCTGATAACGTCGAATTTGACATAGACTTACAGTGCCACCAACATAAACAGTGCCACTAACACAAACAGTACCAACCTAAGAAATAAAATAATTTATTATTATCGGTCCATTCATTATATAATCGTAACGAATACCACTCGAGCAATCGAAAATAATAATTATTTTTCACTCGTAACTAGACGTAATCCTTAAAATACCACTCGAGCTGCGCTCTCGTGGTTTTTCGCAGATTATACAACTCATTATAAATTTGGCCAATAGTAATTGAGAATTTTTCTTAGTTACAAGGTATAGATAAACGGATATACCCTTGACGACGTGGTATAATCACTTCGGTGTTTCGGTGGATCCAACAAAGCAAAAATAATGGATAATAATAATCTAGAGCCATGATGTAATGACTGTCTATTGCAAATTCGATGTTATCAGGTTAAGTTTTGCGTCAGTTTGTGTCAAAACTGACGCAAAACCTAACCTGATAACGTCGAATTTGACATAGACTTACAGTGCCACCAACATATACAGTGCCACTAACACAAACAGTGCCAACCTAAGAAATAAAATACTTTATTATTATCGGTCTATTCATTATATAATCGTAACGAATACCACTCGAGCAATCGAAAATAATGATTATTTTTCCCTCGTAAGTCGACGTAATCCTTAAAATACCACTCGAGCTGCGCTCTCGTGGTTTTTCGCAGATTACGTCTCGTTACTCGGAAAATAATCGATTATTTTCGATGCTCTTGTGATATTATAACTGATTACGTCTCGTTACTCGGAAAATAATCGATTATTTTCGATGTTCTTGTGATATTATAACTGATTATACAACTCATTATAAATTTGGCCAATAGTAATTGAGAATTTTACTTAGTTGCAAGGTATAGATAAACGCATATACCCTTGACGACGTGGTATAATCACTTCGGTGTTTCGGTGTGTCCAACAAATCAAAAATAATCGATAATAATAATCTAGAGCCATGATGTAATAACTGTCTATGGCAAATTCGAGGTTAGCAGGTTAGGTTTTGCGTCAGTTTTGACACAAACTGACGCAAAACCTAACCTGATAACGTCGAATTTGACATAGACTTACAGTGCCACCAACATAAACAGTGCCACTAACACAAACAGTGCCAACCTAAGAAATAAAATAATTTATTATTATCGATCTATTCATTATATAATCGTAACGAATACCACTTGAGCAATCGAAAATAATGATTATTTTTCACTCGTAACTCGACGTAATCCTTAAAATACCACTCGAGCTGCGCTCTAGTGGTTTTTCGCAGATTACGTCTCGTTACTCGGAAAATAATCGATCATTTTCGATGCTCTTGTGATATTATAACTGATTATTACACACAACTGTCACATGACTGACATCAACCAATGAAAACCATGCATTTTTTGAAAATCGACCAATCCCGAACTGTTTACCTGATAAGCGCCCGTGGGCTGCTTACCAAGCGATAAGTTCCCTAGGGACGATTATCGACCAACTGGATGGTCTCATAATTAGAAATAGAAATGCAAGAAACAAGCAATTTGGGTTTTTTGCATTATTAAATCAATTTTAAATCATAATACGTACCTATACGGGTTTTGTGTAATAATCTTCAAAATATAAACGCGGGCAAGCCCTTGGAGCAGTTTTCATTGCAACCAGCACTCGACCCTTGGCGTGTGCAAAATTATCGGTAAGTATGTCTCGCCCTTGTTATATTACTATTGATAATTTACACCTTGTTAGGCGGTGCACTGTGCATCCCATGTAAAAAAACTGCAAAGTAAATTTCTTATTTAAATAAAAGACTATTTCTATACAACCCCGACATTAAGCTTACAATTATTGCATTAAAGATTAAAAAAAGGTATAATTAAATAGCTATTGTTGCTATCCAAACCTCGAACCACACTATCAAAATAAATATTGAATGATTTTGAATTCTGGTTGATCATTATCAACTTCAAAGCACTAGTGCTAGCTTTTGAGCCCACCAGAAGGGTGGATTTACTGTACTTTTACTCTACTACTAGCTTTTGCATTTTGAAAATTCAAATGTCAATAAAATAGTTACAAAAGAAAATGTTTTGACGTCTTTAATATAAAAAAAGTGTTCAAAGTTATTCTAAAAAAATCGTTAAAGGCGTGTTAATGCTGCTACAAATATAGAAAAAAACATTAGAAAACACTTAGCAATGCAAAAGACCCTAATTCGTAACGGATTGGTGGGATTTGAACCTGGGGAATCCGATTGTTAGTCAGACGCTGTAACCACTTCCCTAAAAAAAGCGTGCACATCATCCACGATTTCAGCTGCGCTGTAAAGGAGATGCGACACGATGGCCGATCAAGCACGAAGTGTGCACGATCATTGCTCATATATCATATATGCCGTTCACGATCTTTTTGGGTCAGGTGAGGCTATAACCATCTAGTAATTGTGTTGGCAGTACCTCTGTGGCAACTAAACTCCCTAATGAAAGTTGACACTTTTTGTGCTAGGTTAGGTTGTTTTCAGTTTAAGGTTACATTTTTTGAATGGGCACATTGTTGCCGGATCTCTGCTTAAATTGAGGATGAAACATTTAAATCATTTGACAATTGACGACAGAAACGAAAATGAGAACTAATGCATAAGAAAAGGATTCAATATTAATGTTTATTGCAATTTGGATAAGAATTGTGTACATGATATGAATATGCCACTTTATTTTACATGCCTGTTTGCTTGCTGGTGTAGAAGAATCAAGACGTTACAAACTGATGCCAAATAAATTTAATTGATCAATTGAGCAATATTGGTCTTATAGAAATTAACATGTGAAAAATTAAATATCTTGTCAAATGGATGGCTTGCTGATTTTACTTCATGTTGATTTTCACATCTGCCACGTAACATTTCAACACTAAAATAGTAATAAGTAGGTAGGTAGTAAATTATTGTACATTACCCTGGATTGTTTTTCCTTTCCAAAATTTCATTTTTTAACGTACTACACCAAATATATTCTCTAGTTTCCACATCAACTCGTGTTCTTTTAAATCTGATCTGTCGTTTTTAAATTGGAAGTAGCATCGTTTAAAGTAAATTTTTTGTTGTAATAAAACTAGTTTGCGCATTTTGACTTTTCCTTTGACGGAAATTACAATTATTTTTACACACTTCATAAATCATTTATTTTCTTACGAATATTAAAATAATAAATCTGCAATGTGATGGAAAGAAAATGTCGAACTGACACGGACAGAAAAAAGTTGCATCCGCTACATCACCGAATCAGTTAGTCCAATATGAAAAGAAAAATTCATAGCCAACGCAGGAACAAAACACGTTTGTAGCAATTGTAGCAGTGAACGTCCGAAGACCTACACAGCCCAGTTATCCTCAACACACCTGCGTTGCCACCTTAAATCAATATAACTTTACAAGGGCGCTTATTTAAAGCCTCGCGCTAGTGCAACGGTCAGCAATGTTTCTGTAGGAGCATATCAAGAGAGATTCTCACTGCTCAAGTGCGTGTTTGTATACCAGGTGATCATCTATAAACCGGGACATACGACATAAGTATTTGATACTGACATTTGAAAGATGACTTGATTCTGAGTTTTTATAGTTAATATAATAATAATAATAAAGATAAATGCAAATTGTTCCTTCGAAAAAAAGCTATAAAACGTCCTATAGCTGGCATGTTCCATTAATATCATTGCTGACATTTTTTTATCTCAGATTTAAAATTACAGTACTTGTAGCCACTGAAATTAGGTAATTGTATTTATCCAACACCTTTTAGTTATAAGACTTTAACTAGATCGATATTAGACCTTTTAAGTTGCCCATAACTCACTAATAAGGTAAAGTGTCACTTAGTATTGAATTGTTAGTAGCACTGTCATACTATGTCAAATTAAAAACTTGCAGGTTAAGTTTTGCGTTAGTCTGTGTCCAATAACAAAAAAAATCTAACCTCGAATTTAACACAGAACTGACAGTGCCACCAGCAATAGACTTTAGTACTGCCAAACGCATAAGACGAGTCTAGTATTCGGTTCGTCCGGTCGTACCACTATTTCATAGATATTTTTTGTCTCTTGGTACTACTATGGTACTGCCTGTTGCCCATTTTATATCTTGCTTCATTTGGCAGACCTTTAATCTTAGAGGGTTTAGGAACAAACATAATGATTCTATCTCGGCTTGATAAATACTCCTGCGCGGTATAGGGTAGCGAGCTGGGCATCACAGCAGGCTAATATTATTTACGGTTAAAGATATTTTGTTTCTACCTTTGTCTTAAAGTATATAATGTATCAATGATTTTATGGTAACTTGTTTTTTACATTTTGTTGCTTTGATACTTTTATCTTATAGTATGCTACTTTATTATTAGCATACCCTTATTATCTTTGGACACCTGCATAAACTGTTGATTTGACTGATTTGTAGAGCCATTAGTTTTAGTATTATAAGTATATTTTTCCTGAGGTGTAAAGACAAGACAGAATCAGAAACAGTGACATAAGGGATCAATGCAACATCAGTGATATAGCCCAATTGGTAAGGAAACGGAAAAGAGAATGGAATGATCACGTGAGCAGAGCTGATGATAGCAGAATTATCAAAATAGTAAGGGACCAGAGACCACAAGGAAAGAGGAGTCAAGGCAGACCACAAAAGAGATGGGCCGAAAGTTGGATTTCCACGTCGATAGAAACTCCATAGATAATCAAACGATGCGCGAAGAAAAACAGGCTAAAGCCTAAATAAAAGAAGAAGAAGAAGTATATTTTTGTACGACCACTACTAAAAGTAGCCTTTTAGCCCTAGCTTTTTTCACTAAATATGACGTTTTATAATTTAGCGTGTTGAAAGTGAAATCAGCTGTTTACTTTTAGCCCATGTGCTAAAAGTAAACAGCTGGTGTCGAATTTAGAATTTCGAACCGGAAGTGAGGTTGTAAAGTTATTCTAGTTACATCTTTCGTTAGAGGTAAATTGTTTTTTTACGCATTATGTAATGAATAAAGTAAAATGTGTACATTTATAAATACCTTTGATAACTAACTTTGACAGTTAGTAGCTGCAGAAACAGTCACGTGCGTGTCAAGGACATCTCTTTACTATGACATAAATTATAACCGTCATAAATGCAAACCTTTGTTAAATCGACATTTATGAATTAATAACAGTAAATTTGAGGCCGTAGAAAAAGTATTGTGTGCAAACTCGTGCTAAAAGTGTTTATGCATGAGACATGTTATGAAATTCAACCTTCGACTTCGGATGAATAAAAGTCTTGATCAATGATATCTTTTTTTTGGGATGATGATGAGACGAAGCATGTAGATGGCGGCCAGTGTCTTCTTTCGGTGCACTGCATGGATTGACCTGTTGTTTAGAAAGCAAAACATGATTTTGAACTTTTATAGTTAATTGTGCGTATATATCGTAAACAACGGTTGCAGATAGAAATGCATGACAAGCAATTAACACTTCTTGTCTGACCTAGTGTATACACTCTAATTACGCTGAATTGCTGATATAAACGTCACTGTTCGTTGTAAAATGTAAAGCACAAGTAGCAATATAATTTGAACTGGGAGAATGTACTTAACCGTTGTAATTTACGTCATGTTTTATGGATATATTACTACGGACACACTTTAGTCGTCTTATATTTTAAAATATAGTGATTAAGAATTTATAACATAACCAACAATACATATAGGGCTAAGTTGCAGGCTATCAGCGGGGTCACAGGTGGCGGTAGTGAAACACCTTTAGATATTAAGGTTAACTGCGATAGAAGCTGAGATAATATTATCTCAGACGAATAAGCAGTCCCCGACCAAGCAGCAACACCGAGTGATCTCTGTATAAGCGACCCCCTCATCTGAGCAACAGCTACGGGTGGAACAGTTAGATGAGGTAAGGCACTTTTTGTCCTAGGATCGAGAATCAGTCCTAAAGGCGGATGAACCACAAAAGTCAATGGCATACAGATGTAGAAGGCAAGGAGAAACCACTACATTAAAGATCCACTGGATATCTCGAGGATAATTAATATGGCTATGTTCAGGTCAAATCAGTCCGAAGTTCAAGCTCCCCATTCGGATCTCCGGGGAGAGCAGGTTTGAACAGAAAAACAAATAATAATAAACTTAAAATTAAAATTAAATAAAACAACTTAAAGAATATGTACATGGAACGCCAATACCATGGCTCAAGCTGGAAAAATTCAATGTGCTTTGAAAGAGATGGATAGATTAGGGATAGAAATCAAGGGAGCTACTGTGATATTGAAAATCACAGAGTATACTACTCCGGAACAACAAATGGAAAATATGAACACGGTGTAGGAATAATCGTACATAGAAACGTTGCCAAACATGTTACCAATTTTATACCTGTAAATGAAAGGACTATGCTAATACAAATAAATACCTCACCTGTGTACACAAACATAATTCAAGTTTATGCACCAACCACGGACCACAGTAAGGATGAAGTGCAGATATTTTATACCCAGATTCACGACTTGATAAGAAAACTGCCGTAACAAGAAATCCTCATACTGATAGATGATTTTAATGCTAAAGTGGGTAAAGGACGAGAAGGAAATCACATAGGATCATATAGACTTGGAGACAGAAATGATAGAGGAGAAACCCTCAGTGTATTTGCAGCTGAACAAAATTTAACAATTTTAACACATTCTATAAACAGCCACCCAGGCGACTATATGTAGAGAGGCCAAACTAAATTAACTCGTCAATAACGATTTTCGTGGGACTGAGTAGTTTTATACCGACAAGTGGTTCTTCTTATTCGGTGGTGTTTCCTGAGTATGAAAAATCATGTTGTCGCTTTCTCAGCCTGTGGAGTGAGAAGCTATGACGTCACAAAGATGGCCATTCTTGGTTCCAGGTTTTAGTATAGAAAACCAGGGTTTAACCCAAACATCCAAAAAGAAAGTTCTACCCAGCAGCAAACTGTGTAGTACCCTCCTCTTAGTAAGTGGTAAAAAGTTGCACAACATTGCGTGTCGGGTTTAGGCGGGGGGGAGTGAAAAGCTAGAAAGGTGGTAAAATGGTAGGTTTCAACAGTTTTTCGCGAATATCTCGTTAACTATGAGGTTTAGCGCAAACTTTATCTTATACAAAATTAATCTATATTTAATTTACAATAAAAATGGTCTTATGCATTTTTGACTTCTAGACAAGAGTTACGAAGATATTGAGGGGGCAATTATGTCATTATTTTCTAGTTAGCTTGGGATTCATTGTAATCACTTGAAAATGAGTATGTTTCGTTATAAAGAGTATGTTTCGTTATAAAAGTTCTTAGTAACGCATCATTAACATAGGAACATGTGTATGTGTGTATGTATGTATGTACGCCTATGTGTATGAATCTGACAATATATCTACATTGCTCCCCTCCTTTGTCGTATTTATCTTCATTTTGCCTATTTTTCCTTTTAGATAATTCATCATATCGTTTTCCTCTTTCCCATTTGAGCATTTATAATTAAAGCTACTTAAATTACCTCCATCTTTTGTCATATTTTTCTAAAATATAAAATCATGTGGATAGCATTGAAACAAGGTTGACTACAAATTTTATCTAATAAGCTTTAATACAAAAAGTAATGGAATTTTTTTTTCTTCACAATACATGCTTTTCAATAAATTCAATGTTCTTCGATGGAAAGTGATATGTACAACGTACATGGTAGTTACATAATAATAAATTACAGCAATCAGTCAAGCTCGTTAAGCTCTTTTTCATGTTGAAGATTATCTTCATCTATGCCGTCATCAATAATTAGTGCATCTCTGTTGGTGCACCTATGTCCGGAGCAATTCTTGCACATATTTGAGCATTTCTAGCCACTCTGACGACGCTCACAGTTTCTGATACAAGTGCAAACAATGAGGGAGAGTAATTTTTCTGGATCAGTTGCCTTTGTGGTTGCAACTGGACGCAAATAACCACCAATCCTTTTCCAACCCCATTTTAGTGATCTTTATTGACATTGAGCCATTGCTGCACTTCATGGTAAACTCTAAGAGTGTTGTTGTTCAGTTGCTAAAGTGGGGGAAAGTACAGCCAACCTCAAATTTGTGTGTACAGGCTCCTTTGCGATGGTCTACAAGTAATATTGAAGGCGCAGAGTATCCAAATTATCTGCATTTGTTGATGCAAATATCGAAAGGAAGAAATGGTTCCAGCATCAGCTAGCGCATCTGGGTCTGCATTTGGGTTGTTAAAAGTCAACAGCTTCGTGTAAAGCTCCTTGTCACTTTGCACTTTTTCAGAAGGCGTTATTTTTCCCTTTCTATAAATTGAAGAAATGGTATCACATCCGGCGAAAGTGTAAGCTGTCAAGAGAACATCCTTTATTTCCCCGATAACACGCTGTATGCACCACTTTTTCTTCTTGGTTACCTTTCTTCGGTACAATCATCTTCAACTGTTTGTTGGCTGGAGCATGAACAACCAACAAGACCAATAAATCGGTGTCATTGCCAATTACGATAGCCTCTGTTTACTTCTTTGATTTGTCAATTGCTGTAAAAACGATCTTGATGTCAGCACCACCTTCTGCCTGAATCACTTTGCAGCCAGCTTGCTGCTGTGTACAGTGATTAGAGCAATCAGTTGCATATTTTTTTTTAGTATTAGTTAGAAATTTTGCTTGTCCAAGAGTGACATTAACTCCATCTTCCACTTTCACTTCAACATGTGTAGTAGTGGATGATCTGCGCAAATGTACGAGTATGTCGTCTTTGGTGCTTGGTGCTTCACCATAACCATCTTGCCTCCCCACTTCCTTGAACCCTTTATATAATACACTTGGAGCGAATATTATGAGTTCATAGGCGTAGTTTTTGAATTTTTGCAAAACAGAAAAAATTACATTTTTATTCCCTCCATATCTCCGTAATCCTTTACTGGACTGAAAACATGCATAAGACCATTTTTATTGTAAATTAAATGTAGATTAATTTTGCATAAGATAAAGTTCATGGTAAACTTCACAGGTAACGAGATATTTGCAAAAAACTGTTGAAACCTACCATTTTACCACCTTTGTTACGTTATAGCTCCTCACTCCACAGGCTAAGAAAGCGACAACAGGAATTTTTCTACTGAGGAAACACAGCTAATTACGATGGTATCACTTGTCGGTATAAACCTACTCAGTCCCACGAAAATAATTATTAATTATCTTGGCCTCCCTACTAATATACTTGTAAGTCACTCAGACATGGAAAGAACGTCATCATACGAAATCAGATCGATTATATTTTGGTAAATAAGAGATACAGAAACAGCTTTACTAGTGTGAAAACACTTCCCGGCGGCGATATCCAATCTGACCATAACCCAGTAGTAGGAGATTATAGAACTAAACTAAAGAAGGTAAAAGTAAGGCGCGCTGAAAAGTAAAATACAACACTAGAAAACTTAAAAGTAACATTGCGAAAAAGTAAGCCAAATCTTGAATGACAAATGCAAACAAATAGAAGACGAATGCAACAATACAATACAACAAGTCCAGATCTTTAACAAAGCCGTAGAAGATGTCAAGGAAGAGTTTTTTAAAAACGGTAGTAGTAAGAGTAAATCATGGATGACAGAGGAAGTTATGCAACTTATGGAAGAGAGAAGAAAACATAAGAACGACGTCACAAACTACAAAAGAATACATAGAGTAATACAGAGGAAGATCAAAGAAGCCAAGCAAAAGGAGATCGAGGAAAAATGCCATGAAATTGAGGAAATGCAAAGTAAATTTGATGAATTTAATGTACATAAGAAGATAAGAGAAGTAACGCAAACACACAGGAAGAGAACCGTGGGCAAACTAATCAATAAAGCGGGAGAACTGATTGTTGACAGAAAAGACATTAACGACACATGGAAAAACTACATAGAGGATTTATTCCACGATGAAAGGGGAAATACACCAGCTATACAGGCAGAAACTGGAACTAGTATATTAACTGATGAAGTTAAAACCGCTATCATATCTATGAAAGAAAGAAAAGCCCCAGGAGCAGATGGGATGCAGTCAGAGTTTCCCAACATTCTTGATGAAACATCTATAAAATTACTAACTAACATCTTTAACAATATCACCGGGGACATTCCAAATGAATGGCTGCTTTTGGAATTCATAATGCTACCAAAGAGACAAGGAGCCAAGATATGTGGGGACTATAGACTAATTACCCTCATGAGTCACTCATTGAAGCTATTTCTTAAAATAATTCACAGACGAATTTACAAACTATGCGAGGAAAGGGTGACGAATACACAATTTGGATTTATGAAGGGAGTTCGCACAAGAGATGTTCTGTTTAGTCTGCAAGTCTTATTTCAAGGATGGAGAGAAAGGATTTGCCTTTTTTGCATGCTTTGTTGACTATCAGAAAGCGTTCGATAGGATACAGCATGTAAAGATGATACAGGCATTAAAAAACCGTGGGATGGATGACAGAGATGTTCGAATTATCAGAAACTTATATTGGAATCAGACAGTCACCATAAAGACCAACGCGGGAGACCAGACAGAAGCTATTAATATCCTTCGAGGCGTTAGGCAAGGATCTATTCTTTCTCCACTGATATTCAACCTGCACTCAGAAGAAATATTCAAGGTAGCCCTGGAAAATACCAACCACGGAATCATGCTAAACGGAGAACGTCTTAACAGCATTCGCTATGCAGACGACACTGTGTTGTTTGCCGATAATGTGAATGGCCTGCAGCAACTTATAAATAAAGTAAATGATGCTAGTGAACAGTACGGGCTAGAAGTGAACACTAATAAAACCAAGTTCATGATAATAAGTAAGGAAAAAATTGAAATCTGTCAACTGTTTATCAGAGAAACACCAATCGAACGGGTATCAAGATTCAACTATCTAGGTTAACGAGCAATGCGACCATTCTCAAGAAATTAAGTGAAGAATAGAGAAGTCAAGACAAGCTTTCATCAATATGTCTAAGCTATTTAAAAGCCACAATCTCGTTTTAGACATCAAAGTCAGACTCCTAAGATGTTACGTTTTCTTGACACGCTTCTAGGGGTGGAGTCGTGGACATTAACCGAGGCAACCCAAAAACGACTTGAAGCCTACGAGATGTGGCTGTATAGGAGAATCTTGAGAATCTCATGGGTAGACAGATTGACAAATAAATCAGTGCTGGAAAGAATTAATAAAGAAAAAGAGGTAATCAACACCGTAAAGAAGAGAAAGCTAGAATAGTTGGGCCAGATAATGAGGAATTAATCCTACAAGGGAAAGTACACGCCAGAAGAGGACCTGGTAGGAGAAGAATATCGTGGCTCAAAAAACCATAGCCAGGATGATCGCCAATATTCGAAACGAATAGGCACTTGCTGAAGAAGAATGTCCAGAAGGTGTACTAATTTAGATTGCAGATTTCCTATAAAATAGCAAACATTGTAAATAATTGATGTTTTAGAATAGTATTATTTTTGTGTAATAAAATTAAAATCAAAGTAGGCTTAGCATTTCATGCAACTAAAAACAAAACTGTAAACAGACAATTGGGGGCAGTTTCTTGAAGAGATTGGTTGTGTTTTACTAAGTTCCCCTAAGATTAAAGTAAATTAATTTAATTGAGGGAGTGCTTACTATTTGAGATTGTCATATAACCAATGTAACGATGAAGTATTTGTGATTGAATTTTCAAAAACTATTTTTTACATAATATTTGACAGAAGTTTAGAATTGTCATAATTAAAATAGGAACATCAAATTTCAGAATAAGCAATCTAGATATAAAAGGAATCCACTCTGATTTTCAGTCAAGTGCATCTACAGAAGCTAGCAGAAATAATTTATTCAATATAAATAAATACGGCAATTTAATCGATTAATATTTAATTATAAACATAAACTTATAGGCAAGATAACGTGGAGCTATAACCTTATCAATATTTAACCTTAAAGGCATGATTTCATCTTCAAAAAATTGTTTTAATTAAAATTTCGTGGTTCAACGCAAAGCGTTTCCAACTCTTATTTTACTATTATATTTTTGATATATATTTTTATATTATTATATTTAAAACAGTATTGTACAGTAAACGTATTTTGGTTCTACTGAATATATTGCATATATAATATTATGTGGACGGAAAACTACTAAAAGATGGATTATTGCAAAGGATTGCTGTACTTTACAATTTAATAATATGTTCTGCTAATGATAAGCTGCCTTTGAGAATTTAAATCAAAATCTATTTATAATTTTCACTTGCCTTAAATTGTAATTCGTTTGCAGCACATAGCTAGTATGAGTACAATATCAAAACGACCACTAGCAACTGCTTCATTCAATTTCCATTTCAAAAGTTAAATTTGGATCCTGCAGCCAAATTAGTATTGTAAGAGAAGAAATGGACAAGATTAATATTTAAACAATTATTTATTTACTATTGCATTTTTCTGATATAAAAACAGAAAAGTCTATGTAGACAATGCGAAATTCTCTAATAGTATCCAAGGTATCCACCACAGACTCCAGCAGAGTAGGGATAGGCACCGTAGTTGTAATCTTAAAGAACTAGATATGCCTTGGTCCTCGATAATTTTTAATGTAACCCTCAAGTTAAGAAAGTACACGTATTGGTTAATAAAAACAACAATGTAGTATTTAAATAATTTTATTAAGAAGCATGTTTATTATTTAAAAGTCGTTTCAGGTATGTGCAAGCGGTTGTCTAATAGTATCCAAGGTATCCACCGTAGTATCCGGCAGAGTAGGGGTAGGCACCATAGCTGTAGGGGAAGGCACCAGTGTAGAATTGGGGCTTGGGTTCGGGGGCGGCCAAAGCAAGGGCGAAGAGGGCGACAACGAGGATCAACTATAACAATATTAAACAGCTAGTTGTACCAACACATAAATTTATTTGAAGCTAAAGTCATACTTACCAGCTTGAACATTTTGAAAGATTGCTTTGTTTCTGTAGATACAAAACTATGATCAATTTTGGGACCAGTCTGCTTATATAGTTACGAACCAGACCTCGCTGAGTTAGAGTGGGTTGCAATAAAATAAAGCGGTCGTGGGCGTGGCATTTTTTACAATCTCATTAGACAATAAAAGAAAGCTGGAAGTACAAATCGTTAGTAGTGCTAATTCCACTGATTTTAATTACCTAGGTTGGCTTGAATTTTTACTTTAAAAGAACTACAGTAAATTAGATGTAGGTAGAAGAATGTGTACAGTAAAGCAGCAATACTTACATAATACGTAATGCCCTTCATGCAAGTGCCAAACTGTAAGGTCAAGATCATTAACAGTGGTCATTAAACTAGTATATTAATTTATTCCACGCGTTTTTAAGGTTGACTTATACTTAACATTGAATGTTTTTAAGTTCTAGGTTAAAAGTCTTAAAAAGTGTGGATTTTGTTATGCTGCAGTAATACAGAATCCAGATAAATCTGTAAGTCACGTTGTCATAAGTTTGAGTATGAAAGTTTTAGAAACCTATTAATGCTTAGATTCTAAACAACTACTTACTGATGTTAAGAACGTGAATTAAACTACAAATTTCATTCTTACTCTGAAGGTGAGCATGAGTGATAACAAAGTATAACTTATGAGTTAGGTATACAGGGTGTTATGGAAGTCCACGTAGTAATTTTAACCACATTGAGATATCATAAAACGGAACAACTTTTTTAATTACCATTTTTTCGAAAAATCCCCCAAAACTGAGTTAAAATTGAAAATAGTTTTACCCTAAAAACGTATACCCTCTTATGGGATGATATTTTAATTTAATAAATATAAAGCAAGAGACATATCTTTGAAAAGCACGCCAACAAAAACTGTATACTGATAAAGCTTTTAATTGACATCTCTTTACTGACGTACTTTAGCAATGGACGTAGACAAGTTATTGACCGCATGGTTCTTTTGTACAAGAACTTAGCAGTTTTAATATACTTTTGCCATTCTCCTTTACTTAAATTTACTTACCGAGCGGCTCGTCGAATTTAGGGGAAATAAATGATTGAAAAAACTGTACGATTAAAAGAAAAACGATAAATAGAAAAGGTGTTCAGTTTGGTGAGTTATATCACTGGATAAAATTATTAACTGGACTTTCATAACACCCTGTAAACGTTTCTAAAGTGTAACAGACGTATCAAATGACTGGTCAGTACAGGTTGGTTTTCTTATACTCGGATACGTGTACTTTATGTATTTTATCAACGAATTCTAAAAATGATTTCAAAATTTTACCATCACATTAGAATATCCAGAAATCTTCAGTAACCTGTTTTCTGAAAATATAATACATTTTTAATTGTATTTAAGGAGTATGTCTTACCATCATAATGCAAAATACTAAAAAAAAACTTGCACCGTCTAACATGCTTATCATGGTGGTGGATCATATTCCTTAAACAACGCTCTTCACTGTTATCGAACAAATCAGTTTTTAAAACCTTCCTAGTGTGTCTTTACGGCAACGCTGTTCAGGTATGTTATAAACAGTCCGATCTATAACAGTGCGACGGTGACTTTAGCGATTTGAAAAATTTTCCAGTGGTTTTTATGAACATATAAGTTATGGTTTTTGGTTTTTGGCCCACTCCGAAGGTGCGGACGATACAACCCTGGCAGTTGTATTGAGAGATATTTTCTCACGCCGAATTGGCGGATCAAAAGCGCTTCAGCAATCATTAGCTACATGTGAGCCAAATTCATCTGGGCAGCCAGTCTGAAGCCCCTGAAAATCGTAGGTTCGTAGCTTTCCGAAAATTCCAATCCTCGTCATTGAGCACGTCGGTCTTGACCGGTTTTAATTTAATACTTGCAATTAAGATCACATAATTTCCCCTAGGGTGCAGAATGGGCTCAATCAGGAAACACTAAAATCAGGTTTTGGTTTCATTTTTTTACGTGAAGCTATTTAATGCTGCAAACAATGAATTTACCCGATTGATACCGAATTCATTCAGAATTTCGGACTTCAGCTGCTCGTTATGTACAGATCGCTTTACGAGATGCGTAATTGAATGATGATTGTCCAACCACAGAGCCGATTTTGACCGCTGCCGCACTTGTTTTTAAACTGTTGTAGTTTATATTTGTACCGTTGTTTCGACTGTTTTATAAGCTATTGTCTTTGCAAGCCGAGTTTGTTGAGGTGCAGCTTAATTTGGCAATTAATCACCTGTAATATTGCATTAATTGCTATATTAATTATGTGATCATATACTGTGATATGAACATTTAGTCTTGTTCTTTGCTACTGCTATCTGCATTCGTGTGCTTACTTTCAGCTAATTGTGCTACCTTGGGTTTACGAATTAGCTGTGATGCCTGAATACATTTGTCGTCAGTTGAAAGATTCCTTGCCGCCATTTTTGGCTAGTAATTAATTGTGAGCATTTTATCCACGTAGCGATTGATGATATAATTTTGAGAGAATTAGCCATCATATGATGCTAACAAAACTTAAACATGTTAAGTATCAATGATCCATATTTTTTACAATTACAAAAAATCATAAAATTCAAGCTAGGTTAAATATCATCCAATAGTCGCTATTTGGTTTTTGCGATTGAAAGTTGGCGAAATAGTTTGTAAAACGTTTAGTTGAAATATAGCAGTAGCCATGCATTCAAAATTTTCTGGAAGTAATTTTGTCAGAAGCTGTTTTTGTTGTCGTTGCCATATGGCAACACTAGCCAGTTGAGTGACGAAATAGTTATTTTTTGTATTAAGTTCACGAAACCAGTGCATTTATGCAGCGCTTCAAAATGTCACTTTCAGCAAAGACGGAAAGAGTGCGGAAAATGAGTATTGAAAATTTAACTATATTGCAATATAAATGAGTACACCTGTCATTGCAAAA
Source organism: Agriotes lineatus (assembly GCA_940337035.1). Lineage (NCBI taxonomy): Eukaryota > Metazoa > Arthropoda > Insecta > Coleoptera > Elateridae > Agriotes > Agriotes lineatus. The sequence goes on from OW679199.1 coordinate 26,607,999, forward strand.
ATAAATAAGGCAGTAACTTTTTAAAAACTACAGATACGTTTAAACCAGCTCTCGTAATCGAAATTACCTGGTCACGTATATGCATAGCTACCGTTTACATAAAATAGCATATAATTACCATAATGGCACGCAAAACATTAATTGTTTATTTTGCTTCAGTTTAGCATAAACACAGTAGGCCCGGTTATTTAAATAGTTCATTCAGGTGCTCCATAAATACCAATTAAGTAATGCAGTCGATCAGGAAGGTGTGTCCTAGTCCACCTTCTGAGTAACACCCAAGAGCAAAAGATTCAAGAAGCAATTTAAATGCAAATGGCTAGCTAGCTCTCTGTCTTCTAGTACATGCCCATGCCTGAGACGGAAAGAATTACCGCTACATCATTCTACTACCCTGGGGGAGGCAGATTCGCACATCGTCACACTGACAAGCCTACTAACAATCAGTTTTTATTTTTATCGCAATTGATGAAAATAGCCACACCTCCATCTACGAGACTATATTAAACGCGCCAATTCTAGTTCGAGGCATAGTTCGTACCTGCAGTTATAACACTTATAACTGAAATTCTTACCACACTTCTAAATCTCATTAAACCCCATCTTGGGAAAATCAAAAACTTCATCATAACAAATCTCTTAAGCAATTTTTGTAATGGCCCATAATCATTTAAATCTCTTCAATCTCAAACTCCTAAATTGGAATGCAAATGGTGTTAAGAACCAACGCTCTTTACTTGTTTCTTTTCTAGGAAGATATAAAATAGATATCGCGTGCATCTCAGAAACGCATCTGGCTCCTAATGAACAAAGGTCAATATCTGGTTACAAAATTTACCGCAACGATAGAAATGCATCATTCGCAGCAGGAGGAGTAGCAATCATCATGCCTAATCTAAACTGCACGAAAATGTCTCAGTACAAATAAAACTTGCAAACGGCAGCCAAATTATTGCGGCTTGTGCTTACAAACAACCTAACAAGCAACTTCTCGATGTAGATATGAGAGAGATCTTCGGATCTTCTAAATCTACTCTCCTAATCGGGGATCTTAACAGTAAACACACCACTTGGGGCTGCAGAGTTTCAAATGCGGCCGGATTATGGCTATATAACTTCGCTGCAAATTATGCTTTTGAAATCATGGCGCCTACCGACTATACTTACTACCCATATAGGGCCGACTATCAACCTAATATACTCGATATAGTGGTTCAAAAGAATATTAACAAAGCGATTCATCAAAGAGTCATTAAAGAATTAGATTCAGACCACCTGCCAGTTATAATTACATTTGAAACTATACCAGCTTGGAACTGGCATAAGAAACTGGCAGCAATTTGAATACGCTTGCAACCAAAACCTTACCACTCACGTAGTCTTAGAGACCAAAGAACAAATCCACAACAGAGTTCTTGAAATCACCGAGGCAATTACTACTAGTGTAAATCAATCAACTAGGACACGCGAAGACAAGAGATCAGTAAACTACCATCGGCCACCAAACTATATATTCAACTTAATAAAAGACAAAAGCGCCGTCCGCCGTGAGTGGCAACGTACAAGAAATCTCATACTAAAACCAACTGTTAATAATCTCTCACGCAGAATTAAAAGTGAACTCGATAAACGAAGAGTAAATTCTTACCAACACTATATCAGCTCTTTGGGTCCGGGAGACCTTGGAATGTGAAAGCGACACGAAAAATTTTACGAATTCTTCAGAAATTACCCACAATTACTACGGAAAATGCAACACATACTACTGATGAGAAAAAATGTACAGCCTTTGCAGTTCATTAAAAAATGTACCACCAATTTTCACAACAGTATCAAAAACTGTGAGAATGCAGACTTCTATCAACTAGGAAGAAGAAAAATTCACTCCAGATTAAAGAGGAAACTACTACAAGACGTTTACATAACCAGTGGTGATAGTGAAAGTGATAATGAATGACTTGTAAAAATATTAAATTTTTGAACCACAGTGTTCTCTACGGGTGAAGAAGTGCCCCTAAAACATTCTTTATTTTAAATTCTGTAACACTGCCATGTAAAACATAATTCATATTTTTATATGGGTATTTCGCCACTCTGCAAATTAAAATATTAAATAACGAAAATATTAACAACGAACGTTTCGAGGGACAATCTGCCCTCGTTATCAACGAATAACAATTAAAACTAACAAGAACTTATCTTTTTTTTTCACTGGAAGGAAAAACGACCAACCTCCAATGAATTTTCTGACATTGACGTTTGTTGATATCTGTACCTACTTGATCTCATCTTTAAGAATCGATAGCCAACTATTGTCCAAAAATATTGAGAAAGACGACACGCATTTTTCTTCGTTAAGTAAAATGTATGCCGTTTCCTTAATTTTTCGCCTAGTTGACATCGATTCTTTAGACAAGATCTTTGTGTTGTCCCATTGTATTTTATGGTTTTCATCCCAAGCATGTTCTGCCAGCTTAGACTTAAGCTTGGGTTTCCTAGGAAGCGGTGCCGTCATTTAAAGGCCGTAAAAATACGGTGGGTGACGTCACGAAAAACGGTGTCGTGTATAATAAGCGAAGTGTTTTCCAAAAGAGCGGTAGCGTACACTGAACGTAATAGAGCGGTGCCGTCTCATTTGAAGCGGTGGACCAGTACGGTAGAGATAGTTCAACAACGTTTTTTGACGGTGTATCTAGTGGTATAGCGGCGAGTGTAGTTCTATAATACCGGGTGGCCATAAACATCTGAGATCCCGGTAGCCATGGAATTAGCTACTAATAAATGTTGGTTAGCATTATAAATATTTCAATTATAATAAGTATTGGTACAAAATGTAATAAAATACAAATAAGAGGAGGAGAATGTGCCCCAGATTCTGCAGTTTAACCTACGACTCGATTATAAAATCTCCTGTTCTAACTTCATTAGTCTACTTATTGCAATCTGTAATAATTTTTTACAGATAGGAATTTTAATTGTGATGACATTAATGACATTTAGTTTAGTTGGATTCATCACTTTAACAAAGCGGTGTTGATTCCAAAGGTAATGTGATATCAGATATTTATGGCCACCCGGTATTTAAATTATTTTAAAAAATAGGTGTTTTCTGGCCTTGAGATTGTTCAGTTAGCTAAACATACCACACTAAAAAAAAATGTCATTGAAACCTTACTTAATTTCCGAAAAATAGCACTTTTTGGATTTTGACAATTTCGAAAACTCCATTTTCTCAACACGTAAAAATCACTCGGTATATATGATAGGAGCTAAATAGGTTTTTTGACAAGCACAAAATATTGACGTAAGTAGTTTTTTTGAAAAATCAAAAATAAACAATTTTCGCATATTATGCCGACTTTTTGGCAGACACTGTATAATACAGCTAAAAAGACATCACATTGTGTGTAATTCAGTGTACTTACCTCACACGTATACATAACTTTTCTTCTGGACATATAGGCTTTTTGTGTCTATTATATGGTTTAGAAGTTAAGTCATCTCTTTCTCTTATGTGATTCAGTACATAATAAATAATACTGGTGTTAAGCGAAAGTATTGCCTGAATTTTTCCTCATTGCAGTGCAGATGGCGACGCACTAAAATTTGAAATGCACCCTCTGTATCACGGTTCTTAAACATCATGTTTTCCTCCAAACTATGGTTGTCGTCTTCCGATTACTTCTCATCTTCCAAATATACTAATAATGCTAGGTCTAGATCGGGGATGAGCAACCCGCGGCCCGCGGGCCGCTTGCGGCCAGGCACACTTTCTTGTACGGCCGTTCAAAAATTTTACATTTTAACTTTTAAAAATTCCTACAGTGTCCCGCAGCCTCATTGTACCCTATTTCTCATTAAATTATCTTTTTCCACATATATCTTTCGCCGTCTTTTTAATAGTATTTCTATTAATGAGTGTTTTATTTCCGTAATTTTTTTATACTAGGTGTATTTTGTTAATAAAGAGATAATTTGAGTTCATCATTCAGTGTTTGTATTATCGTAAGTTGCTTACATGCAGCCCGCACATCTCTAAATTTGTAGCTGGCCCGTTGTAAAAAAGGTTGCTCATCCCACTGTACGTCACACCACTTGAGTGAAAACTGACACTAGGAAACCATAGCTTCGTCACCGTTTAAGACGGCCGCATAAAGACGCTGCCGCGTAACGACATCTAACGGCCGCTAGATAACGGCACCGCTTTTTTAGGAAACCAAAGCTTTATTGAATTGATACGTTTTCAACATATTTTTATGTTCTTTAACTCTTACTGCTAAAGGCCTGGATGTTTCACCGATATAATATTTCCCGCATTCACAGGGAATACTATATATACAATTCCTTGAATGTTGTTCTTCGTTGAACGGTGAGATCAAGTAGGTACAGATATCAACAAACGTCAATGTCAGAAAATTCATTGGAGGTTGGTCGTTTTTCCTTCCAGTGAAAAAAAGATAAGTTCTTGTTAGTTTTAATTGTTATTCGTTGATAACGAGGGCAGATTGTCCCTCGAAACGTTCGTTGTTAATATTTTCGTTATTTAATATTTTAATTTGCAGAGTGGCGAAATACCCATATAAAAATATGAATTATGAATTCACGCCACAAAGAAGTTTCAGAGATTATCTTAATCAAAGGTATGGGCCTCACATAACTAGTAACTTCCGAAGTTGGGAAACACTTTACAAGAAGCTGGCATACTCTGAAAATAGTATAACTTTCCTATGTCGTTGTAGAAATAGCTGTATTATTCCAAAAGGGTTTAGACTCAAAGCACCTTATGTAAGTGCTCGTTCTAGTAATATCATGAAAAGAGCGAGTGAAGCTCTAGTTAGAGACAGAATACAATTTCACAGACATAACAAAGTGATACTATTTTCTGACATAAACAAACTGGAACAGATGATGCAAAGGGATGTACGGGAAGACGATTTCAATCGTATGTACAACTCTATTAATAATACCTACAATAAAACACACACAGAGCAAAAACGTACACATTTAAAAAAGTACCAACACCTCATACAAGAAAAACACACAATTGAACTAAATTCACTAAAGAACAGTGGCACTTTTTTAAATAAAACTGTAGTTAATCTGTCTTCTAAAGATCTAAACGCCACTGATAAATTAGTTCTTGGCAAAGGACTCAACTACGCAGTGGCGCCAAAACGAATTAATAAATTTGTTACCGCTATAGAAGAGACTTGTCAAAAACTTCCAGAAGACATTAGACAGAAATACAGAATTAGAAACAAAATCATACTAGAACGACCTTACACAATCAGACAAAATATATCCAAACAAGAAAAACATTCACTACACACACTAAAAACCGATAACACAATTAAAATTCTACCTGCAGACAAAGGCAACGCCACAGTAGTACTTGACACAACCACATACAACGAAAAACTTTTAACACTAATTAGTGAGGGACAATACACTAAACTAAATAAAGATCCAACACATACAATAGAAACAAAAATATACAGAACACTTTACAAACACAGAGAACAATTTACAGATTTTGTAAGACGTACGCTAACACCACACTACAGTAAACCACCACATTTTTATGGATTACCAAAGATACACAAACCAAATGTACCACTTAGGCCAATAGTTAGTTCTATAGGTTCTCCTTGTCACAGTTTAGCTAAATATTTACTTAAGATACTGACTCCTATATCAGGAAATACAGACACGTATATAAAGAACACGCCCCATTTCCTTGAAAAACTTAAAGAAGCAAACATAAACACACAACACTTAATGGTTAGTTTCGATGTAGTTAGTCTCTTCACTAATGTTCCAGTAGACAAAACACTCAACATCATTAAACATAGGCTACAAAACGATAACACATTACATACACGAACAACATTAAACGTTGGTACCATTATGGAACTTTTAACACTATGCATTAAAACGACATACTTTCAACTAAACAATGAATTTTACCAACAAGATTTCGGGATGGCAATGGGTTCACCTTTATCTCCCATTGTTAGTAACATTTTTATGGAAGACTTTGAACAACAACATGTCTACACGTACACCAACAAACCAGTAGTTTGGTGGAGATATGTCGATGTTTTTGCAATTTGGCCTCATGATATGGATGAGGTGGACAAATTTCTTGAACATATTAACAGTAAAGAAACCTCCATCAAATTCACATTAGAAACAGAGAAAAACAATCAGTTACCCTTTCTTGATACACTAATCACACGCACAATAAATACTTTTGAAACATCAGTATACCGTAAGAAAACCAATACTAATAGGTACTTACATTTTAATTCTAACCATCACAAAAACATAAAGACAGGCGTTGTAAAAAGTCTTTACGACAGAGCCAAAGTTGTTTGCTCTAATGATACAATTTTCAAAAAAGAGAAAGAATTTATTATTAATGTTTTACAAGATAATGGCTATCCAGAGACTCTTGTTCGGAACATTTTCAATACACGAAGCAATGCCACACACATACAAAGGAATGACACTCAAAAATATAATACTCTTACTATACCATATATTCCAGGCATATCTGACAAAATTAGACGAATTGGAAATAGATTCAATGTTAGGACGGTATTCAAAACGATGAATACTTTACGGTCAGTTCTTACAAAAACTAAACCGTTCAACGAAGAACAACATTCAAGGAATTGTATGTATAGTATTCCCTGTGAATGCAGGAAATATTATATAGGTGAAACATCCAGGCCTTTAGCAGTAAGAGTTAACGAACATAAAAATATGTTAAAAACGTATCAATTCAATAAGTCTAAGCTGGCAGAACATGCTTGGGATGAAAACCATAAAATACAATGGGACAACACAAAGATCTTGTCTAAAGAATCGATGTCAACTAGGCGAAAAATTAAGGAAACGGCATACATTTTACTTAACGAAGAAAAATGCGTGTCGTCTTTCTCAATATTTTTGGACAATAGTTGGCTATCGATTCTTAAAGATGAGATCAAGTAGGTACAGATATCAACAAACGTCAATGTCAGAAAATTCATTGGAGGTTGGTCGTTTTTCCTTCCAGTGAAAAAAGATAAGTTCTTGTTAGTTTTAATTGTTATTCGTTGATAACGAGGGCAGATTGTCCCTCGAAACGTTCGTTGTTAATATTTTCGTTATTTAATATTTTAATTTGCAGAGTGGCGAAATACCCATATAAAAATATGAATTATGAATTCACGCCACAAAGAAGTTTCAGAGATTACATGTAAGACAATTGTAATTGTTGATCTGGTAAATTAAGTAAATAAAAAAAAAGTACCAAGTCATTTCAAACTGTTCAAGCTTGTAAGTACGCCTCCATAGTTGAAAGGATGCTTCTATTTTTCCAGTTGATCCTCGTCGTCGCCCTCTTCGCCTTGGCTTTGGCAGCACCATAGCTCAAGCCCCAATTCTACTATGGTGCCTACCCTTATAGCTATGGGGCCTACTCCTACTCTGGTGGCGTCTATGGTCCAAGCTTGGATACTCTTATTATGAAATCACCATAGTTTATAAATAAATGTATATTAAATTTCAACTTGGTGTTTTATGATATTGTCAAATTGATAAGACTACGCCTCAGTGGCGTAGCTATGTAAATAGGTCTTGTGTTCATGTCTCAAGCATCCTTATTCACAATTATCGATGTGAGAAGTTCTGATTTTTTTAAAATTTTTGTATAATCTTCGAATTTTTATAATTATTTCTCTTCTTTGCGACTTCTGTGATTAAGTTAGTTGATAAGTATGCCACTGTTGCATTTATGTCTTCAAAGTTAGCCTATAACTGGACAGCGGGAAGTACATAATAATTTATTTTAGTATGCAAGTGTTTGAATTTGGTGTTCAAATGTATAAATTGGTTATTGTCAAGCAATTTTCCATACATTGATGAGTATGACTAGCTATACATTAGATTCCTCATACCGTAAAAATGTCCAACGCTTCGGTATTTTGAATGTATTTTGAAGGGCATTGAACGGTTATTCAGGAAGTTGGTCTTCGAAACTTGCTTCGCCATCATTTCTTTGTGAATCAATTAAGGTCTAAAATAATCTGGGGATAGATATGTTCTGCAAAATCCTTGATACTGCCTAACTTGTTTTTATGGTTATTTATAACTTAAATTTGCAATCAAGTGAAGTTAGCTAAAGCTCGCTCTAAGGTCACTACCTCGTCGTAACATTGATTTTGTACAGACAGCTCACTGCATCTACTTTATTATTTATTTTACCCCACCGGGTGCTACATAGAGTATTCAAACAAGCAATAAACGGGGAATAGCTGCCAGGAGACTGACCGGAGGCTCATTTTACGTTTCTCCTTAGAAACGGTGATAAGAAGAAGTGTGTCAGTTTAAGAGGTTTCAGCGTTTTTCCAGCAGCTGGAAAGTTATGGAAAACAAAATAGCTAGAAGAAAGCATAAAGGAGAAAATAGCAGATGGTCAAGCGAGATTTACAACTGAAAAATCTTACACAGATCCCGTCTATACAATAGAGCAATCCATCGAAAATAAAAAAGCCAATAATAGACCTAGAGACAGACGTTTTTTCCGATCTCAGAAAAATGTTAGAAATTGACATGCCTTTCAAAATAATCACGGCAATGAAAAACCTATAGAAAAATAATACTGCTACCATAAAAATAGAAAAAAGAAAATATCAAAGAGCCTGCCCCGCATCTTCAACTTTGTTGAAATAATTTTTGGCTTTATACTTTAAAGTAAATGCGTTGTGCAAGAATGGGGTTCGCATTTAAAACCAGCCCATAATTATGTGCACTTAGAAAGGATGTCGAAGTTCTAAGCTTTATGGTGCGAAAATTAAGGAAAGCATATTATAAAGAGGGAAATTAATTTTATATTGAAATAGAAGGCAATAAAATATGTTACATGATAATTTACTTTAATCGACATTGACTGCACTAACTATTAAATCGGGGGAAAAGAGTAAAGGGTTCGCCGGTTTTTACGACAACACAGATCTTAAAAGGTGTCGGACAGATGGAGGCGTTCCTGTTACCCTCGGCTTAGCTCAGTCGTGAAGGGGTAGTTCAAAAGCTCAGTTAAAAACCGACGGCACTTACCCTATACCTCTACTCAAAATCGTATTACCGAAAGCGCCACTTGCTTTTAAAGGAATTGCTTCCGTGGCCAAAGCAAGAAAGTTCACGGTCGCTATGCCAGAAACGCACTGGGTTCGCTGCGAGCCGCCTCTTTACCGTCGCTCACCAAGCTCCACCAGGTCTGCCGAAGCACACAGAGCGGCCTTCAAAATAACTCACCTGCGAGGCCGCTCTACTGAAAGATAAGTTTAATTCAAGCCGATATTCTTAGGGCTTGATCAATAAAAAAACCATGTTTAGGCTTTACACTTTAGTACAAGTGGCCTTGACCAATTACGGGTGGAAGACCCCAAAGGTTTCTAAAATGCTACTAAGAAATAGGCTGGCTTTAACAAAATTTGTATTTAATGAATCAAACACACAAAGAGTTTCAAGTTAAATATACAAGCGGTACACCCTAGCTGAAAATTATAGGGAATCCCAGCAAAAGTTATCTTAATTGCTAAACAATACCACAAAAATTTCGCATGCAAAACGAAACGGAAAAACAGGGAAAACTTTTCCCACAGTTACTTTTCAAGACAAAAGTGAATATTTATACGGCCCTTTAACGAAGGGAATCGGCGCACACCAAAAGCAGATACGGCATTTCCGCGAAGCACTTAATTGCGCAATATAATAATAAGTTGGACATTTACCTTGGGTATCCCTCCCATGGTTGTCTGGGGATGACGGGGCCATCCTGGTGATTGCTTGGGGCAGAGCTGCTAGTGACCGCTGAGGCGGAATGCACGCTTTCCCAGGATAAGGGTTGTGCAGAACTCGTTCGGCAACGGGAGGCCAAAAAGGGTGATTGTACCCCACGAATAAAAGCGGCAGCCAGCGGCGGACGACAAGTTGCTTCTATTAAGCACGACTTCACAGGATTTGCAAGAATGCAGAAACTTTTCACACTAATACGAGAAACACTGTAGGCTTATGAGGACACCTTGACTAAATGTGCAATGGATGCAACCTGCTTTTCCACCTCATGGGAGGGCAAAAGTCGACAAAAGGTGCCTCGCCTATAATTTGAGCCGGCTAATACAACATCGACCCTAACCCGCGCTACCGAATACTTTGAGTTGCGACCAACTAGCTGTTATCAGGACTTGAGCCGAACTGCCTTCAAAATGTAATTGCCGCGTGATGCGTGAAGACCACAAAATTTGTTCCCCGTTCCCCGGGAAAGCATCTCTCTTTGGCAACAAACCGACTGACTTTTCCATCTCGCTTTTGCTCCATGAAGTGAAACGTTACTCAAAGAACCCGGGGGAAGTCCCGGTTAACAAAGCACAAAGAAAAAGGTTCCCACACACTTGCAATGCCACGTACAGGAATTCCAGGGGCTTAAATATCAAGTTGCAAGGACAATTCTTAAGAACTTTAGGCGCTAAGTTATTGAAAGAAAACATTGGGCTTTAAGGCCTAGTTTCGTTATTGCTTAAGACAAAGAGCTTGCTCGAAATTTAATTTCCTGCCCAATATTTCACAAGGAAACACGCATATATTCCAAGAATTGTTAGGCGCTGACGCCCGGATGTCGAAACAAATAAGCAATTTGTGCACTGTAAGAAAGTGCTTGCGGAGAAATTCCATACAACGTGAACATTTTAATTTTGCCCAGATCAATTTGATTATAAGCTCCAGGCACAGGGTTGTATTTAGTAAAATTTAGGTAAAACAAACGAGGTCGAGATAACATAACAAATATCTATATACCTCGTTTTTCATATATCAAAGAAAGAACATCTGAAAATAAGACTCTTCATCCACTGTATTTTGAAACGGGAGTTCGACCAGGTTTTGCAAAGAGAGTTCAAAATAAAATTTTAACATATAGCCGATTAGTACATACACTGCTACGACTTTACGTATCGCTCCATTAATCTGTACTGATTCGGGTTCTTACTTCTTGTAACATCTTATTATATGCTTATGAATAATTTTTTTAAATCAATTTAAATTGCCCTGTTTATTATTTGAATGCAAATTATTCTTTCTGCTAGCTCCTGAAAATCAGGAGTGGATTCCTTTTATCTAGAGTCAAAAACAACTTCTGTCAAATTATATGTCAAACAAATTTTAAAATTGAATGATAAATAACAGATCGTTTCATTAGTCACACAACAATATCAAACAGTAAGTAATTCTTTAATAATAAATTCACCTTTTAAGTCTTTATTTTCTTTCAGTGCTTATCCAAATATCTAAATTGACCCAGCTTTAACTCGAACTTATCAATGTCCTGGATGTCAACCAATCTGATCCAATCTGCCTACAATCACATCCGCTTCACTCGCAAAACACAGCAAACAGCTCCAATGACAAACAAGATGTCCAAACTGACCAGAATCAGGAACACAAACTCCTACACAGCATGGAACCAAATACACTCTAGCTGCAGCCACCAAATCCCTCAAATGTGCTACCTCTACCAATGGTTCTTCTTGGAATTCTCTCTTAGCACCAACAGCTCGACGTAATTCAAATCCATTGATATACAATGTCAAATGTAATTCTTCTCCAATAAACTTCGCTTTGTTCACTTCTCTATTTACTCTCCTTTGTAGATTAGTTCTGCTCCCAGTTTAGTTTTTACCACATACTTGCAAGCTTCCTTAGTTTTATATCTCTTCTTCTTTTTCAATTAAATTTCATTTTCATATCACCACGCAAATTTAGTGTTACAAATAACCCTTCTTAAACTCCAAACATGTTAATTTTAAACTAGGGTTTAATTTATACTTTTCTATTACACCAAATTAATTACAGCCACATTTTTTTCAAATTTGTTATTTTAATAATCAAAATAAAAAGTCCTTAACGATATCATTTTCTACTTTTAACACTCTATATCCTTATTTTTGATTTTTACCTACTATTTATAATAATTTATTTCGAATAAGTATTTGCCATTACCTTCAAACCTTATTTTTTTAATATTACATTATATTTGAATTCATCTGTTCTTCAATTAGCCATATTTTATTCAATTACAAATTATATTTTCTTTTCTAATTGTATACTAACTATTCATATTACCAATTCATATTTAAATTGATCCTGTTGGTAAGACTGTAAGTCTATGTCAAATTCGAGGTTAGCAGGTTACGTTTTGCGTCAGTTTTGACACAGGCTGACGGAAAACCAAACCTGATAACCTTAAATTTGACATAGACTTACAGTCTCACCAACATATTAAACATAAAACAAATATTTCAAGGGCAAGCTTGATTTCACTTTCATTTGCTCTCATGTTATTTAACTATTGTAATCTTTTAATCATATGTTTTTAATTAATTTTTATACTCCTGTTTATATCATTACAATACATATGTTTTACTGCTTGGTCGTTGAATTTAAAAATCGTTTTCGCAATGTCAGTAAATACTCGCGTTGATGTTTTCATACGACGTTGATATTAGAGCGCACCCCGCGCCAATGCATGTGCGCATGTTCAGAAATGGTCGGGTTTGGCAGAGATAGCGTCAATCTCGCTCTGTAGCTCGAGCGCCAGTTGAAAAGTGAGATAAACCCGAAAACAGATATGTGTAGTAATAGCAACAAATTGGCTATGCAGTTCTGCCGACATTGCAGTTTGGCGATTTCAATCCAGAACGCTAACAAAGGAAGCGGTTGTTTCATCGTAAAAGCAAAGGAATCGCTATGTTGGGCGACAAGAGGACCCTCCCATATATGATACAACTAGCATTCGTTAGTTATTGCTGCAGGTGGGTGACTAGATCGAATTATCTTATTTGCAAGCGACCAATACAGCAGGAATAGATGTCGGGTAATCCTTTGCGCGTAAAATTACGTGGGTAAACGCTTTCTAATGCTTGGTACGCATACACGCAGTAGGATATCAATATAGAGGCGTCATTGAAACACCTGCTTTAGAATGTTATTAATCCGTGTGTCAGTACTGTGACGTTGGAATAGTAGCATAAACTAATCGTTAAAATAGCTTTAGACTGGGTGATGTAATCATTGCGAATAGAAATAACTGGTAGTCTTTTGATGCCTAATGTAATATAATGGTGTGTATAAATGCGAGGTAAAAATACCCACCTCTTCACGAATTTAGCACTAATATAATTTTTGCTCTAATAGTCCAGCCAAATAGGGATAATTAGGTTCTGGTGAAAACTATTAATAAATATAGAGATATGCTTAGCTTTCCAGCTGTGCTCAATTCTGGGAATTGGTCCAGGTAAAGAGAGTTAGATTAGCACTGTTCACGACAAAATATGCAGCTCATCGGACGTTTGTATAAGACCACCGGTTCACCGTCGATGCTATGAACTCATCATCGCATCACCACTTGCAGAATATTAGTACGTAAAAAAGGTTGTATTATTTACATAAATTATGCAAGTTTAATTCCTCGTACCATTTTAAATTCTTGACTCGCATTTGACAAGCAGCAGAAGACGTATGAGAATCAGCCGCTGTATACGATGGCGAGTCGTTGTTCCCATCAAAGCTCTGTCCCATTAACTGTTTCTTCCACATCCACATATTGCAGCGCATTTCATTCTTGAATTTTCGCATATATAAGATAAAGTGCAGCCTTTTTTGAAATTCCAGGAAATCAATGTTAGTAGGTGCCTGGAGTGTTGGTACAGAGGTTACAAAGTTGTCAATTTTTCTCAATCCCAAATCTCAAAGTTCCATCAGTTAAAAGTATTTTGTTTTTTTTTCTGGAAGAGGAATGATGTGGTATCGCAACCACTGAATGCATGTGCAAATCCTTTTTTTAAGGCTTTCTCGTGATTGAAGGTTTTGTGAACAATACACTTTCTTTTTTCTGGCCTAACGAAGTAAAGGTTAGTTTCCAATGGGTCTAAAGCCGCCAATAGAGAAAGAAAATCTGTCTTCTCCAAAGATTACAGCTTGATTCGAAGATGATATCTATTTCCGACTTAAAATTAATTTGGTGAGCGTCATCTGGGGCCTGTTTAATGATGAACACTTTATCTTTACATTTTTCCACCGCTAACGATTTTGTTTTTATTCGACGAGAGCAAGTCTTGTCCTATAACTAGTAGCAATCCTAGTGCCATTAAAAAGAATGTCAGTGCCGATGTACGCCGAAGAATGTTGTTAGTATAACGATTCAAAACTACTACAGAAGTCGCTCCAAAATGATGTTTCATGTAATTTATGTACGTAGTCTTTCGTTAATAATGAAGAACTTATCGCCATTGAACAGAGAAGCGGAAATGAAGCTAGCTCGTACGTCAAGTAGTTGAATAATGGCTGACCATCTCTTCGCGATGGTAATTCTCTGAAATGACACAGTTGGTTCTAATACACCTTGAACTCTTATCGCTGCATTGACTGTTTTAAGAGGAGTTTTTTAAATTATCCCAATGATTCTGTACACATCTCCCGTGAATCGTGAATATCGATTTTATCATCGTCAAAAACGCCAGCATTAACCAGCATAATTACATCAGAAATCGGAAATGATTGTGACAGGATAGATAGATTTGAAGTCCCGTCAGATGCCGTCAAAGCCGTTGTGGGCCTCTGGCGTAATAATAATATTTGATCAATGCTGTTTTATATTATTCAGCGTTTAACCACAGCAAAACTATTATGGACACGGAAAAAACGTGTCTAAGGTCTTTTAGAGAATTTTGTGAGCGTTATTTTTATATTTCACATAATTCCGATACAGATAATGATTAGCGAGATATTATCAAAAAATTAAAAGAGAGCCAATTTTTTTCAAGAGGGAGGTTCGAGCGCAACAGAGTGCGTTCGGGATGTTTAGTCTGTTTAACATTACGTCTAAATCACCTTTACCGAGTTTCAAAACTCCATCATATATTTCCGTCAAATGTAAAATTTGTTCCTCTTTGACTGAACTAAAATAGAAATATATTTTGATCTTAACACAGGCTGGATCAATTGCTAAGGTAATTTCAAGTATGGCTTTGCGTAACCGCGATTAATCTAAAGAAAGAATTTCATTGTTATTGGGCTGACTGGCAATAATAAAGTGCATATGTAATGTATAGAAGTGTTAAGCCTGCAAGCTGTCGTGCTACAATTTGACTCCCAGGAGTGGATCTTCTAAGATACTTGACAATGGCAGCGATACAACTCAACTCAGTCTTATGGAGCAGACGTGTTACTATAGTCTGTTCAGTAAACATAAAAACGGCCGTTAAAAATTTTTTAGGAAGCAAATCGAAACAAGAAATCTGTTGAGATTACATTCCATTTAATAAATAAAAACGGCCTTTGATTTCAAAATTTCATCAGTGTACTTTCAAAATTCATCTTTATCTAGGAATGTACTTAAAAAAGTTACTAAAAAAATAAGTTAAGGGTGTGACATTTATCTAGCAACTGTCATAAATGTTGTAAATAATTACTTTTAACGATATTATGCAATTACTGTATAGGATACTATTGACGTAACCTTTATTAATAGGGGTTTTCATTACATTTTATAAAAGTTCAGAGGAGAATTTCCAGAAAAATATCTACTTTGGCCCTGCAATAATGAGAAATATTAATTGTCATTGATTGTCATTTTTAAATTCAAACCTTACTTTATGCAGGTATGAAAACCTTTGTAAAACAAAATGCAGAATCCCTAGTACAAAGAATGTATGCATATCAGAGCTGGGCAGTAATTAATTACTTTTTAATTAAATTACTAATTAAATTCCTTTTTGTTTATTTGCCTTGAAATTGAATTACTTTTCAAAATGCGGTAATTGTAATTGGGAATTGCCCTTTTTGTTACAAAGTACTTGATAATTACTTTTTGAAAGTAATTAATTACTACATTCAATTACTCAATTACTTTTGTGTAATGAAATTACTCTGAAGTATTTAAATTACTTTACAAGTATTTAAATTACCGGTGGTAATTGAAATTACTGAAGGTAATTGAATTACTTTGTGGTATTTCAATTACTGACCTCGATTGAGTGCTAAATCTTCAGAACGCAAAAAAATACAATAAGGTCTTATTAAGTTACATATTAAACAAATCGGGATAGGGTATTCCCCAAGCCTAATTTATGATTTCCTCTGACGATCGAATAGCAGCAACTTTTGTGCAACATTTGCATTCTGTACGACGCGTTTACGAATCACGAGTAAAGAGTGCATTGGTGCGTGTATGTAGTAGATGTGATACACACAGGTTGTAACAGTGAAACTAATATTTATTGTTGAAGACGCTAAAACTATATTTGCGGTAAGTACGTTATAGATTACAATACCTACGGTAAAAACGGTAAAAATATAATTTAAAATAGCTTCATTAGACGATATTGGTTCATAATAATTATTTATTCTTTTCAATTTGCTTGTTTTAAATGATGTACTAGCATAGGGTATACTGTATCAGGCGTTAAGTTCAGACAATTACGTTTTTGAGTGAGTAATTGAACTAAACAGCCAAAATTCGATAACAACATTTAAACAGCGTAAAACACAAATAAAATGTACCTAATTGCGAAATTCTACGCCTGGTTGACTTCAAAATGCAGTATGGGGTATGGTACTAATACAGTATAAAAACACCGCATAAGTTTACCACATTCTTGCAATGAACATTTGTAAATTATCCATTCTTTATCGCTTTCTTGCCTTGTAATGGTTATATGCTGCTTTTTGTATACGGACTGCTGCAGCATATTATGTTTGATTATTATTAAAAATCTGGAATAGTGTCTTATAAAAATCGCGACTTTCTTATAATTCCGATTACCTCATCCAACATTACGTCTTTACGTTATATAGGGTGCTGCGTTGGCGGACGAAACATACAAAACCATGCTAATTACGAGGCATTCAAATATTGACTTCGTAATGGTTTTACACAAAATTCCATTTAGTTTTCTTAAAAGAACCTTGCGTAGGACCCAATTTATGTAATTTCAGATATTTTTGTGCCCTAAATTTAAAATCAATAGGTAATATTAAAAATTTGGTAAAATTAATAGGTATTATTGAAGATGTTAAGATTTTGAAATTTGAAGTAAAAATATGAAAGCAACCTGGGCCATTTGTCAAACGTTGACAGTAATTTTATGAAATAAGTATTTTCCCCGTTTCTTACACGGTGTGTTCAAAAGAAATTACATACAGATTGGCCATGAAATATACAAGTAATCTCAACAGCAAGCTTTAGAATTCATTAACTGTCATCACTTTTGTTGATATATACCAAGGTGCGTTAGCCATTGCACGCAGAATCTTGGATTGACATCTTTGGAGGATTGCAATGTTGGTCTTGCTTGCGCAACCCCATAATTCTATTCCATAAGTCCATATGGGTTTGATAACTGACTTGTAGATCAGGATTTTGTTTTGAAGGGGCAGTTTAGATCTTCGTCCAAGCAACCAGTACAGTTAATTGAATCTGAGGTCAATTTGTTTCTTTTTCTTAGAAATTTGTATCTTCCAGTTTAGTTTCTCGTCTAAGTGTAATCCTAAATAGTGTACTGATGACGATACAGGGATTATTGTGTTGTTGATTGAGACTGTTGGGCACCGATCCTTCCTTAGAGCAAAGGTTATCTGCACTGATTTAGTTTCATTTATCTTGATTTTCCATTTGTTAATCCATGCTTGTATGAGGTTTAAGTGATCTTGTATGTATGAAGATGCAATTGCAGGATTTGCATGACTTGCCATAATGACTGTGTCGTCGGCGAAGGTCCCTGTTAGAGTATTAGTTGTGGTGGGTAGGTCAGATATATAACGTGTGTAAAGAGTTGGGCCTAATACACTGCCCTGAGGCACTCCGGCTTTGATTGTAAAGGTATTGGAGTATTCGGCGTTAACACTGGTTCTGAATTGGCGATCGCTTATGTAGCCAAAATGAAATTCGACATTTCTTCGTATTCGAAAAAAAAAAATTTTTTAAATCGGCAGTGAAGTACTTCAAAATCGTCATTAAAATACGAGAAATCGGCAGTGAAGTAATCCATTGTTTTACGACTTTTTATAGGTGGCGGAGCGACAGATAAACATCAACAGACGTAAACATAACCTAAAAAGTTGGTTAAAATGTTGTAATTTCGTGATTCTGATTTTAAAAAAAACAATATGCCCCTCGGCACTGGAAGTTCCTTTTTATCCCTCATGTGGTTTATTTGCTTTGGCCCTACGGGCCTCGACAACTAAACCCACATTCGTGATAAAAAGCTCAACTACAATGATAACCTATATGGAAATTAATAAAAAAATTAAAAAATTGAAATTGAACTTCCAAGTCCCTATACCTTCTTACTGAATGGACTTTGTACTAAGGTATATTAGGTTTAATCGGTTTATTATAACCTAAGGAATCTATGACCAATCGGTGTCCCATTCTTTTTGTTGCACCGTGTATAATTGTTATCCTTGACTTTATGTATTTACTTACATCTTACATCAAAACAAACTAAAAAGTTTTGGTTTTGATGAACGGTGCATGTAGCTACAAGATTTAATTGTCAAAAAACCTTCAAAAGTGATAAAAGTATGTAGGTTACTGTAGTTAACAAAACATAAAAAGTAAGCATTTTTAGATTACGATTACGAATCGACACGACACTAATGATAGCTGCAACTTGCCAGAAAGTTCTAATAAATAGAACTATATAACAATTATTTTTATTGAAAGTAATTGAAAAAGTAATTGATGTTTACAATTACAATTACTAAGTAATTGGTACTTGAATTACTATTTCCTGTGAGTAATTGAATCTCTGGTAATTAAATTACTTCATTGGGCGGTAATTGGTAATTAGTAATTAATTACTTTTTTAAAGTAATTTGCCCAGCTCTGGTCAATGTACAGTCTTGCACTATTCACACGGTATACAGTGTGTTCATTTAGTGCGCCTGCGCATGTCTTTGATTACGCTTTCAGTTATTTTCCGATAAACGGTATGATTAAGGTTTCCGTAATGTGATTGAAAGCGGCACATTTTAAAATTATGTTGACATATACAGGGTGTCCCAAAAAAGTTTGGCTCAGAAAAGTATTTTTTTATGGAACACCCTGTATCTATTTATGGCTATTTAAGCATCTATAAGTTCTACGTTCAATTCTAACTTTTCTTAAATTGCTATTATCGTTTTCAACTTATGAACGTTTTTAGTATTTCTTTGTCACCATCAAGCTTTCATTTAAGACGTCACATTTTACCCACTTTTGAAATGTTCAATAAAAATGGGGTATTTTAATACAGGGTGTTCAAAATACCGGTTCAAATTTCAATATCTTCAATCTTTATTTCCTCTTTTTTAATGGAACACCCTGTATTTTATTACAGAAATAAATAAAGCCTTAAATTTCCTTTTTTTTGACCCCAACATGTTGTACTCTAATGTAAAGAGTGTTTTAGAAATTAAGCTTTTAATGAAAAATTATGATAAAGGTGTACTACCTGCCGCATTGTTTTTAATAGTGCTGGTAAAAAACCGCTTTTATGGTTAACCGGCTCTCGGTTAACCTCGGATTTTTCATAAATCGGAAACCGGTAAACCGGTTAACCGAAAACCTGAATATAACCGGTTCTTAGACAGTTTTGTAAACCTGTTAAACCGGTTTCTAAATCGGTTTACCATCCAGTTTAAAAACCTGTATATAAACCGTATTAAAATCTATTTATAAACTGCTCTAACAAAAGTAAATTGGTTATACTTATACCTACTTGTAAAATGTGGAAGCTATACATTCACATTTTTATTATTAAAAACAAACTTTTAAATTAATTAATAAACCGGTTTTAAAACTGTTTATAAACATCACAATTCGTTAAAACCCCTCACCACACAAATATTTAACAACTGCTAAATATGTATTTCGACAGCCAAGCTGCCATCATCAGTAGCTAATAGAACTAACACAGCAAAATGGCAACGATATGCTCGTGACCAAATCACAAATGGAAGTGGACGATTCCCGTGCATTTTACAGCTATTTATACTGTCTGCCTCGGAGGGCGTGGCCAAATGGCATTTAACATGGTCGACGGCCATTTAACTTAAACAAATCA